>CM053593.1:140110476-140127902 GCA_028646575.1 Pseudocheirus occidentalis | reverse complement strand
TCTCTCTCTCTCTCTCTCTCTCTCTCTCTCTCTCTCTCTCTCTCTCTCTCTCTCTCTCTCTCCTTCCTCCCTCCTTTCCTTCCTCCCTTTCTCTCTTTCTTCCTTCCCTCTTTTCTCTCTTTCTGCCCATCTGTCTTCTTTCCCCTCTCTCTTCCTTTCCTTCCTTTCTTCTTTCCCTCTTTTTCTCTCTTCCTTTTCTTTTTCTTTTTCTCTATCTATCCATTTGTTTCCTCCTCCTCCTTTCTCCTCCTCCTTCTTCTCCTCCTTCTCCTCCTCCTTCTCTTTTGCCTCCTCCTCCTCCTCCTCTTCCTTCTTCTTCTCTCTCCCTTCTTCCCTCTCTCTCTCTCCCCCTCTCCCCACCTCCACCCCATCCCTCCCTTGTGCCTTCCATCTGTACCCTTCCTTTCCAGTAAATTTTTTTCGGGGAAACAATCCTAGAGATGTAAAAGAAAGCAAGATTTCACCCAGCCCTACATGTGTTTGTGTGTGTGTTGGTCTGTGGTAACCCATTCTGAGAACTTTGTCCACTGACCCTGACCTAGAGAACTGACATGAGCCTTGCAGTGTGGTAGCTGACCAACAGGAGTAGCTGAAAGCTGACCATCCTTTTGCCCTCCCAGCTTTCTTCATTCAATTTTCTTTTCTCAGAAGAAGAAATGTTTGCATGTGTCCCAAACTGCCAAACCACATCATCTCTCTTTCCCTGGGTAAAAATGATGACAGGGGGTATTGGGGGAGTGAGGAGGCGAGAGGGAATAGTGGGGGAGAAGAAAAGGAGTTGTGTTTCTGCTGGCTGGCTGGCTGGCTGGTAATATTTGGTTTAGGTTACCAGGCAATAAATCATGGCTTACGAGTGAAAGGCCACTGCTGGTTTCAGACACCATCTGGTTCCATATTCCCTAGGGCTATGTATCCAGGGTTACCAAGAAAGATGGCAGATACAAAGCCCACAGAAATCAAGGGTCCACATTTCTGTTTGGCTCAGAGTTCGAATGGAGATATTTTATTCAGGAGGTGAGGATGACAGAATGGCTCCTTCTAACAACAACTCCCATTCACTTTGTGAGTTTGACATCACATTTTCCCCACCATGATCCTGGGAGGAAGGGCGTTCCATGGGTTTCTATAGACAGAGACCACTCTCCTCAGTGGCCAGCCTGCTGGTGATGAATCTCTTCCTGTTTAGTCAGCCTGATCCTCAGACACACTCGGGCTGTAACCTAGCATGTATTCAAAGCCTTCACCACATCCCTTAGCCTCCTTGGTCCTCAGTTTACTCATGTATAAAACAAAGGGGTTGGATTACACAGCCTCTTGTGTCCCAGATCTAAATCTATGCTCCTATAAGTCTATGATGTTATATGTGACCTTGGATAAGTCACTTGACTATTTTGGGCCTCAGTTTCTTCATTTATAAAATGAGTTTTAATAGATGACTTCTAAGGTCGCCTCTAGCTCTAAATCTACAATCCCATGATCCTTTGAGCCTTTCCAGATTGTGCTTAGCTATACAAAATGAGGTATAGTTGGTAAAAAACTGGACTTGGAATGAGGACGACCTGGGTTCAAATCTTGCTGCTGGCACTTACCTGTTGTCCAATAGTGGGCAAGTCATATTACCTCTCTGAACCTTAGTTTCCTCATCTATAAAATGGGAACAATAATATCCGTAGTACCTACACTGTCCCCAACAGAGCAGACAGTCACTTTTCCTCAGGATCCTACCTCCCTATCCCCTATCTAGTCAGCTGAGTGGCTCAGTCCACAGAATGCTGGATTTAGAGTCAAGAATATCTGAGTTCAAATCTTGCCTCAGACACTGAATACAAAATGGGGTGGGGGCTGGGGATCAGACTTGGTGGCTTCCCAGGTACCTATTAGTTCTAAATCTAGGACCCTTTGACCAAGATTCTTCTTAGATTACGAAAAGGTAGGTATAATAAGGAGCAGATAGAACCAAGGAATGGCCGGTTAATTACTTATACTTCAGTTAGAGAAGTAATCAATTAATTAAGCAAAAAGCCTATATCTTGTGTAGACTTAGTTATTCATGTGTTGTGTCTTCCATTACAGTATAAACTTCTCAAGGGTAGGAACTGTTTTTTCTTTTTCTTGATGTTGTCTGAGCTTAGCACGGTGCCTGGGGCTTAATAAATGTTTGATGATTATCAGGAAAGGCAACATTTAACCACATAAGTGTTACAAAATATGTAGATAACACATACAAGGTTATTTCAGGAGGGAGTCACTAGAGCTGGAAGAGGAGGGGAATGGCTCAGGTAACTTATGTAGGAGTAGATGGTTTGAGTTAAACTTCGAAGTTGTTCTTGTTTGGTCGTTTGGGTCATAGACTCACTTCATGAGTCTGTTTGGGATTTTCTTGGCAAAGATACTGGAGTGGTTTGCCATTTTCTTCTCAGGCTCATTTTATAGGAAACTGAGGCAAACAGGCTTAAATCACTTAACAGGGTCACAGAGCTAGTAAGTTTCTGAGGCCAGATTTGAATTCAGGTCTTCTCTTCCTCCTCTCCCCTCCCCCCACCCCAATCTTATTTATTTATTTATTTTTCATTTTCAACATTCACTTTTATATGACTTTGAATTTCCCAAATTTCCCCCTTCTTATCCCCCTCTCTCTCCCCAAGACAGCATGCGATCTGATATAGACTATACATATACATTAATGTTAAACATGTTTTCGCATTAGTTACATTGTGAAAGAAAAGTCAGAACAAAGGAGGAAAATCACAAGAAAGAAAAAAAAAGAGAAAATGCTATGCTTTGATCTGCATTCAAACTCCACAGTTTTTTCTCTGGATGTAGATAGCATTTTCCATCATGAGGCTTTTGGAACTGGCTTAGATCATTGTATTGCTGAGAAGAGCTAAGTCTATCAAAGCTGGTCAATCACACAATGTGACTATTACTGTATATAATGTTATCCTGGCTCTGCTCACTTCACTCAGCATCAGTTCATGTAAGTCTTTCCAGGCTTTTCTGAAGTCTGCCTGCTCATCATTTCTTTTCTTTTTTTTTTTTTCTTTTTGGAGAGGAGAGGGCAGGGCAACTGGGGTTAAGTGACTTGCCCAAGGTCACTTGGCTAATAAGTGTGGCAAGTATCTGAGGCTGGATTTGAACCCAGGTCCTTCTGACTCCAGGGCTGATGCTCTATTCACTGTACCACCTAGCTGCCCCTCATCATTTCTTATAAACAATAGTATTTCATTATATTCATATGCCACAACTTGTTCAGCCATTCCCCAATTGATGGGTATCGCATCAATTTCTAATTATTGGCCCCCACAAAAAGAGCTGCTATAAAGATTTTTGTACATGTAGGTCCTTTCCCCTTTTTTATGATCTCATTGGGACACAAACCTAGGAGATGTATAAGTTGGATCAAAAGTTATGCACAGTTTTATAGCCCTTTGGGCGTAAAGACCCTCAGGTCTTCTTAACTCCAGGCCTGGCCCTACCTACTATGTCACCTAGCTGCCCTAAGTTCAAAACTCATCTCTAACACTTACTGTCTCTGTGACTTTGGGCAAGTCATTTAACATCTAGGTAATGACACTAGATAATCCTAAAACTAAAAAATTGCTGAGCCGGTATAGATTAGCTTTGGCGGAAGGAATTTCCTCATTAGGAATTCTCATTAGGAATTCTCTGTGCCCATGGTGTCAAGCTCAAATAGAAATGGGGACCTCGAAACCAATCATAAGGATGTAAGGACAGACATAAGGAGACAACACACACAGAGAAAGGTCCAGAAGTGATAAAGGTTCCTTGGAGGGAAGCAGAGCAAGGCCCAGAGGTCCTTAGATTATGTTGGTAGGTAAAATGGCAGTTCTGGGGGTCTTCATGGCTTGGTGTTTTGGTAAACAGAAAGGTCTTATACTCTCTCATCTCCCCAAAACAAAAGGAAGCATTTACTACCGTGTCTATCATGTTAACAATGTCAGAGGGACCACTAAACCATCCATAAGGATCCCTGTGACACACATGTTGACTTGGAAAACCACACAATAATGTTATCTGTGTTTTATTGTGTTTTTATTTATTTTGTCAAATATATTCTTACATTTATTTTTATTTATTATTACCTATTATTATTGTTAATCAACAATTAATAATAATTATTTGTATATTATTTATATATTATTATAATACATTTTCATTATCTTTTACTTCTTATACCATCATAGTTATCCCAAGTATTCCTATCCCCTCCTCCCAGAGAGTCATCCCATATAACAAATAGTAATTTTTTAGAGAGGAAAAGAAATCAGCATATCTGGTCAATATATTAGAAAAGTCTAAACACTTGTACAATGTGTAACACCTGTGGACCACCAATCTCCATAAAGGGATAGGTTGGGGATATCTTCTCATATCTGAATTCTGCTTGATCTTTGTAATTTTGTTACATTCGCCTGGGATGTTTTGGTGTGTCATCATTCTTTCCATATACAGCGTTGTAGTTAGTGTGTATATTGTTTTCTTGGTTCTGCTAACTTCATTGTGCATCAGTTCATATAGACTTTTCTATGCTTCCCTGTATTCATCACCTACAACATTTCCTACAGCACAGCAATATTCTCTTACATTCATGTACCACAATTGGTTTAGCCATTCTTCAACTAATGGGCATCTACTTTGTTTCTGGTTCTTTGTTATCGCAAAAAGGATGACTATAAATATTATTTTGGAATATATGGGAATCTTCTTATCAATGGCTTCCTTTCCCAATTACATTTCGATCTAGTTCAGTCACACTCAGTTGTGTTGTGGACCACCTGTGCTCTATATCAGTGAAGCCGAAGGTCTGGTTCCCCTCTTCCCCCCACCCAAATTAATGCCAGCAGTCACCTCCATTCTACAAAGAGATGTTGGAATAGGAACACAAGTATTTTTATTTTTATTCCACAGGTGAGGAATCTGAAGGTTAGGGACTTGCTCAGGACAGCTACTACATGTCAGAGTTGTATCTTTTTTTTTCTTTTTTGAGGGGGGAAGGGAGGACAGATGGGGTTAAATGACTTGCCCAAGGTCACATTGCTAGTTTTGTGTGTGTTAAGTGTCTGAGGGTGGATTTCAATTCAGGTCCTCCTGACTCCAGGACCTGTGCTCTATTCATTGTACCACCTCGCCGCCCCTTTTATTTCTCCACAGGTTACTTTTTTTTTTGAGGACAATTGGGGTTAAGTGACTTGCCCAAGGTCACATGGCTAGTAAGTGTTAAGTGTCTTGAGGCCGGCTTTGAGCTCAGCTCCTCCTGACACTTCAAGGCCAGTGTTCTATTCACTGTGCCATCTAGCCACCCCCCAGAGTTGTGTCTTGAACAGTTCTGACTCTTAAGACCCCATCTGTCCCATAACAACTTTTTTTTTTTTGCAATAGAGTTCTCAATCAAGCTAGAGTTAGGCTTGAAGAGAAGATTTTTCCCTTAATATTCCCTACCCCTAGGGGGTGGGCCTGGGATGATTTGGGACAAATAGAACATCATTGAAGGAGTAAATCCTCCAGATTCCAGAGTCTATTATGACCTCCTAAGACAGTTGGGTAATTGTCTCCACAATGCTGGGTCTAGGATTTAAAGGGCTCATTTACCTATGGATTAAAGATGATGAATGATGCTTGCTAATTGCACAAGGTTCTAGGTTCCTCATTGACTCAAATCAATGCTTTCCCCTGGCTTGGTGAAAGTTCCCAGGAGATAATTTTCAAAGTCACAGATATTTCGTGTGACACTAATATTCTCTCTCTCTCTCTCTCTCTCTCTCTCTCTCTCTCTCTCTCTCTCTCTCTCTCTCTCTCTCTCTCTCTCTCTCTCTCTCTCTCTTTGGTCTTTGGAGGGGGGAAGGTAGGGCAATTGGGGTTAAGTGACTTGCTCAAGGTCACAAGGCTAGTTTTTTTGTGTTAAGTGTCTGAGGTCGGATTTGAACTCAGGTCCTCCTGACTCCAGGGCTCGTGCTCTATTCACTGCACCACCTACCTGCCTAAACACAAAAACTCTTAAAGCAACCTAACCTAAGATCAGTTAATAGGACAAGGCTAGAGTAAGAGGAAATGCTTCTTTGCACAGATGATCTTTCATTGTCATTCAGTTGTTTCACTTGTGTCTGACTTTCCATGACCCCATTTTGTTTTATCTTGGTAAAGATACTAAAGTGGTCTGCTATTTCCTTCTCCAGCTCATTATACAGATGAGGAAACTGAGGCAAACAGGGTTAAGTGACTTGCCCAGGATCACAGCTAGGAAGTGTCTGAGGCCACATGTGAACTCAAAGAGATGAGTCTTTCTGACTCTAAACCCAGTACTGCATCTACTGCCCCACTCAACTGCCACTGAACAGATGAACTAAATATTCCAAATGCATTACACACTTAACACACACACTCACAAACACACACAAACACACACGCCTGTGATTTCATTGGTGTAGGGAACTCCCAGTTGAGGAAACTCTCTCTACCAATAGAAGTCATAACCTTCTACAAAAATGTCTTAGGGCGTTGAGAGATTAAATTACTTGTCGAGGGCCATCAAAGCCAGAGGCAGACCTGAACACAAATCTTCCTGATTTTATTTTTTTTGGAGGAGGGGAGAAAATTGGGGTTAAGTAACTTGCCCAGAGTCACACAGCTAGTAAAGCATCTTGATGTTGGATTTGAACTCAGTTCCTCCTGACTCCAAGGCTGGTGTTCTATCCACTGTACCATATCTTAATTCCAAGCCCCATTCCCTCTGCTTTACTTGCTCTTCCTTTCCCTGCCCCATCAAACTTTTGTGTTATGAGTTAACTCTTAAATACTTCTAATTGCCAAGGCTGCCTAGATGTGCACAAAGACAGGAAATTGTGTCTAGTGTCCCCAGTCCCTTAATTTTTCCCCCAGCTCTAATTTACCTCCATCAGAGTATTGGTGGAAATACACAAGGACCCTAGAACTCCTAATGATGAACAATTGTCTCTTATGGGTACATGAGTTCCTTCAACCTTAAAACCCAGTTCTGTGGGAAGAATCACCTAGCTTCCTTTCATGGGGAATGTAGACCCTGAAATCTGGAGGACTTTTTCCTTCACTTCTTTTCCCTAATTCCTTCACCTCTCTAGAGTTCTAAGTGAGAAATATTCTAGGTAGTGCAATAGATAGAACATCAGGCCTGGAGTCACAAAGACTCTTCTTCCTGAGTTCAAATCCAGCCTCAAACACTTAGCTGTGTGACCCTGGGCTTAGCACTGTTTGCCTCAGTTTCCTCACCTGTAAAATGAACTAGAGAAGGAAATGGCAAACCACTCCAGTATCTCTGCCAAGAAAGCCCCATAACGGATCACAGAGAGTTGGACATGACTGAAATCATCAAACAACAAAATCCTAGTAGCTGTGAGGACTTCTTCCTGGGGGACATGGAGGGGATTGGCTGCTGACCTGCCATGATGAGACTTATGAAATCTTGAAAAAGAGAAAATGCTTCCCTTAAATCTGATGTATCTGATATTTTGGGCAGGGGATAAAAGGTGAAAGGGGAGAGAAAAAGGAAAAGGCAGGAGGAATTCTCAGAGGCGAAAGCAGATCATGGCTGTCAAAAGAAGAAATGAGTTACTCATAGCTCCTTAAATGCATTTATCAAATGAATGTTCATTTCAATGAATAATTTAAAATACTGGAAAAAAAAGAAGCTTCCCATCTGTCCAAAAACATGGAAATGTGCATGTCTTAATTCCTGTAAATCGTCATGGGTGAGCTAGGTACCCAATTCTAAAAAATACAGTTGGCGAGCTAATGTTTCTTGGCAAGTTCACGTTCACTGCTGATTGTCCCAGGGGCTTTGGAAACAATTCTCAACAGAGGAATGAATGCCCTTCCACAGGAACCGACCTCCCCTCCTTATAGCTGGGTGGTTCAGTGAGTAGAGCGCTGTGTTTTTGTCTTCTTCTGTCATTTCATGTTTGGCTCTTCCTGACTCTATTTGGGGTTTTCTTGGCAGAGATACTGGAGTGGTTTATCATTTCCTTCTCCAGCTTATTTGACAGATGAGGAAACTGAGGTAAACAGGGTTGAGTGAGTTTCCCAGGGTTATACAGCTAATAACATCTGAGGCTGGATTTGAACTCAAGACCAGTCTTCTTGACTTCAGATCCAGTGTTTTATACACTGTGCCAGACCTAACTTCAAATCCTCCCTTAGATACTCTATATGTGACCCTGGGCACTTCTTTAGGACTCAATTTCCTCATCTGTACAATGAGGAGGAGGAAGTTGGATTGGATGATCTTCAAGATCCCTTTTAACTGTAAATTTATGATTATATAACCAAGATTTCGCTTAGATTATGAGGCAGTAGGTATAAGGGGTAAAAAAAAGCGAGGAATAGCAGCAAATTGAACTTCATTTAGAGAAGTAATAAATTATTCAAGCAACAAGTATTTATCTGGAGCCTACTACGTGGTAGGTGGGGTATATGGGTGTCCAGGAGGACTAGCACCTCTGATGTGAGGCCTTGCTAAACTTCTTGGGGCTACTCACCCACCTTTCACCAAATTCTCACCCATAGCTCCACAAGCTGTAGCGTACCCAGCAGCCATACCCGGGTAACCTTTCTGGGGCTAAACCAGGTTAATGGTAACCCATCGGTGACTTAGGGGAATGACTGCCTCAAGCATGTGAAGACTTCCTGGGGTAGAACAGGCCAAGGAGAACAATTGGTTCCAATGGAGCTGTGGAGCAGAGACATTGAAGATGCTACAGTTATCCGCTGCGTCCTAGACCATAGCCAGTTGTCTTGACTTTTGTCCTGCCACTGGACTTGAATGACTCTGGAAGAGAAAGTGATGCCAATGATTTTTTGCAACTCTGTCTCGATTAAATCCAATTCACCCATGAGACAAAACCTCAACTGTGATGTCACTGGCCCTCTTTGAAAATGAAGGACAAACTTCTGTATGTTAATACTATACACATATATATGTATGTATGTGTGTGTATACACACACACACACACACACACACACACACACACACCCTATATAAATACTATATATTAAGGATAGGGCACAATGGATATAGTGCCAGGCCTGGAGTCAGGAAGACCTGAATTAAAATCTGGCCTCAGAAACTTGTTGGCTATGTGACCCTGGACAAGTCACTTAATTAACCCTGTTTGCCTCAGTTTCTTCATCTGTAAAATGAGCTAGAGAAGGAAATGGCAAACCACTCCAGTATCTTTGCCAAGAAAACCCCAAAGGGAGCTACAAAGAGTTGGACCCAACTGAACAACAACAATACATTAAGCATTAAGAACACAAGCAGAAAAATGAAATAGTCTCTGCCCTTAAGAAATTTTCTCCTCCCCTCTCCCAGGTTCTAGGGAGTTCCCTTGTAGGATTGCCTTCAATCTATTCCATAGGTATATGTTGTTTCCTCTTTAGAATGTAAACTACCTGAGAACAGGGACAATTTTGGCCTTAAAAATTTTTTCCTTGGGGCAGCTAGGTGGCACAGTGAATAGAGCACCTGCTGTGGAGTCAGGAGGACCTGAGTTCAAATCCAGCCTCAGACACTTGACACACTAGCTGTGTGGCCTTGGGCAAGTCAATTAACCACAAATGCCCTGCCTTCAACAGCAAAAAAAAAAAAAAAAATCCTCAGGAAAAATTTTCCATTGTGAGAATTATCACAATGCCTAATACATAGTAAGTACTTAATAAAAACTTATTGATCATTCCTATCAAGAGAGACAGCAAGTACATGCAAAATAAATATGAGGAAATTTCCGAGACAAGCTGCTAGCAGCTGGTAGGGGTGGTCGGGCAAGGTTTCACATAGGAGGAGATGATTTGAGTTAAGCTTTTTGAAGAAAGCTATGATTCCTAAGAGGTGGAGGTGGAGAAGTAAGTAATAGAAAGAGACAAGGAGTCCTAGTAGCCAGTGGCAAATAGTCTGTGGGTGATATGAGCTGCGCCTTGCACTCAGAGGCTCAAGAGGAACTTGGAATCCTGGGAGAAAACTGCATTTACAAAGAGTGATGCCCATGAAGGATTTCTCTGTCCTGTGCCAGGGAGGGTAATCTCCTCATGGTGTATATAGCAAAACTGTTGTCAGGAATTGGCAAATGCTTGTGAGAAAACAGGTGCACCTTGTGAGAAAACTGAGCCAAGAATAGCACTCTGACAGAGAATATGCTGGATGCAGTGGGGAGGGTGTAAGGGGAAGGAAGGGAAGAAAAGTAAGAAGAGTTCATTGGGGAGAGAGAAAGGAAATGTCTGGAATGGAGTGATATTAGACTCAGTAACAGAGATTTTGAGTTGGAAGAGACCTTAGAGGTCATTGAGGCTAACATCATTTTACAGATGAAGAAACTGAGGCCCAGTGAGCCTCAGTGACTTGCCCCTGGTCAGGGTCTGAGGTAGATTTCAAACCCAGACCTACCTCCACGTTTACTTTTCCATGCTTTCCCCACCACCTTTTCCCATAATACCTTTTATGATGCCATCTCCTTCAGCCTAGGGTCCCTGCTTCTGATTAGGGACAAAGGAGGCTTTTTGATTAGAAGAGGAGGAGCCATGGTGGGCAATTATGCCTGAAGATAGTGAGCTCGCCAACGGTATAATACCAGCATATTTTAGAGTGGGGTTCAGGGAAGGCACTGGTTCTAAGTACCTGAACAATCCTTGAAGACAGGAGGTTGCCCAGGGTTACCTCCAGCAAGGTTTGACAGCAGATGGAAAATACCTCTATGGACTCAACATCCCTTCTTCCCCATCTCCTAATAGACATATGTTAATCTGGGTGAAAACACATCAAAAGGAACATCAGTGCAACCTTAAAAGGAAATAATAATTCAATTTAGTTAGGCAAGTGGATCAAATGGCTACTGTGTGCTAGGTGCCCGTACTAGACACTGGTAATGCAAAAACCAAGCTACAAAGGGGAAGCCTGAGCAGGGTTGGGGAGATGAGAAGGTCAGTTCCCAGACTTGGCCTTGATTAGCATAAGGGAGTTTAAGAGGTGGCTGCGTGTGTCTGGGTGTGTGCCACAGGCCATTTTTAACACCAGCTGTTGCAGCCATCTCTCCCTCCCACGTCCTTCTCCCACACTGTCTAGGCCAGTGAGGCAGGGGCTGGGGTGAACAGAATGGGGCAGAAAACAGTGCCCTTTTCTACGGACTATCTGGGCTGCATCTCTGGCCATTAGTGAGATGCTAAAGTAAATTCTAGGCACAAGCCCCCTTCCCAGATTGGAACATACAGATAGAGAGATAGGAATAGATATGCAGATATAGACACACATTCATATCACCACACCTGTATAAATGTGTGTATACATATATGTATACATACACATATATAAACAGACACACACACACTGAGAGAAGCCAGCCAGGTCCCTGTCACAGGGATGATATTTGCAGTCCAATAACCATTTTGCCATTTGGGACAGATTCTTTCCCAACAGTCTTGGGAACCAGTTAGAATGAATAACATTTTCTGTTTTTCTCTAGGCCTCGTTGATGACATGGTTCCCCATGAGATCTGCTCGGCCTAGTTGTTTTCAGGGGGAAGCTTAAAATGGATATGTCACTGTGGTGCATTTGACCTCACCTGTTCCCCTTCTCCACTGATGGACAGTCTTGTTAATAATGTGGATTATTCCTTAGACAATTTGTTATTTGTTTTATCAAAAAAGAGATTTGTATTAATGCCTTTTTTCTAAAAAAAAAAAAAAACAAAAAAAAAAAACGGTTTTCCTCTTTATCCTTCCCCTCCTAGAGAATCATCAAAAAACATTTTTTTAAGATGAAGAAAAACATTCAGCAAAACCAATTAACACATCAAAAAAATCTGATGTCATATGCAATTTTCCACATCCATGGACCCCTCCCTTGGCAAAAGAGCAGTGGGAGGTAGAGGCAAAGAATTTGACAAAATTGTCTCTACTAAGGACCTAGCTGCCTGTGTTTTGAATGATTCCCTCCTCTTCTGTATTTCTAAGCATGGCAGTCTTAGGAAGGGTTCCTTAGGTTTGAAATGGAGTTAAAATATATTTATATTATATTATTTAATGATATAACTTTAAAATAGTTTTAATACATATATAAAATTTAGATATAATTTTACATATGGTTTTAAAATATTTTTATAATAAATACCAATATAAATTTGGGAACAGAGGTTCCCATAGTAGGAGATACACCTCCTGGAGTGCACTGGAACAATCTAGGGGGGGGCGGTAGTAGCCTTAGGTACAATTGGAAGATGTTGAATAAAAATAAGGGGGTGGTAGAAGCATAAGGAAAAAAGAGAAGAAAATTTTGAAAACCATTTGTACATGAGTCATCTGTTGTGCAACAGAGTTAAAGTCACAGTGATTATATTATTTTCCAAATAAACACACAAAATGCAAGTTATAACCAATCAGGGGTCAAGTCTACTGTTAGATCTTAATAAGCAAGTGTTGGTAGGCAAACGTGTTATGCACTATCCAGAAGTCCAGCATGCATTGGCAAGAATATGTACATGTAATGGTTTGTTTATAATAAAATACTATAGGGTTACATGATGCAATATTGTATCATCAAAATTTCAAGGCAGAGAAAAAATCTACAATTTTATAATAAATTATTCAATTTAAGATGCATCATTTTAAATATATATATTTTATATTTTTTTAAGTGATGCAAATTAATTAAAAGGATGTTGAGTAATTTTTTTTAAAAAGGGAGCAGGTAGGCCAAATAAGTTTGGAAACTTCTGTATTATTATATAGAGATGTAGCTCACAAGGACAACTAGGAGGCACTGGGCCTAGAGTCAGAAAGACCCGAGTTCAAATCCATCCTCAGATACTTACTAGTTATGTGTCTCTGGGCAAATCATTTCACCGCAGCATGCCTCAGTTTCCTTATCTGTAAAATGGGGCTGATAATAGCACCTACTTCCCCTATCACAGGAGATAATATTTATACAGTGCTTAACATCGTGCCTAGCCTAAAACAGGCTCTTAATAAATGCTTGTTTCCTTCCTTTCTTACTTTAGACTCCTGAGTTTTTCACTGTACTCTGGAAGCTCCAGGATTAGATATCTAAGGATAGAAGGGACCTCAGAGGCCATCAAGTCAATGCCCTTACTTCATTGTTGTGGAAACTGAGACCCCAAGAGGCCTGAGGTCATACAGATATTAAGCATCAGAGGTGGGTTATGAGCCCAGGCCCTCTGACTCAAGAGCCAGTGCAGATCATTAGGTCTATCCCTCTGGACACACACCTATACATACATACATGCACACATACACATGTACATATACATACATACATATACATACATATAATGTGTGTGTATTTTTTTTTAACAGATGAGGCAACAGAGACTCAGAGTGCCAATTTAATTCAATAAACATTCGTTGAACACCTGTTACAGTCAGGCACTGTGCTAAGTGCTGGAGATACAAAGACAAAATTCACAAACTATCCCTTCCTTCAAGAAGCTTGCATTGCACTGGGGGACCCAACATAGATGGAGACAAGTACATATAAAGTTTATTAAAGCAAAACAAAGTCATTTCAAGGGAGTGCTAATTACTTGGGAGGGGGCAACATTGAAGGAGCAGGTAAGGAAAGACTTTGAACCTGTATCTTCTGATGTCATATTCAGTACTCTCAGATTCCCTTTCCCCCAAACGTGTTCCCTGCTTTTCCTTCCCACTGAGGAAAGATAGTCACCTTGTTTTGGCCTAGTCTGAAACAAGGTGACTTTAGCTCCCTACTTCAGCACTGTCTAATCCACCAGTAATCCAGACTATCTGCCCAGGGTGACTGGGGAATCCTCATTAACAGATGAGGGGAAACCATGCTTTTCTAGGGTGTTCTCCATAGTGCTTCAGAGGAGCAAATGTGAGGATCGGGGTTCCACTCTGAGGGAGGAAAATGTAAAAGAGCCTTTGTGGTGCTGCCCAAGTGGAATCCTGAGGAGGTTCATCAAGAAGGGAACTGGAGCACCTATCTCTGTGTAACAGACTAAGTTTACTTTTTCCAACCTCTACAAGGCTGCACTTTATGAGGAAACTGATCCAAGGTCACTGGTCTCCAAGGCTGAGAATGTACGTGCCCTCCCCATTCCAGCTCCAGGAAGTTTGCTGTGTGCTTGTTTTAAGTGTATTATTAAACTGTAATCATACTCTGCACAGAGCCAGCCAAAGCAGTGGCTATTTATAGAGAGGTGAAGAAAGCTGACTCAGACAGGAGCTGACTTGGGGTTTAGAGAGGGAGCTTGGCTTCCTGGCTGCCACCTTGGCCTCCTGTCCCAAAAGGCTAGAGGTTAGAGAGAGAGAAAGGGGAGGAGGGGAAGGGGCAGAGAGAGGGAGAGGAGAGGAGAGAGAGACACACACACACAGAGACAGAGACAGAGAGACAGAGAGAGAGAGGAGAGGAGAGAGAGAAGGGGAGAGAGAGAGAGACAGAGAGACAGAGAGAGAGAGAGACAGAGAGAGACAGAGAGAGAGACAGAGAGAGAAAGGAGGGGAGAGAGAAAAAGAGAGAGGAGAGAGGAAAGAGGAGAGAGAGAGAGAGAGAGAGAGAGAGAGAGAGGGAGAGAGAGAGAAGGGGAGAGAGAGAGAGAGAATATGAGAACAAGCCTGTTTTCTTTGTTCCTTCCTCTCCTGGGGTAAGAGTCAGCATCAAATTCTATTTCACAACATTGAAAGCTGAAACCCAAAACAGTTTGGATTAAAGCAACATTTAGCCATCTTACTCTGGTCCCTGGAGAGGCTCAGAGCCCTGAGGACCAAACTGCTTGACTGTAGATAAGCTGGCTTCACATTGAAAGACCATAGCCAAGGATGGAGAGACATACCTGCTGTGGCCTCCTCTTGCTTCTGAACAATGACTTCTGGAAGCCCTTAGCAGGCAGGTGCTTCCCTTATTAGTTCAGCACTGTAAATCCAATGCAGAACTAGAAGAGACCTCAGAAGTCAGATAGCCCAACCCTCTAATTTTACAGATGGGTAAATTGAGGCACACAGCAGTTAAGTGACTGACCCAAGCACAAACAGGCAATAAAAATCAGAGGGTCCTCTAGAGCCAATAATCCTCTGTCCTTGTTGGAGCACATCTGGAGAATTGTGTCAAGTTCTGGGGACTACATTGCAGGAAGGACATTGATAAGCTGGGTAGCATTCAGAAGAGTGTGAACAGGATGGTAAAAGGCTTTGAGCCCTTAACATGTGAGAATCAGTTGAAGGGATATTTAGAGAAGAGAAGACACAGAGAGGACATGGAAAGTGTTATTATTATCCCCATTTTACAGATGAAGAAACTTAAGCAAATAGAAATTAAAGTGACTTGCCCAAGGTCACACAGCTAGTAAGTGTCAGAGGTCAAATTTGAATTCAGGTCTTCCTGACTCTAAGCAGGGCCCTCTATCCACTGTGCTGGCCAGTAGGCCCTAGGACACAATAGCCATCTTCAAGTACTGGAAGGGCTATTATGTGGAAATATAATCAGACTTGTTCTGTCTGTTTCAGAAGTCAGAGCTAGAAATAACAGGTGGAAGTTGCAGAGGATCAAATCTAGGCTTTAACAGTAAGAGGACTTTCATAACCATTATTGTTGTTGAGTCATTTCAGTTGTGTCTGACTCTTTGTGACCCCATTTGGGGTTTTCTTGGCAAAAATACTGCCGTGGTTTGCCATTTCCTTCTCCAGCCCATTTGACAAATGAGAAAACTGAGATAATGTTAAGTGACTTGGCCAGGGTTACTCAGCTAAGAAGTGTCTGAGGCTGGATTTGAACTCTAGAAGATGAGTCTTCCTGCCTCCAGGCCTGGTGCTCTGTGTACCAGGGCACTACCTAGCTGCCCCTGATAATCATAACAGCTCTGCAAAGGCAAAAATGACAGCCACAGGAAGTGGTGCATTCCCACTCTATGGAGTTCTTGATGCGCAGATTCAATAACCCCTTGTTGGTATGTTGCAAA
The DNA here is from genome assembly GCA_028646575.1 of Pseudocheirus occidentalis. Taxonomy (NCBI): domain Eukaryota; kingdom Metazoa; phylum Chordata; class Mammalia; order Diprotodontia; family Pseudocheiridae; genus Pseudocheirus; species Pseudocheirus occidentalis. Next base: position 140,111,932 of record CM053593.1, on the reverse strand, counting down.
AAGTAATAATTCTTCAGGTACAAAATGAACTAAGGTTGACTTTCTAACTTTTGGATATGTTGATATTTGGGTCAGGAATGATGTTCTAATGGGGGACAATCATGTCAGGGATGAGAGTGGGTGGTATAAAGAGAAGTGTGATAGCCAGAGGTGAGAGGTGAGACTCTGAGGGGACAGAAGGGCAAGTCAGAGGAGCTAGTGACCTGAGACAAAGAGCTTTCATTTCCCTAATGTCCAGTGCATTTTGAAGCAATCAGGTGGCACAATGGATAAAGTGCAGGCCTGAACTCAAGAAGACCTGAGTTCTAATCCTGCCTCGGATACTTACTCACTGTGTGACCCTGGGAAAATTACCTCACCTCTGTTTGCCTCAATTTTCTCATCTGTAAAACAGTTATTATAATAATAGCACCTACCTCTGAGGATGGTTGTCAGGACCAAATGAGATAATAATTGTAAAGTACTCAGCACATTGCCTGACATAGAGTAAGTGCCAGATAAACATTAGGTAATATGATTTTGGGGGAATACATCTGTTTCTTCTTTTAGACTCACCACCCTGCAGTTATCTGGAAGAGGTGGGAAAGAACTCTGGTCTTACTGCCAATAGAGGGTTGCAAAGCTAAGCACAAGCCCATTCCCAAAAGAATGCTACTGTGAACAGCTTTTAAGATTCAAATTACACAGTAATAGTGAACACTCTGTTTATTCCATTACAAATCAAGATTGAGTACAATATTCACAATATAATATTCTAAATATTACATCTTATTACAGAAAGTCACAATATAGTGTTCATAACATAGCTTAACATTAGAATGGCCACAGTTTTCACTACAGTGGCCATAATATTTAGAACAAGGAACAAAAGAAGAATCACCTGGTTTCCCTAAGGGGGAAACCCTTCTCACTTAAAGATTCAATCAACAATTCACAATATACCAATCTTCCACTCATGGGGCAACCATTAACTTAATCTGTCACTCATCTAGCAGTCAGCCATTAAGCTAGATTCCCAATTACTAAATATCATTAGTCACTAATACAGTCATTAGAAAACCACACAAACTTTCTACCCATTGGTGTCCAGCAAACCTCAGTTTAGTTCAAGGGGAGGCCTTTTCTTCATCTTGACTCTGGGAGGTCTCTCTGATTCCCTGGATCCCCTTCCATGGTTTCAGCTCCCTCCTGAATCTGCCAAACAATCACCTGGATTCAGAAGCAGACAGCTCCCAAGTCCTTGTCCAGTCCTCAGGGCAATCCCTGGCACTCACTGAAGTTCACAGGGTTCACCACTTTTCTTGCCTGGAACTCAAGGATCAGCCAGGCCATGAATAAACAGAGTCTTATCCTGTTCATGCTTCTTCAGTCTTCCATCAGTTCAGCTGGCTCTAGGACCCAGAAGGAATATCAGCCTTCTGTTTGGCCTTCACCAGATTCTGGTCTCAGGAAAATT
>CM053593.1:140077911-140109976 GCA_028646575.1 Pseudocheirus occidentalis | reverse complement strand
TCTGTCTCTAGAATTCTTCTTTATATACAGCACTGGCTTCCTGTCTCAGCCAATAGCCAACAAGGGAGTTCATGCCTTCTCAACAATGTTGAGACAGGGTTCACACCTTCCATACTTAGCCTCAAGTTACTAGGTGCTACTTAGCCCTAAGTTACTAAGTGCTAAGTATCTGATAAAGTGATTACTATTACAAGGGTCAATTCCTGGCCCTCCCATTTGCTCTCCTGTGTGACCATGGGCAAGTCACTGTGCCTCTCTGGGCTTCTCCGTTTCTTGTTTTGTAGAATTATGGGGATGGATGAGGCAGCCATGAGGATGCTTCTAGCTCTAAATCTGTGATCCTATGAAATATTAGGAGGCTCAGGGAATTACTCAGACAACAAGCATTTACATAGTGCTACATGCTGGTGGTGCAAAGAAAGGCAAAAACAGGCCCTGCCCTCAAGGAGATTACATTTTGATGGGAGATACAGTATGTAAATAAACATATTCATACAGAGCAGAGAGAAGGTAGCCTCTGAGTTGCAGGCTGTAGCTGCTGGGACAGGAGGGAGGGTACAGGAAAGACCTCCTGCAGAAAGAAAACCTTTCCCAACCCCTCTTAATTCTAGTGCTTTTCCTCTATTAATTAGGTACTATTTATCCTGCATATAGATTGCTTTGTGTGTATTTGATTGCATATTATCTCCTCAACTAGACTGTAAACTCCTTGAGGGCAGAGACTGTCTTTGCCTCTTTTTGTATCTCTGGCTACTCTGAACTGAATCTTGAAGGAAAGTCAGATTCTAAGAGGCAAAGTTGAAGAGGGAAAGCATGCTGGGCATAGGGGGCAGCTGGTGCAATGGTGTGGAGATGGGAGGTGGACTATTATGTGTGAGGAGTAGCATGAAGACTAGTATAACTCGTTTGATAGAATGATCACACAAGGGAAGTAAAGTGTCCAAACACTGGAAAGGTAGAAGGGAGATAGGTGGGTGCCAAACAAAGGACTTTATATTTGTTTCTGGAGGTACTAGGGAGCCAGGTGGATACCAGATGTACCAGACACTGAGGTCCTTACTTAACTGAACTGTCAAGCATTCAAACTCTGCTTTAGAGAGCACAACTCTGATGGACTGACCATGCTATTCCAATGCAAAATGTATGCTTGCCAAAAAGACTTTTATGGAGAACTCACATAGCGCAAGCATTTACATGATGGTCAGAAGAAGCAATACAAGGACACCGTCAAGGTCTCTCTTAAGAACTTTGATATCGATTGTGTGGCATGGGAGACATTGGCACAAGACCACTCAGCATGGTGTGCCCACATCAGAGAAGGTGCTGTGCTCTAGGAGCAAAGCAGAATTGAAACAGCTCAAAGGAAATGCAGGATACACAAATTTGGAGAATCCACCCCAAATGTTCACACAGACTATTTATGCCCGGTCTGTGGTACAGCCTCCTGAGCTCCTATTGGCCTGATCAGCCACAGTCAGACACACTATGACTTGACTGTAGCACAGTGATGTCATTTTGGTCCTCCCCAAGAATGAAGGACAACAACCAACCAATTAGAGAACCCCTGCTGTTTATTGAATGGAGGAATAAAATGAGCAGAGTTGTACTTTTGAAAAAGTGACTTTGGCAGGTGTGTGAAGAGGGGATTGGAGTGGGGAGAGTCTTGAGGCAGGGAGACCAAACAGAAGGCAGTGTATTGTAGTAATTCAGGTCAGAGGCGTTGAGGACCTGAGCTAGGATGGTGGGTTGAGAGCTTGTGTGAAACTCACTCATATCTCAATCCACTCTTTGGACTTCTCAACAACCACCTTCACACTCTGAAGAAACCTCCACCAAGAGGACTTTCTTGATATTTGGCCACTAAAGTGATTTTCCTAAAGTGCAGGTCTGATCATTGTCACCTCCTACCCCTACTCGGTATGCTCCAGTTGCTTCCTGTTGCCTTCAGGATCAAATATAAAATGCTCTGTTTGGCAAACACGCTCAACTGGTTATAGAAATCTCTTACCCTACAGGAAAGTGGGGGGGAACAGGATGAGAGGGAGAGACTATAGAAAGGAGGGCAGATTGGGGGAGGGGATAGTCAGAAGCAAACACTTTTTTGAAAAGAGTCAAAAGTGAGAATAAAATAAATGGGGGCAGGATAAGATAGAGGGAAATATAGCTAGTCTTTCACAGCATGACTACTGAGGAAGTGTTTTGCATAACTACACATGTATAATCTGTGTTGAATTGCTTGCTTTCTCAATGAAGGTAGGTGGGGAGGGAAGAAAGGAGGGAATCTGGAACTCAAAGTTTTAAAAATGAATGTTAAAAATTGTTTTTACATGTAATGGGGAAATAAGATACACAGGCAATGAGGTATAGAAATGTATCTTACCCTACAAGAAAGTAGGGGGGAAGGGGATAAAAGTGGAGGTGGTGACAGAAGGGAGGGTAGACTGGGGAAGGGGTAATCAGAATGCAAGCCATTGTGGGGAGAGGGAGGGGAGAGATGGGGTGAAAATTTGGAACTCAAAATCTTGTGAAAATGAATGTTGAAAACTAAAAATAAATTAATTAAAATTCTTTTTAAAATGCTTTGTTTGACATTCAAATCCCTTTATAACCTAGCCCCTACCCACCTTTCCAGTCTATTCACACCTTACTCTCTGATACATACTCTTCAGTTCAGTAATACTGGTCTCCTGGCCATTCTACAAACAAGACACTCCATTTCAAAGCTCTAAGCATTTTCTTTGGCTCTCTCCCATCCCTGAAATGCTCTCCCTCCTACACTCTTGACTACTGACTTACCTGGTTTCTTTTAAATCCCAGATAAAATTCAGCTGTCTACAGCAAGCCTTCCCCAACTCCTCTTAATTCTAGTGCCTTCCCTCTATTAATTAGGTACTATACACCCTGCATATAGTGTCCTGTGTATGTATTTGATTGCACATTATCTCCCCAACTAGACTGTAAGCTCCTCGAAGGCAGAGACTGACTGTCTTCGCCTCTTTTTGTATCTTCAGTCCTTAGGACAGTATCTAGCACACAGTAGGCACTTGATAAATGTTTATTGCTTTATTGATTGGTGACTCCCTTGCGTAGACCACTATTTCAGGGGGACCCATCTATCACTCACCCTTTAATCCATTCTCTGAACTTCTCACTAGCTGACTTGCCCTAACATGGATACCTTTCCCCCACCTCATTTCTGGTTATCCCTTATGTTAAGCCCCATGAGGGTAAGGACCATGTTATTTGCCTGTAGTTCTGTCCTTACTGTTTAATATAGTTCCTGGCATTTAGTATACAATAAATGTATGACCTATCTACCTACTTCTCTGTTGTTGACCTAGAAATAGAAAGATTTGGCAACTAATGGAGAAAGACCTGCAGAACATTTAGCAGTTTCTTCAGATAGGATATATATATATATATATGTATATAAAGGAATGTAGCCAAGAATCATACTCCACCAAAAAGTAGAAAAGGCAAGACCACAAATCCATGGAAACATCAAACTATCTCTCTCTAGCATCTCTCAACAAGGAACCCTAAGGCTTTTCCCAACTGGTTTTCATTTATCCTCAATATTTTTTAATGACAGAGGCAACCCCCCTTTGTAGATAAAAAACCTGACCTCTAAGTCAAGAAGACCTGAGTTCAAGTCTTTCTTTTGTCACATACGTACTGACTCTGTGATCCTGGACAGGTGGCAAGTCCCTTCTCCTCTCAGGACTCCCAGGAAACTCTCTGACAGCAGAGAAGCTGTCAGCCTACATTAATAAAGGTAGTTTCTCAAGCCAATGAAATCCCCAACCTATATTCCCATGATAATCCCTAACAGCACTATTACTTGGGTAGTTAAAATATTATAATCCCCATCTCTCAGATGAGGACTTACCTTCTGCATTCGCAGAATCACAGAATTTCAGAGGTGGAAGAAAACTAAATCACTCTCTAGTCCAATACATACTTGACCTAAAAAAAATTCCCTTGATAACATATTTGACAAGTGGTCATGAGACCATTTAAACCTAGGTATCACTGTTTTTTCTGTTATCCCATGTTATTTTGCCTTTCCTGAGATTGGCATTACACACACTTGTATATGCATACATCTAAGTAATTTTCTACCATTCATCGACACATAAAATCTCAGATTTGGAAGAGACCTCAGAAGACACCTAATCCAGTTTATCCATGGCTACCTGGGAATCTACCCTTCACCATTCTTGACAAGGGTTCATCCAGCATCCAGCACTGAAGCCCTCTGGGAATAGGGACCTCACTACTTCCTTCAGCAGCTCTGAGTGAAAGACTAAAGAGCAACTGACTTTTCACTACATTGGTTACACAAGATCATAGCTGGAAGGGACCATAGAAGTCTAATCCCCTCCTTTTACAGATGGAGAAACCAAGGTTTAGAGGGTTTAAGAGATTTATTCAAGGTCATACAGGTAGTAAGTAACAAAATGAGATTTGAACTCTCTTCTTTGAACTACAGATCCATTAGTCTTTCTCCTGGTGGGGGCGATCAATGCTAGAAATATACCCAGGTCTCAATTAGTGTTCATAACGAATCCAAGAAAGTGGGTTTATTATTTGAATTGTTACTGTATAATTCCATTGGATCGGAACCAATGGCTATATTGAACATAATTATAACTTCAGATTGTATGAATGCAAATACATGAAACCATTTCATAGGACGAATTATTTGCACTAATGGGGACCTAGATGTAGGACCCCCCCCTCTGCCCAAGTCTTAATGCTATTCCCAGAATTCCATATTATAAGATAGTCACCTGCCATCATCTAACTGTGAGGCTGAAATAGAAGTGTGATGATAAAGTAATGAGACCCGTTGCTTGTGTGTATGTGTGGCCTTTAAAAATAAATGTTGCTACTTTCTGATATCACTATGTGCTGCTCTGAATGTGCTGGGCCTCTTCAAATGCTCATTAGCAACCTCTTGATCAGAGAAGAATCCAGGCTAGTCCCTGTGATCGAGTCCTTTGATCAATCATCTTTTTTTTTTTGTCCTGCTCTAGAAACAAATAACATAATAGCATTAGTTTCTAAAGGGCTTGTGGGAAGCTGCCAGGCTGCAGACAGCTGTCTCTTCTCCTCTTAGTCAAAGTTCAGTAATTTTCACTGTACCTTGAACTAGGTCACTGTAGCAGGGCCTTAACTCCCAGCCTGGCAGGGGCAGGCTTTCCATGTTTGTCTCTTGATATGCTTGTCTTGGGAAAGGGATTCTATTTCACCTTTGGAGGGGGAGGGTGTGTGTGTGTGTGTGTGTGTGTGTGTGTGTGTGTGTGTGTGTGATGGGGGGAGATGGTGTATGTCTCCTTCACTCCTCGGGGAGGGCCATTTTTAGACCAGTGAGTGGGGAAGAAAAATCATCTAGGCCAAAAATAAACTCTTTCTGCAGTAAGCAGGGTTTGAAACTGGACTGATTTGCTCCAACTATTTTTTTTTTTAAAACCAAACTGGCATTTCAGGGTGTAAATAGCAGCTCAGGTTGTTTTCCCTAGGACTCACAACAGGGCTGGGCTTCCTATATAGATGGGACCTTGTGACATTGGGAAAAGTAGAAGTGACACTCTGGAGAGCTTGCCCTGGAGCTCATGAGATAAAGCCTTAGTCCTTTAGTCGATGTTCAGGTCTGGATTGTATCTTTATAGGCAGGTTGTTTCTATGACCCTCTGTAAATACAAAGACAGTTCTTTTAAAAGAGCACAACAAAGAAAAAACAGGATTGATCTGATACATATACACTGAGCTATTTTGGGGGCAAAGCAAAACCATTTTTTAAGATCACAGGAATTGGAACTAGATGGTACATCAGATGTGTAAACCAACAAAGGCGAAAACTGATGCCCAGAGGAGAAATGATTTTTCTCAAGGTCACCCAGACAGTCAGCAGTAGAGCAGGAATTCAACCCAAGATATTCTGGTTCTTTTCACAAGATCACAGCTGCCTTTAAGGCAAGGATTCTTGAGTTTTTGTGTGTCATGGACCCCTTTGGCAGTCTCATAACATCTATGAACCCTTTGTCAGAATGAGGTTTTTAAATGCATAAGATGAAATACATAGGATTATAAAGAAAACCAACTACATTGAAATATAGAGTGTCCCAGAAGTTTAAGCTTTGAAAGTTTCCATAGCTTAAAACTGTACTAAGACTTTTGGGACACTTTGTATCATAATCAAAATATCAAATTACCAAACAATTATTCAATACATTTTAAAAACAACTTCACAGACTCCAAGTTAAGAACTCCAGTCTATGGAGTTCAAGTGCCAGGGTCTTTGATACATGTACAACTCTTGGATCTTCACCTCCCTCGTTCTGTCTCTCCTTTCCTTCCTCCCCTCACCCTCCGATCTTCTGATGTACCAGCTGCATTTCTCCATATGCTGGTGATCTGCCCTGCCCCTTTTGCTCCAGTCTTCTAACCTGGCACTTGGCAGAGGAGAGACTTGACAAATTTCCATTAAAGGAAGCCTGGATGAAAAGGCATCTCAAAATATATGAGATGGGGAGCTTGCTATTCGTGGGACTACAGGTCCCTGCAGTATTTCTACACCTGCTTTAGTCAGTCAGGGGCTAAAGTAAATAGAGTATTGAACATGAAGTCAGTAAGAGTTCTAACTTCCTAGCTGAGGAACTGTGGGGAGATCACAACCTTTGGGAGCCTCAATTTTCTCATCTGTAAAATAGGAATAAATAATATCTTTTGGGTTTTTTTGAGGTTCAAATGAGTAGGTGTGTACACACAGTATATATACATATACGTATACGTGTGTGCATGTGTATCTTTGCAATTTTTAAAGAATGGCCTTGGAGTTTGGAAGACAAAGGTTCAGTTCTAGTCTTCTATCACATCCTAGCTATGTGACAATGGGCAAATCCCTTAACTTCCCAGGGCCCCTAAGCAATTGTCTGACTTTTAAGTAATGGATCAGCTGCTAAGCTGCGTCAGTGAAGGGGTTTTTCCAAAATGGGAGTTCCCTACATCTTTGAAATCACAAAGGGAAAAAAACCAAAGATCTGTTGTTGCTATTGTTTTGTTTGTTATCTGAAGAAGAGACCTACATGGAGCCTTATTCCTATTTGACATGTTAAAAAATCATGAAACACCTATACTGGCCCCAGGCCATGACCATATCCAGCTTTAAGCTCAAGTCCATTCCCACGCCGGGTCCCTCACTGTTTACTGTCAGTCAAGAGGAGAGAGGCAGCGTAATCTAGTAAAGACAGAGCTTCGTTCATCTTAGTCGGCAATTCCTCACTACTTATCTCTGAGGGACCGAATGGCCTTCGGATGCATATCTGTCCAGCCAGGTTGCTTACCTAATCTGTCCCTTGAGTCTCTGGCCTGATATAAGCAAGGTGTCAGCCAGAAAATAACTCTTCTTTATGAACTGCCCAGCAACCCCTAGTGGAAATGTTGCTGGAGTCACTCTCTGAGGCCCCATCCATCAATCAGTGGGTGTTTGCTACCCTGCTGCACCATGCCCAAGCCCCCTCACATCTAGGCATGGTGCCTTTCCAGTTTTTTTTCCTATTAGTCCCCTTCATACACTTTCCACCTCATAGAACTGATCTGCTTCTTCCCCATACATGCTATTTCATCTTATGCCTTTCTATCTTTGCGCAGATGGTTCCCCACCCCCAACCTGGAGCCCCTTCTTTCCTCACTTCTGCGTACTAGTAATAGTCAACACTTATATCCTGCTTACCAAGTACCAGGCACTGTGGTCAGTGCTTTACAATTATAATCTCGTTTGATTCTCATTGCAACTTTGGAAGGTAGGTGCTATTATTTTCCCCATTTTACAGATAAGGAAACTAAGTAAACAGAAGTTATATGACTTACCCAGGATCACGTAGTTAGTAAGTGTCCAAGGCCAGATTTGAACTCAGCCACCTAGCTGCCTGTGCTGGAGTCCCTAGCTGCCTCGTAGCACAGTTCAAGTCTACTCTCCCACACAGGACCTTTCTTGACCTTCCTCTCCCTGAACTATTACTATTCTCTCTTGAAAATATTTTGTATTGCTTTGTGTTTACTTTGTATTTACTTGCTTTTGTATATATCATTTGTTCCAAATAGAATATAAGTTCCTTGAGGAAAGGAATTGTACTGGTTTTATCTTTGTATCTCTAGTACTTTGTATCATCTTTGTGCTTACTCAAGGTTTGTTCAGTTGAAGTGAAATGAACTTAATAGGAGGCATCTAGGTGGTGCCACAAATGGAGCACCAGCCCTGGAGTTCAGGAGGACTTGAGTTCAAAAATGGCCTCAGATACTTATTAGCTATGTGACTCTGGGCAAGTCACTTAATCCTGTTTGCCTCAAAAAAAAAAAAATTGAAATGAATAGAATTGATTGCCAGTTTGGAAAAGAGGTAGAGTGAGTAGAAAATCAAGCGGGTGAGAAAATCTCCTACCTTTTCTGCCTTTTAGAGGATATGGGTCATGAGCATCATCTTTGGGATTGACTCCTGGCAGCTGTTACTAGCAAGACTCGCCATGAGCTATTGATGGATAAAGTAGTGTAGGAGAGATTATAATGGTAAAAATAGACCCAAGTAATAGAAGGGAAAATGGTTTTGCATTTGAGATGAGGAGATGGACACAAATTGTATTAATCGGCTAGGTTGAGAGTTTCCATTATTAGCTTCTGTTCCCTTCCCTCATTGGCCAACAAGCTCTATTCAGTGACCCCTAGCAAAAACAGGTCCCACTCGTGAGATAAGGGGAGTTTGATAAAAGCTTTCTATTAACGGCCTCGCCAGATAGCAGGAACCACTGATATGTGTGGGATAACTTGGCTCTCCCTATGCACACAAATTTAGCACCAAATTTTCGAATAGAATCGCTTAAGGGGCATAATGCAGTGGAATGACTGGACTAAGAGACAGAAGGACTGGGCTTGGATCCCAGCTCTGCCTTTAACTTGCTATGTCACTGTGGGCAAGTCACTTCACAGTTCAAGGCTTCAGTTTCATCACTTGTAAAATGGGATTATTTCTCTCAGTCTTAGGTCTGAGTTTGAAATCTACCATTAGCTAACTGGAGTGGGGAATTAATGATTGGATTCTTCTAGAGCCCTCCTCTGATAAGTCGCTGGGGCATGGAAGTGACCATGATTCTTGGAAGCGAGGCCATGATAATGGAACCTCTGTCAAGTTCTAAGAAGTCAGAAAAGCTTCAAGTATGAACTCACTGATAGACTATATGCATCTATCATCCAAGAGCCAACCTAGTGAAGTACAAAGGGGTCCACAATGGGGGGATACATGGGGATTGATTTGTTTAGCTAGAGCAACTTATTAAACTGTTTTTTAAAGTCCAGCAAAGGATATGACCTGTATCCATGGAGTGAGCATCTATCAGGATGAAATCATACATCGTGGTGTCATTATTGGCCCTTTGGGCAGATAACTTTGTCTACTAAACTTCTAAGTAAAACATAAACAAAATCTCATAAATTCATCTACTTAGAGCTAGAGGCTATCTAGCCCAATCCTCTCATTTTACAGAGGAGGAAATTGAGGCCAAGAGAGGTTAAACGAATTGTTTGAGAAGTCTATAGAGCTGGAAGTTACCCCAGGGGTCAAGTAGTCCATGACTTCATTTTACAAATGAGGAAACTGAGACCCAGAGAGTTTAAATAACATGTCTGGGGTTGCACAGCTAATAAGCAAACGATTTAGCCTTAGAACCTAGGTTTTCCTGACTCCAAGTTCAGTGCACTATCCACTATACCACGCTGCCTTTTGTGTTCTTGGAAGATTTTGGAAAGCTACATAATACATGCTTACCTAAATATCAGCAAGCCACTTTCTAGGAAGGTAAAGGAAAGACCTTTTTCAGGCATCCATGCTGCTGCCTCCTTACCCTTATTTCCTGAGCTAGCATAGCTGGCAGCCCGTGACCTTCTACCAAAACAAATGGACAACATCTAAGGTAGCAGGTCCCTCATTTTGAGTATTCACCTGGATTGTCTTGAATTCAGCTGACAGTATGGTTCTTCCCCATACCACCAAGGAGTTAACATTTTTTGCCCTGCTTTCTTGGTGACTAATGCATTGTGTGTCTCAGAGATCAGTGAGAGAAGAGACCGACAGTCAGTGTGGGAAGTAGATGAGATTTCAGCTCTCCTTGTAACTCTTTTGATGGGTACAATGAGTAAGGAAAGGGATTGTTGATGCCTCTGTGGTGGCCTGGGTTGCATAATTTTGTCTTGAATGCCTGCTTCTTCCTTTGCTCAGTAACTTGCGTATCACATGACTTAAAATGGATCTCCCTTTCCAGCTTGTTTGGGATCAGGATAAAATGGTTTATAAATAGCCCCTTTCAACGGGTACTTCGGCTCTTGAGCACATCCCATCACTTTGAAAAATGACCTGCTTTGCTGGAACTGCAACTGACAATGACCTCACCAAATCACATGTATTCCCTGTACATTTTTCTTCGTTATGAGGGCCTCCAGAAAATATACACTGTCTTCTGGACAGCTCATCCTTGTTCATCACAGAGTCACTGTGGTCTAGTAGACCCAATTTTGGCATAAGAATTGGGAGATCTGACGTCCAGACTTCACACAATGCCGTGTTTTGAGAACTGCCACAGACATACTTAATAAATGCTTTATGGTTGATTGATTGATAGGATCACAAACTCAGAGTGAGAAGGGATTCTAGGGGTCAAAGGGTCATAGATTTTAAGTTTGCCAGGCCCTCAGAGGTCATCCATTCCAGAGGTATCAAATATAGTGGGGTAGGCAATACTCTGGAACCAGATCAAAATGCAATTGGGAAATATTTTTTAAAATACGATATAGATAACATTATATTTTAAAACTAAATCAATATTCAGCCCACAGGGATCTTTAGTATGGAATGAGAAGCAGTGGCCCCTATTTCTATTTGAGTCTGACACCACTGATCTAATCCAACCCTTTCATTATGCAGAAGAACCTGAGCTCCAAAGAAGTGAGTTGATTTGTTGAGGGTCATGTTGTTGTTGCTGTTGTTCAGTCACCATAGTAATGTCTAACTCTCCAGGATCCCATTTGAGTTTTTGTTGGTTGTTTGGTTTTTTCTTTAGCAAAGATACTGGAGTGATTTGCCATTTCCTTCTCTAGTTCTTTTTACAGGTAAGGAAACTGAGGCAAACAGGGTTAAGTGACTTGCTAATAAGTGTCTGAGGCTGTATTTGAACTCACAAAGAAGAGCCTTTCTGATTCCAAGCCCAGTGCTCTCTCCACTGTGCATAGAATTAAAAGCAGAAGATAACCTCAGAGGCCATCTGGTTCAGTTCCTTCGGTTTACAGATAAGGATATTGAGAAATATCCCAGAGAAATACAGTGGCAAAGTAATATTGTAAGAGCCAGTGTTCGACCCCAGGTCCTCCAATTCTCAATCCAGTATTCTTTCAACTGTAATATTCTCAAGTCCAATCTCATTTTCCAGATAAAGGGACCAGAGCCCTAAAAGGTGAAGCAAGTCACCCCAAGTCACACAGGTAAACACTATATCCATGATTTTAGTTCTTCATGACAATAATGATGATGGATTATCTTCTTAGGTCTGTCTGCTTCCTTGCTGGGTGACCTTAGGCAAGCCTTTATTTTTCCTTTCCTGTGAGATGGTTCAGTTCCTCTTCATGAAAAATGAGGAGAGTAATATCTGCCTCAGAAGGATACAGAAAGGACTACTAAGGTGATGGTTGCAAAATGTCTAGCACGTCATTGTTCCTAAATAAACACATGCTATCTATTTAATTCTCTTCATCATTCTCTCAAATTTAAGGATACTCAGCCCAGTGGTTTATGAACCACAATGGAGTGAAGCAGTACTATAGGTGCTGTGAGCCATGAAGATATAGGACTTTGCTGGTCTTAGTTTCAGAGATCTAGGTGCTGCAAGTCATACCTTGAGTAAGAAGAAAAGGGAGATGAAAGGTGGGGTTTGGGTATGTGGGGGTAAATACTCAGAGATGGAGACAGAGGAAAGATGGAGGAAATTGGGATCTGGGGGAACATACTCAAAGATGGAGGTAGAGGAAAGATGGAGGAAATTGGGATCTGGGGGGTGTACCCAAAGATGGAGGTAGAGGAAAGGTGGAGGAAATTGGGATCTGGGGGAACATTCTCAAAGATGAGATGGAGGAAAGGTGGAGGAAATTAGGATCTTAGGGAACAATTCAAAAGTAGAGGAAAGGTGGAGGAAATTGGAATCCTGGGGAACATACTCAAAGATGAAGGCAGAGAGACCACTTCAGGTCATCAGTATAGCTCTCCTTGAAGGCCACATGTATTTGTCACATAAATAAAAACCTCATGAACAATTTATACAGAATAGGATTGATTATTTCCTCCCCCTTTCCCAATTCATCTGATTTTCGTACTTCACTATTTCTTTCGTGGGCACCACCACCTTTCCAGGCATCCAGGCTTACAAACTTAGACCCTTCTGTGACTCCTTGTTCTCCCTCGGTCCCCTTCCCAAGTCCAGTAAGTTGCCAAACATTATCTAAAGTATCTCACAACTATTCCCTTCTTTACACTAGCACAGTCAGCTCCCTAGTTCAGACCTTCACCACCTGGACTATTACAAAAGCCTCCCATTTGGCCTCTCATCTCTGGTCTCTCTCCTCTCTACTCACCCTCCTCCTCACAGCAGCCAAATGGATCTGTCTTGCAGCACAAGTCTTATTATGCTCAAGAAGTTTCAGAAGTTCTCCACAGTCCTTGGGATAAAATAGAAATTCCTCTGTTTGGGGGCAACTAGGTGGCACAGTGAATAGAGCACCTGCCCTGGAGTTAGGAGGACCTGAGTTCAAATTTGACCTCAGACACTTAATACTTATTAGCTATGTGACCTTGGGCAAGTCACTTAACCCCAATTGCTCTGTCCCCCCTTCAAAAAGAAAAAAAAAAGAAATTTCTTTATTTGTCAGTTCAAGTCTTTTATAATTTGACTCTAATAGTAATTACAACAGCTAACATTCTTATGGCATGTACTTTATTCCAGGTACTTTATAAATATTATCTCAAATGATCCTCATAACAACCCTAGGAGTTAGGTACTATTATTAAACCATTTTACAGATAAGGAAACCATGATAAACAGAGGTGGAATGACTTTGCTAAGAACATACATGTAATAAGTATCTGAAGTTAGGTTTGAGCTCCCTGTGTACAGATCAAGCATTATGTCCATTGAGCCACCTAGCTATTCTAATCTAATCTGATATCACATTACTAGAGACAGCTAGGTGTCACAGTAGATAGAGCAATGTGCTTGGAATCAGAAAGACTCCTCTGCCTGAGTTCAAATCCATCCTCAGACACTTACTAGCTGTGTGATCCTGGGCAAGTCACTTAGCCCTGCTTGCCTCACTTTCCTCGTCTATAAAACGAGCTGGAGAAGGAAGGAATGGCAAACCACTACAGTATCTTTGCCAAGAAAATCCCAAATGGGATCATGGAGAGTCAGACAGGATTAAAAAGACTCAGCAACAACACATTACTCTTTGTTCCAGTCAAACTGATCTACTTGCTTTTCCTTCTACACAATATTCAATCTTCTGCCTCTATGCCTTTGCATATGCTGTGCCCCATGCCTCCCCCCCCCCATACTCCCTCTCCTCACCCTTAGCTCCTCTGCCTCTTAGAATTCCAAGGTCCCTTCAAAGCTTAGCTCAAGTGGCTCCTTCTCCTTCCTGTTCCTGTCAAATGTTCATACTTTCCTCACTTCCTTGAAGTTCCTTCATATGTGTGTGTGTGAGTATGTGTGTGTATACATACACATCGTTTACATATTTGTGTGCATATTGTTTCTCACTCCTGACCTGAGGAAACTATAAGTTCTTTGAGGGCAAGGACTATTTAATTTTTGTCTTTGCATGTCCAGAGCCTAGCACAATGTAATAGCATGTAGTAGGTGCTTTATAGAGCAGCTAGGTGATACAGTATTGGGCCTGGAGACAGTAAGATCTGAGTTCAAATTTGGCCTCAAAGACTAGCTACATGACCCAAGTCAAGTCATTTAACCCTGTTTACCTCAGTTTTCTCATCTGTAAAACGAGCTGGAGAAGGAAATGGCAAACCACTCCAGTATTTTTGCCAAGAAAATCCCAAATGGGGTCATAAAGACTCAGACATGACTAAAGACAACTGAACACGTAGTGCTTAATAAACACTTAAATGAATTTAATCTAAACAGCTCAAGAATATGACTGAAGCCTGAACATAGACTCTTTTAAGAAGAATCTAATTTGTCTCCAATATGGAGAAAGATTTCACCAGTATGGGAATTCCCTCTGCCATCATAGATTGCCACTTATGTAGGACTTGGTACCTAAATCCTAGGGAGTTGTCTGAGGCTCTGAGAAATTAAGTGACTTGCCCTGGGATCACACATCTGATAAGTGACAGAGGCTGGATTTGAACCTATCTTCTTGATTCCAAATTCAGAACTCTACTCACTCTACCCTGGGGGTTTTATTTTAATAGCTCATATGCAAAAACTAAATTGAATTATTTTCCTGTCATATAGAAAGTAAAACTGACTAAGTACAGGGAGGGTTGACCATTGTGTTTAGGCAACAATTATCACATAGGATTTATGAAGGAATGAATGAAAAAACATTTAGTAAGCATTTACTATATATTGAACACTATGCTAAACACCAGGGATATTAAATAGAAAAAATTTTAGACAATCCCTGGTCTCTAGGAGCTCTTTTTCTAATTAAGGAAGACAGCACACAACAGAAAATTCAGATGGAGGTCAGATAGAAAGGTCTAGATGTGCTAAAGATTCTTTGGAGGAGAGGATGGCAAGGTTGATAGTCCTTAGTTTAAGCAGGTAGATAAGATAGTTCTGGAGGTCTTCAGAGCTTGGAGATAGGACAGATGGAAAGACATAATAGTTTCTCATGTCCCCAAAGCAAAGGACGATTTTGCTGAAAGTCTTATCATGTTAGTGATGTAATACTCAAATTGAAATGGGACCACTAAACCATATATAAGGATCGCTATGGGACACATTGACTTAGAAAACCACATATTAACATTATCTGTGTTCTTTTTTATTTTTACTTATTTTATTAAATATTTCCAAAATATATTATAATCTGGTTCTTCTGGGAGTATTGAGGGAATTTAGGTTGCTTGTTTGACCTTTCTTTCTCTGTATTAGGTACCCAACCCTAGGCTGAGAAATCTGGATTTCTGTGATGTCCATCAGAGCAGGGCCTGCCTGTCTTTTGCTTTTCTTTGTATGCCCAGCACTTAGCACAGGGCCTGGCACATACTAGGTGCTTAATAAATGTTTATTGACTGATTAAAGAGCAGATGATATAATGATAGCTCACATTTACATAGCTCTATAGAGTTTGCAAAACTTTTGATAAGTATTATCTTATATGACCCTCACCAAAAAACCTTATAAAATAGTTGCCACTTAACTACCTCTATGGTTTTGGGCAAGTCATTTAACTTCTCTGAGTCCCAGTTTCTTCATCTATAAAATGAGACTGGATTTATTTACCTCTAAGTATCCTTCTAGCTCTAAGCCTCTGATCTTGTGATTCTATGATAATTATTCTAGCTTTTTCCAAATAAAAGAATATTTTCAGCACAAATGTACCATTAGTGATATCAGTTAGACAGTCATAAGTATTTGTTAGGGACCTACTATGTGTCAGGCACTGTAATAAGTATTAGAGATATAAAAAGAGGCAAAAGACAGTTCCTGCCCTCAGGTAACTTACAGTCTAATAGGGGGGACAACATGTAACTCTTCCAGTGAAATCTCATATCATTGAGCGTAAGAACTGGAATACCCTGGAAATGTCATTAAGCACCCTCATATAAGACCCTTTGGCAGCAGGACCTCTATGGCTAGTAGGGTCATGCACCACAGACTTCATTTGCTACAATCACATAGGTATTTATGTTGGAAAAACCTCTGAGGTATGGGGGCTGTCTTTCTTCAATATGGAGGTGGTTATTGTTCAGTCACTTTCAGTTGTGTCTGATTCTTTGTGACCTCATCTGGGGTTTTCTTGGCAGAGATACTGGAGTGGTTTGCCATTTCTTTTTCCAGCTCATTTTGTAAGTAAGGAAACTGAGACCCACAGGATCAAGTGACTTGCCCAAGGTCACACAGCTAGTAAGTATCTGAGACTGGATTTCAACAGAGGTCTTTCTGACTCCAGGTCAGGTTCTCTATCCAACTGAGCTGTCCAGCTGCTCCCCTTTTAACAATGAGGAAACTGAGGTAGATGGCAAGTAAGTGATCTTTGCAGGGCCACGCAACTAAGTGTCTGAGGCCAGGTTTAAATTCAGAAAGATGAGCCTTCCTGACTCGAGGCCAGACACTCCATTCACTGGGCTACATAGATGACAGGGTCACAAATCAAGATTTGGTGTGTTGGGCTGCCTTTCAGGACTGCGAGTCAGAGGGCCTGACTTCAAAACCTGACTATCATTTACCACCTTGGGCTGTTTCACTGCTCTGGGACTCAGTTTCCCTAGTTGTAGAATGAGGGGCTTAGACTAGATGACCTCTGAGGCCTCCTTCTGTCTCCCAACCTAGGATCCAAACAAAAATCAGTCACGTCCTGAAGTCATTATGGAACCAATACAAAGTCAGATAGGAAGCATCTGGCTGTGAGTGGGTTTAATCCTTCCTTTAGGTCAGATGCATTTCCCCTGCTGAGCCGCATGCTCTATAAGAAGCAGGGCTGAAGAAAATTCAGACTTGGAGTTATTCTAACCCGTCTCACTTTTCCTTACATGTACCCCTTTGGAGGAGATGCATTGGATTGTTAACTTTAAAAAAGGAAAAAACAGAGGAAAGGCAAAGCCCAGAAGAGGTCAAATAGGAGTTCAGGCACAGTTCTTAGATCACTTAGAAGAGACCAGGGATGTGCTTGACCTTTAAAAATGTCAGTTAGTGGGCTTAAAGAGCCGTCTGGTGTCTGCGTCAGAAGTCATGTGCCGGTCCTTCCTCTCACTGGTGAATCCCAAGCTCTTTGGATTAATAGTATCGGTACGCATTTATTAATATATATGTATATACATATATACACATATATGTATATGTGTGTGGATGTGTGTACATATATATGAATGCATGCTCAACTACCCCATATGGGGTCTTGTCCCACAGTTCGAAAAGCACGGGACAGCAGATAGAAAGCTGACAACTGCCGACTGAGTTCTTTGGCTTCCTTTAAGTACTAACTAAAATCCTATCATTTACAGGAAACCTTTCCCAATCCCTCTTAATTCTAGAGCTTTATCTCTGTTAATTGTTTCTTATTTATCCCTGCATAATTTGTTTTGTATATATTTGGTTACATGTTGTCCCCCCATTAGACTGTAAGCTACCTGAGGTCAGGGACTGTTTTTTGCCTTTTTGTATCCCTAACACTTATTACAATGCTTGACACATAGTAGGTCCCTAATGAATACTTATGGAATATTCAATTAAAAACAATAATAATTCCATTAATAAGTCACCACTTATTGACTGATATCATTAATGGGACATTTGTGTTGAAAACATGAGTCTTTGTCCCAGTGTGCAGCTTAGGAGTTCTGAAAACACTTCTTCCAATGAGACATCTTTTTCCCTTCTTGGCCCACCTCAGTTGTCCATCTGCATTGCCTATCCCAAAAGAGACGCAAAGACAATACCAAAAACATTCCGTCCTCTGGAGGAGTTTACATTCTCCTGGCACAACATTGCTTTTGTTGTTAAAAGATGAAGGTTCAAGTACTTCCTCTGACACAAGCCAGCCACCTGTGTGTCCTTGGGCAACTCCCCAAGGAATGACCTTCCTGGGCTGCAATTTCAGCCTCATGTAATCTACTTCATGAAAGCATCCCGTTCCCTTAACTTTTTGCCCCTCCATCTAAGCTGTAAGGAACTTGTCATCTTTTGTGTTCATGCATCTGCCCTCTACTGTAAATTCAGAGGCAAAAACAAAAACAAAAACCCCAAAGGTCAAGAACATCTCTGCAATACTCAGAGTGCAGGGGAAAGAGTGCTGGGCTTGGAACTGGTCACCTGAGAACACACTGATCTGGGATTCTGTTTGTTCATCTGGAAAATGAGGGGGTTGGACCAGATAGCTTCTGGAGTCCCTTCCACATCAATAGATCCATAATCCTGCAGTCTCTGCCTTTTTTGTATAATGCTCTTGGAACTCAAAAAGTTGATCTTCGTGTAACTTTATAAAGGGTTTTGTTCTTTAGGTCAGAGATATCAAACTCAGAGTCATACTGATTTGTTGTTCAGTTGTTTCAGTCATGTCTGACTCTTCATGACCCCGTTTGGGGTTTTCTTGGTAAAGACACTGGATTGGTTTGCCATTTCTTCCTCCAGCTCATTTTTGCAGATGAAGAAACTGACCCAAACAGGCTTAAGTGACTTGCCCAGGATCACCCCAGTGTCTGGGGTCAGATTTGAGCTCTACCCAGTGCCCTCTCCAGTGCGCCACCTAGTTGCTCACATACTGACTTAGAAAACCACAAATTAACATTATCTCTGTTGTATTACCTTTTTATTTATTTGTTAAACATTTCTCAATAACTTGGCTTGAAATTTTCTAGGGTTTAGGACCTTTTGGGCTGCATATTTGACATCTTTGCTGTAGTTGATGGACAGAGAATTCATCTTCATAAGTTTCATTGGGGCTATTACTTGTGTCAAAGAGGAAAACACACTTTTACCAAGCCATGCTTATGAAGAATACCTACCTGGGTTGTGTCAGAATAACTATTACAAAATGGACCAGGTTGATGGACTGGCTTGGTGGATTTTCTCTGCTCTCACTTAGGAATGAATGTTTTTGTCATTTGCTTACACTAAAGGGTACAGTCCATTTAGCATCTTTATCTCAGAAGGGCCATCGGCAGCTAGAACCAGGACATTCATTTGTTGAAATTGAAGGCCTTGATCTGGTGACACCATCCTTTTCCACTGATGCTCTTTCTAATGACCCAAATTCTCAGGGTAGATTTAGTAGCCCTTTCTCTAGGCATGACCTGCCAGCTGCTAGAAAACTGCCCAATTGACTAACTTAGATAACTCCTGCTGCTCTATAAAACTCATTGCCTTAGCTAAGAAAAAAAAAATGTGTGGTTTGGCAAAACAATTATCATCCCTAAGCTGCATTACTTAAAAATAAACATAATGTGGGAGCAGCTAGATGGTGCAGTGAATACAGCACCGGCCCTGGAGTCAGGAGGACCTGAGTTCAAATCCAATCTGAGACACTTAACACACATACACACAAAAACTAGCTGTGTGACCTCGGGCAAGGCACTTAACCCCAATTGCCCTCCAAAAAGCAAAAACAAAACAAAAAAATAATCATAATAATAGTTGGAGTTTACATAGTATTTTAAGGAACTTAGTTTCTTTCTTTTCTTTTTTCTTTTTTTTTTGCTTTATGGAGGGAGGTGGGCAGGTCAGTTGGGGTTAAGTGACTTGCCCAAGGTCACATGGCTAGTAAGTGTTAAGTGTCTGAGGCAAGATTTGAAGTCCGGTCCTCCTGACTCCAGGGTCTGTTCTCTATCCACTGCACCACCTAACAGCCCTTCTTTGTTTCTTTGTTTCTTCCTTTCTTTCTTTTTTTTTCCTTCCCTCTCTCCCTTCCTCCTTCCTTTCTTTCTTCCTTCCTTCCTTCCTTTCTTTCTTTCTTTCTTTCTTTCTTTCTTTCTTTCTTTCTTTCTTTCTTTCTTTCTTTCTTTCTTTTCCTTCCTTCCTTCCTGCCTTCTTTCCTTCTTTCCTGCCTTCCTTCCTGCCTTCCTTCTTTCCTTCTTTCCTGCCTTCCTTCCTGCCTTCCTTCACATGATCTACTTCTCAGGATTATTGTGAGGATGAAATAAGATAATAATTGTAAGTGCTTAGCCCAGTACCTGGCACAAAGTAGGTACTATGTAAATGCTTATCGCCTTCCTCTTATCCCCATTTTATAGATGAGGAAACTGAGGCTAAGAGAGGTTAAGTGACTTGACCAGGTTCCCAATGCTATTTAATGTCTAAAGCAGAATTTGAATTCAGATCTTCCAGATTTGGAGTCCATCATTATATAGTGTAGTATACAAATCATAAGAGGTAAATACACCCAAGAAGAGAGAGAGTCAGCATTCCCTGTCTTTGCTCTAAGTACTTGTTGAGGTGATTCAGGAACTAAAGCCTTCCTGAGTTTATAGACAGATGTTGACAGTGTTCTGTAAAGATGATCTCCCTAAGGTTTCAACGCTTTCATCCTGCTTGAGTTCTAGAATCATCTGCTCCCAGTGTGGGGGATGCCCTCCACCAACAAAGATTGCAAGTCCCTTTACAATTTAATAGAGTGTCTTTAAAGATTGCTTTGGGCCAAGACTTCATCACTGGGTAGCTGACCTAGGAATGAGGTTCCCAAGGGTTCTTGAGGTTGATGGTATGCAAACACACACATAAGTACATTACCAGCCTAGGACACGAAGCCTTGGTAGGACCTGACACACCATGCAGTTCTTCTGGAATAGTCTTCAGGCCTCCAATCCACCAATTAAGATATCATTGAGATAATATTTGTAAAAAGTCTTTGTAAACCTCAGAGTGGGTGGCTAGGTGGCATAGAGCACCAACCTGGAGTCAGGAAGATTCATTCCTGAGTTCAAATCTGGCCTCAGATACTGACTGTCTGTGTGACCCTGAGCAAGTCAGTTAAACCTGTTTGCCTCAGTTTCTTTATCTGTAAAATGGGCTGGAGAAGGAAATGGCAAGCCACTACAATATTTTTACCAAGAAAACCCCAAGTAAGGCCATGAAAAGCCTGACATGACTGAAAAATGACCGAACACCAACAAACCTTAAAGTGCTATGCAAATGGTAACTATTATAATTGTTAATGACAATGATAATGATGCTGATGTCAGGTAGGAGACAATTTATCTAACTGTTAGCAATTATTATTATTAGCACAGGAAGAGTTTGTATTTGATGAAGGGGGAAAACACATACACATATCAGTATATATACTATTAAGCTATAATTACTTAAAGGTACACTAAAACTTTTGGGACACCCTGTATATATAAAGTACAGTAAATACAAGGTAATTTCATGGTGAAGCATTTGAAGATGTTTGAAGACAGATCAAGAAAGGCCTTATTCAGGGGGTCCCCCTTGAATAAAGTTCTGAAGGTAGGCAGGGATTTTAAGAAATAGAGGAGTTCATTCCAGGGATGGGGAACAGACAGCATGGAAACCCTTTAGAGCAGTGGTTCTCAACCTGTGGATTATGTTCAATTTGTAACAATGAAAATACACCCTGCATATCAGATATTTACATTACGATTCAAAACAGTAGCAAATTACAGTTATGAAGTAGCAATAAAAATAATTTTATGGTTGGGGGTCACCACAACATGAGGAACTGTATTAAAGGGTCGCGGCAATTGGGAAGGTTGAGAACCACTGCTTTAGAGCTAGGCCTTGGAATGCCATGTGTGAGGGACAGCTTGGCTAAATCAGAAAATACAAGAAGCAGAGAAATGTATGATAAGACTGGAAAGGTAGGTGGTAGTTAAATTGTGAGGGGCTTTAAATTCCAGGCAGAGTAGTTTGTGTTTGCTCCAGAGGTAAAAGATAACTACTGGAATTTACCAGGCCAGGAAGTCACATGGTTAGACCTCTGCTTTAGCAATCTCTATCCAAGAACTTGGGTTACTTTATGCCACAGCAGTAGGAAAGGGCTTTGGTAGAGGTTTCCCTTAAACAATAAACCTAAAATTTCATATTTAAACTCCAAACCCTTTGTAAACATTGCCCGTCAGCCCCAGAGTTACTCCAGGGAGGAGACAGAGCAAACCATCAATGTTTTCCATCAGCAGCCCAGAAAGGATGCTTCAGATTATCCACTTGAAACAAGCTTCTGGCAACTATTTGGGTTCCCAAATCTCTGTAGCTAATAGGCTCCACTATTCAGTTTCCCTGAGAAAACAAACACTCAAATCCTGTATTTTGTCTTCTGTGGTGCTTAACTCTCACCCTGATACCTACACATAGAAACCACTACAGGAAGTTACTGGATGAGAAGATACATATGGTGAAACATCAGTGGACCTAGCATCAGATAATTTGAGTTCAAATTATGACTTCTTACTCCATGTGTAAACTTTTGTTGTTGAGTTGTTTCAGTTATGTCTGATTCTTCGTGAATTTGGGGTTTTCTTGGTAGAGTTACTGGAGTGGATTGCCATTCCTTCTCCAGCTCATTGTACAGATGAGGAAACTGAGGCTAACAGGGTTAAGTGACTTACCTAAGATCTCACAGTTAGTATCTGAGGTCAGATTTGAACTTATGAGGATGAATCTTCCTGATTCCAGCCCCAATGCTCCATCCACTTTGCCACCTATATGTGTAACCAAGAAGTCATTTGATTCCTTTGGCTTTCCTCTTTTGTGAAATAGAAAATTGGATTAAATGATTTCTCAGTTCTCTTCTATCTCTCAAGCCTATATTCCTGTAAAGACTATGTCCTCCCTCTCCCCCATCCCAGTACTTCAGAATGTATTAGGGGGTTGAGAACTGAGTGGCATTCTGGGATTTGTAGTTCAGAGGGACAAGCATTCAGCCCTGAAAGTGATTTGGGCTATCTTGATCTTTGATCTGGAAGGTCGACTTAAGTCCCACCTGGAAGTTTTGGAAAAGGTACACATGGTACATGGTCTTTGAGATGACAGACCAAGAGAAAGGAGCTGAGACCACATGAGCCGTGGCAGCAGCATTGGGAGGACCTGGCTTCTCAACTCTGGTAGGGACTTTCACAAGCTTAGCTGGGGAGAAGCTGCAGGACAGGGGCAGCAGATAAAAAGAGAAAGAGTGGAGGAGTAGTTCATCTGAACTACAAATCTCTGAATGCCAATTCATTCTCAAGCCCCTGTTTAAAAAAAGAAGAAAAAAAAAAGAAATGTAGTCTCACAGATGTGAATATTCCATTGGCTGAGATGGATCATCAAAACCCCTTCACACCACAGCTAATGGTTTCAGGAATGTTAAAAAAAAAATTCATCTCTTCACCAACCTTCTGGTAGTGAGCCTTTTCAAGTTTAGTGAGGCTGGTCAATCAACTGACAAATTTTTTTTATTTTTTGCTTTTCGGAGGGCAATTGGGGTTAAGTGACTTGCCCAAGGTCACATAGATTTGAACTCAAGTCCTCCTGACTCCAGGGCTGGTGCTCTATTCACTGTGCCACCCAGCCACCCCTCAATGGATATTTTAAAATATCAGCTATGTGCCAGGCACCATGCTAGGCACCAGTGAAAGTAAAATGGTCCCTGCCTTCATTAAGCCTTGGTTCAGCCTAACTTAGGGCCTTTCTAACTTGGGAGGACCTCTGGCAGAGTGTTAGAGAATCCAGGGTCACCTCTAAGCTACAGTGAGGCAGCAGACGCAGCAGGATTTTAGTCCTATTACCTCCTATCAGAGATAATTTCAAGTAGCAGCGGAAAATACATTTGAGCTAATCACATGTGAAATCTGATTAACCAACTTATGAAGGAGCTTTGGACCACTGTTTATGATAGGCTCAGACAACAGAGGAGGCTGCCCATCCAAGGAATTTCTGTTTACGTTAATACACAAAAAACAGATGGTAGCAAGCTGCTTCTCTTATAATAATGGCAAAGAGATATGGAAATACATTTCATTTAGATATGCATCTGGGAAATTTTTTTAAATATTTTTAAAGATAAACATTTATTGAATAATCAATTACAAACAACATCATTTTTATTCATCAAACTAAAGAAACTAAAACTTTAATTTTCAAAGAAAAGTTTACCTAAAAATATAAGTTTTACAAAACTGTTTTTGATCAAACCTTTCCCTTTCTTCTAAAGTATAGAACAACCTCCTCAGCCTTGCCTTCTTGTCTAAAAAAAAAAAATACATCTTTCCATCTGGACCCTGATTCCCTAGCCCCCATTTTGCCTTGAAGAGCCAGGGATGGAACTGAAGAACTGGTGAGCCAAGGCCCATCTATTTAAAATTGAAAATTGAATTCTTTTGCCTTCTCTGCCCATGCCAAAAAGAGTCCCAGGGTTATATACAGTGGGTTGAGTCACGGAAAACAAAATGGTCAGAGAAGTCAAAGAGGAAACATATGTTTAGTTGATTTTTTTCCCTCTGACTTGGTTATAGCTAGCTGGAGTCCCTGGGCAGGAATGGGGCCTTTTGGGAGTGAGAAGAAAGAGAGAAGATTGTAGAAACATTACTTTATAACATTGTAAAAAGAAACTTTAATAGTCTTAAGAACTTTGAACGATGCAATGATCAACAACACTCGAGAGGCCCAATAAGGAAGGACCACTCGACCATGTCAAGAATTGGGTCCCACCAGAAAGGGCAGGGAGAGAGGGTGAGGGCAATTAAGTCACTAGATGTTTCTCCTTCCTCTCACATCACAACCCCTATGGAAGTGGTAGAGGGGAAGGGAGAAGCTAAGAAAGTTACCAGAAGTAGTAGATATGGCTTCACCAACTCAGAGACTGGGAAGGCTGCCCTCACCCTTGGCAGGTTCCAAAAGTCAGGCAGCCCCATAATGGCAAGGGAGCTGCTGGCATAGCAGGGTGTGCACACACAATTGGGGTACTCTACCTGCACACCTATGAAAGGGAGAGATGGGCACCCGTCTGGAATGAGTCAAAAGACAGAATCCTACCTATTTTTGTGTTTAGGTGTGGCCATTTTTGAAGGGATAGTGCCAAGAATCACTTACTAAGACAAAATGTTTCACAGTAGTCCAAAGTATAGGCTTGGAAAGTGTTATGGGGTGTGTGCAAATCAGAGCACAGGAATCTGAAGAGTGTGCAAAGGAAACAAAAGGAAAGGCTGTTGGAAAAAAAGAAAGGAATGGCTGGTGCCCCTAATAAAGTTATAGTGTTTTTAATACCATCTATTTCTTTTTTAATGCCCCCTCCCAATTAGCACTTTTCCCCCCCTCCTCTCTCTTCCCACCAAATGAAAAAAAAAAAGAAAAAACAAAACCTTGTAGTCAAGCAAAACAAATTTCCTTGTTATCCATGTGCGAAAATGGATGTTTCGTTTTGGATCAGGAGTTCCATCATCTCTGTCAGAACACTGCACCTACTTCTTATCCCCCACTTAAAGTGAACTCATTTCTCTCTCTTAAGTTGTTCAGCCATTTTAGTTGTGTCTGACTTTTCATGAGCCTGTTTGGGGTTTTCTTGGCAAAGATACTGGAGTAGTTTGCCATTTCCTTCTCCAGTTCATTTTACAGGAAACTGAGTTAAACAGGGTTAAGTGACTCACCCAGGGTCACACAGCTAGTAAATGTCTGAGACCAGATTTAAACTCAGGACTTCCTGACTCCAGACCTGGGGCTCTATCCATTGTGCCACCTAAATACCCCCTTCCTAAGGGTACTTTGGCTTAAGAATGAGTCATATCCCAAATGATAAATGGTCAAAGGATAAGAAGAAGCAGATCTTGGGCAGTTAGGTGTTGCAATGAATAAAGCACCAGCCCAAGAGTCAAAAGGACCTGAGTTCAAATTTGGCCTCAGACACTTAACATAGTGTGACCTTGGGCAAGTCACTTAACTCCAATTGCCCTGCCTTCCCCCCTCCAAACAGACCAAAAAAAAAAAAAAGAGGCAGATCTCAAGGAAAAAAATCCAAGATATAGATACACATATGAAAAAATGCTCCAAATAACTAGTAACTTGAGAAATACAAATTAAAGTGACTCTGAAGTTTTACCTCATACTCATCATGTTAACAAAGGTGATCTTCCCCTCCAAAATGGAAATGACAAATGTTGCAAGGGCTGTGAGAAAACAGTGCTCTGTTGGTAGAGTTGTGAATTCTGGAATGCAATTTGGAATGATGCCCCAAAAGTTAGTAAACAGTTACCTTTGGTCCAGCAATACCATTTCTAGGCCTATGTCCTAAAGAGATCAAAGAAAGGGAGCAAAGACCCCTATGTACAAAAATATTTGTAATAGTTCTTTTTGTAGTGGCAAAGAACTGGAAACTAAAGGGGTATCCATGATTTGGGAAATCGTTGAACAAATTATAGTATATGGGTATAACAGAATACTATTCCATTGTAAGAAACAACAAAAGAGATGGTTTCAGAGATACCTAGAGACTTGTGTGAACTGATGCAAAGTAAAATGAATAGAACCAGAACAGTTAACATTGTAACAATGGCATTGTAAAAACAAACTTTGAAAGACTTAAGAACTCAGATCAAAGCCATGATCAACCATATGTAAAAGGACCAGTGATGAAGATACACATTTGTGAATCTGACCTATATGAGAATTTTTTTGGCTTGATTATATATGTATATATATATATATATATATATATATATATATATATTTGCTAAAAAGGTTTTCTTCTTCTTCTTCTTCTTTTTTAGTTGAAGAGGGAGAGAATGTAAATGCTTGTTAATTTTTTTTTAAAGAGTATTCAGGCCTCCATAGAGAGTATCCTCTCTTTTTCTCTCCAACCAATTTTATCACCTCCTTCAAGAGCCAGATGAAAACTTGCCCTTCAGGAAGCTTTCACTGATTAACCCTACCTGGAAGTTACCAACTGACACGTCCTCAGGAGTTGAGGAAGCCAATCTGTACTAGAGCATTTCATGTGCTACTTGAGGACACATTGCTTTGTAATTATTTTCATGCTATGAAAATAGAAGCTAGACTGTGAGCTCCTCCTTGGCTGGGCCTGTCTTAATTTTTGTTTTCTTTTCTGTATAACCACTAGTCTAGTGTTTCATGTGTACAATAGGATGTTAATAAATAGGTAAATAAATTTGTTAAATAGAGTCAGACTGGTATGTAAAACATAGACTATAAGTAAAAAGAGCACTCGTTTTAGAGTCAAAAAGGGTTTAAATTCTGGTTCTAACAATTTGCCAGCTGAGTGAGCCTGGGCTTTAATTTCTCTGAGCCTCAGTTGTCTAATTCATAAATGGGGATAATAATATTTGTGTTACCTCCCTCCCTCGCAGGATTATGGAGTTTTATAAGCCTAAAGCTCGATGTGAACCTAAGTTGTATTTGCTTTGTTCAGGTTTATGATTTCACTGGTGTAGGGAGCTTGCAGTGAAGAAACTCCTACCATAGATCAGCAATGTACTGGGGCTTGTAGTCTTAGACAACTGCCTGCCATCATGGAAAGGTCAAGCAATTAAAAAAAAAAAAAGGAAGGAAAAGAGAAGTGAAGGAGAGGAGAAAAGGAGAGAAGAATGGAAAGGAGAGGAAAGTAAAAGAGTGAAGGAAAAAGGAAAGGAGAGGGAGAAGAAGAGAGGAGAGGGGAGGGGAGGGGACAGGAAAGGGAAGGGGAGAGGAAGGGAGGGGAAAGGAGAGATGACCTAGCCAGCAGCATTAAGACTAGAGAAACACAAAGCAAAAAAAAAAAAAAAAAAAGGATTCTGAACTCCATTCCCTTGACAATAAAACTTATGTAGTAGAATGATATGGGGAAGAAGAAAAACAAATATTTATTAACTAGGTTCCAGGCATTTTGCTAAGCTGTTTACAAATATTATCTCTTTGAATCCTCACAATAACCCTGGGAGGTAGATGCTATTATGATTCCCATTTTACAGATGAGGAAACTGAAATAGAGGTTAAGTGACTTGTCCTGGGCTTTTAAGTGTTTGAGGTCAGATTTGAACTCACATCTTCCTGACTCCTGGCCTAACACTGTATCCACTGAGCCCCCTAGCTGCCTCTAGGAGTTTGTAATCATGGGACCCCAGAAATAATTATGTGATAAATAAAAAAGAAAGTCCAAGGGTGGGGAAGTGAGGACTTCTAGTAGAGGTCTAGATGTCCCCCAAAGTATTAATGTATGTAGTGGCAACCCTGTTATTGTTATGCAGTGGAAAAAACTGAATTTAGAGTCAGATGATGAAGGTTCAAATCTTGACTCTGCTGCTTTCTACCCAAGTGACCTTGGGCAAATCTCTTAACCACTTTGTTCCTTAATTCCCTTTTCTGAAAAAATGAGGAGATTGGAGTTGTTGCTGTTCAGTCATTTCTTCAGTCTTCTCTGACTCTTCATGACCCCATTTGGGATTATCTTGTCAAAGATACTGGAGTGATTTGTCATTTTCTTCTCCAGCTCATTTTACAGATGAGGAAACTGAGGCAAACAGGGATAAGTGACTTGCCCAGGGTCACACAACTCAAAAATGAAGGAATTGGACTAGATGATTTCAAAAATTGTTTTCCTTTCTTGCTATGATCTGACATATACAGACTCAGCTCTCCCTACCCCTATCTCTACCCCACCCCATCCTCCAGTGTCTTGAAGATCTCTAACCCTAGAAGCACCTTGTGAGTGAGCCTTCCTCATGTTTCTCTTGTAGATATTGGATCTCCCCAAACCCAGAGAACTTGGGTTTCTCAAATCAACTGGCTTCAAATGCAAAGAACGAAAGACATGCCCTGTGCTGCCACCTAATGGTGACACCTATGCCACCAAGGATGGTTCCAAACAAACCTATAAAACCTAGAGGCCCATTATAATCTTGAGAACTATTATATTATAATCTCAGGCCCCATTCCATTTGTTCATGTAATGCATTCTAATAGTCATTCAAAAACAATTATCAGGTATATTAAGGCAAGAGAAACAGAAAGCAAAAAAAAAGAAAATGGTTCTGAACTCCATTCCCTTGACAATAAAACTTTCATAATAGAATGGTATGGGATAGAAGAAAAACAAGTATTTATTAACTAGAAGCCAGGCATTTTGTGCTCAGCCTCCAGAGGTACTAGAGGAAATACAAAGATACATCAAAATAGATTATAAACTCTCCAATACAGGAATTGTTTTATTTTTAATGGATGCAGTGTTGAGACTGAAGTCAAAAGACTATCTTCCTGAGTTCAAATCTGGCCTTAACTGCATGACCTTAGGCAAGTCACTTAACCCTGTTGGCCTCAGTTTCCTCATCTTTAAGATGAGCTGGAAAAGGAAATGACAAACCACTCCAGTATCTTTGCCAAAAGAAACCTCAAATGGAGTCACAAAGAATCGGATGTGACTAAAATGACGGGACAACAACAATCTCTAGTTCCTTACATAGTGCCCAGCACATAGTAGATGCATAATAAATGCTTGTGGAACAACTGATTGATTGATTGAGGCACGGTTCCTTCTCTTAAAGAACATAATAGCATAGAATGAAGGTCTGGCCAACGACCACTCTATTTGAAGGAGAAAGGAATTTATCTTTATTCAGAAATGAAATGTAGTACTTTTCGCTTCTTTTGAAATACAATTTTTATTGTTACCTTTGTGTTTTTTATATCACTTTCATTTCCAAATACATCCGTCTCCCTCCTCTCCTCAGCAACCATCCCTTATTACAAAGAACAGAGAAAGAGGGAGAGAGAGAAAAACTAACCAACACCTCAATCACATCTGACAGTGTAGACAGTATTCCAGAGCATTAGTGCCTCAGCTCCACAGAGAAGGAAGAAAAACTTCTTTGGGACCAAGCGGATCTTTATAATCTCACAATAGTTACTTTGTTGTTGTTTTGTTGTTCTGTTTACATTTTTGCACTTGTGTTATCCTGGTTATGCTTACTTCTCCTTGAATTGGTTCATATAAGTCTTCCTAGGTTTCTCTGCTTTCTCTATAGTCATCATTTCTTACAACATAGTAATTTTCCATTATATTCAGGTACAATTTATTTAGTCATTCCCCAATCGATGAACAATGGACATGTGCTTGGTTTTTTTTAGTTTTTGTGGGACATCTTTAATTCTTTTCCTGTCCAAGAGTATTTATAGAATGTTATAGCCCAAAGGAAGATCTCCAGAATGTTGGCTAGACCCTTTGGGGGGATTTATGAGAGGACATGGGGAAGACTCATCCAGGGTAAGAAGGCATGGATGAGTTGTGATTTGTCCCACTGGAAAGAATACCCATATGTATGAGAGCCCAGATCTGTGGAAATACTGAAGTGTAATGTGATTACTATTACAATGAGAGGGTGGGACATAAAGAGTTCTACTGTTACTCCCTGAAATATCTGTTTTGCTTGATCTCTTCTTGAGACCTAGAAAGGCAAATATCTCTCTGACCCTAAAGGCAGCATGTCTTCCTTCCATTGCAGCAAGAAATGAGAGGCTTGAGTTGTTCTCTTGAGATCTTCTGTATATATGTTCAATAATGGCTCTGTTGTCAATTCTTTACCAGAGGTAAGCGAAGGAAATGGTCATAGAATACCTATTCATACTCTGAAGTCTACCTTGGGGATCATATGCTCTTAAGAACTAATCTCTTGGGGCATCTAGGTAGTGCAGTGAATAGAGCATCAGTCCTGGAGTCAGGAGGACCTGAGTTCAAATCCAGTCTCAGACACCTGACACACTTACTAACTGTGTGACCTTGGGTAAGTCACTTGACCCCAACTGCCTCACCTTACCCCCTCAAAAAAAAAAGAACTGCTCTCCCATTGGCCAGTCCCCATTAAATTTAAAGCATGAAATATTTTGAGAGACTTCTGAATGGGCATTTCACTTTCACTTCAGATCTGTAGTGTCCAAGTAATTCATTCAAAGACTCCCAGCTTCCGGCAAGTCAAGTGTGCATTACTTGGGTTCATCCTCCTGCTCAGCACCCAGTTCTCAGACCTAGGAGGTCCACATTTCTCAAACCTATAAGGATATCGACTAAGCTAGGAACATTCATCTTAGAATCCCATTCAATCACATATGGTTAGGAAAAGAAACGCAAAACAGAAGAGGCAACCAGAGACTTAAGGTCCTGTTTCCTGCTTCCCCAGATAGCACACATACTCTTGCCGCCGTGTGTGAGCAACCACAATAGCTGCCAGGGAACGTGGATAGTGACAGAGAGGTGGATTATTTCCTTCTCCCCATTATGGAATCTGAGGGAGAGGTTCAAAGAATGCTGACATTCTGAACAGACAGAAGAGAAACTGACAGTAAAAGTTGTCTCTGCTGTTAATGTATTCTAAGTGGGTGACTCTGCTTAGTTGGTAATTCTCTTTAACTCAGCCCTTCCTCTCCTACCAGGTGACTATCAAGCCAGCAAGCATATATTAGGCACTTATTATGTACAAGATACTGTGATAAGCACTGAAATTACAAATACAAGCAGAAAGGAGCTAATATCCCTGCCCTCAAGGAGCTTACATTTTACTGGGGTAAAACAATACATAAGAGAAAGCTGGAAAGAGATGAGGGGAAGATGAAGGTAGATAAAGTTTAGGAGGAGAGTCACTAATGCAGGATAGGAATGAAGACACGGTTGACCTGGGCATCCTCCTTAAACTGAAGGTTCTAGGAGGAACCAGCCAATCAGAGGAAGGGGCTGCAGGGGTGAAGGGCACTTCCAATTGGAGAAATAGTCTTCAACTAGTGTGAACTTTCAAGGTGGAGAGATTTCTTTTTTTTCTTCAATAATATTGTATTTCGGGGGCAGAGCCAAGATGGCGGCGTAGAAGCAGCAAAGCACAGCAGCTCCCATACAAACACGCTAAAAAACTCATAAAATGGGACTCTAAACAGATTTTCAAGCTCCAAAACTCTCCAAAAGACAGAAAGCACATCTGTTGCTACAGGCAGCTCAGCAGGTGGGGCTCTTCACAGAAGTCTTGAAGCCACGGCCAAAACCCCAACCTGGTCAGGCCCTGGGGCATCAGGCGGGGAGCTGTGTCTATAGGAGACCAGATCAGCTGCACTAGAGGCACAGTTACCACATTTATCAGGCCAGAAGAAAAAAAGGCTAAGAGAAAGGTCAGTGGATTTTTCTAACTGAGGAAGAGAAGAGCAGGTCCGGCTAAACTGCTCCCAGGGCAAGGAAGCAGTGGGAGGCGGCTGTAGCAGCAGGAACTGAGCAGCAGCGGTCTCCACTGGGTGCTTCAGAGCCCTCGGCCTGCAGATACCAGGGGGGTTGAGGTGATCCATCGGGGCCAAGGGCTCTTGCGTTGAGCGGCCTGGATCTGGATCATGGTCTT
>CM053593.1:140054489-140077411 GCA_028646575.1 Pseudocheirus occidentalis | reverse complement strand
CTCCAATTTTTCCTCCACTTCTCTTATTTGGTTTTCAAAGTCCTTTTTCAGTTGATGTATAGCTAGTAGGCATTCTTCCAGTGTCTTGGAAGCATTTCTTGAGGGAGTTTTGACTGAGCTGTCTTCTTCCCGCTCCATGCTTTGGTCTTTTTTGTCCATAAAAAAGGATTCTAGAGTTCCTGTCTTGCTTCCTTTTTCTCATGTTGGCCAGTCTATTAATTGCTTGGTTTTTTAGCTCTGTGGAACTCTGCTTCCTGGAGGGGGAAAGCTCTGTCCCAGATCACTGGGGCCCTCACAGCTGCCAGAGCTCTTAGTGGGGTGCTGCCGCCCCACCTCCCAACCTTGGCTCACTGAAAGCGCACCCCAGGACTACCACTCAAGACCCCGATCCAGATCCAGGCCCCTCAACACAAGAGCCCTTGGCCTGATGGATCGTGTCAGCCCCCCTGGTATCTGCAGGCTGAGGGCTCTGAAGCACCCAGTGGAGGCCCCTGCTGCTACAGCCGCCCCCCACTGCTTCCTTGCCCTGGAAGCAGTTTGGCTGGACCTGCTCTTCTCCCGAGTTAGCAAAATCCACTGACCTTTCTCTTAGCTTTTTTTTCTTCTGGCCTGATAAATGTGGTAACTGTGCCTCTAGTGCAGCTGATCTGCTCTCCTATAGATGCGGCTCCATGCCCGATGCCCCAGGGACTGACACGGCCGGGGTTTCGGCTGCGGGTCCCAGACTGCTGTGAAGAGCCCCGCCTGCTACGCTGCCTGTAGCAACAGTTATGCTTTCTGTCTTTTGGAGAGTTTTGGAGCTTGAAAATCTGTTTAGCATCCCATTTTATGAGTTTTTTAGCGTATTTGTATGGGAGCTGCTGTGCTTTGCTGCTTCTACGCTGCCATCTTGGCTCTGCCCCCGAAATACAATATTATTGAAGAAAAAAAGAAATCTCTCCACCTTGGAAGTTCACACTAGTTGAAGACTATTTCTCCAAGCTTGCCAAAAAGACTGTTTTATGGAGAACTCACACAGTTCACATGGTTGTCAAAAGAAGCGATACAAGGACACTGTCAAGGTCTCTCTTAAGAACTTTGGGACTGATTGTATGACATGGGAGACACTGGCACAAGATTGCTCAGCATGGTGCGCCCACATCAGAGAAGGTGCTGTGCTCTAGGAGCAAAGCAGAATTGAAACAGCTCAAAGGAAATACGGGATGCACAAATCTAGAGAATCCACCCCAAATGTTCATATGGACTATTTATGCCTGATATGGTAAAGCATTCTGAGCTCATATTGGTCTAATCAACCACAGTTGGACACATTAAAACTAGACTCTAGCATAATGATATCATTTTAATACTCTCAGAGAATGAAGGACAACAACCAACCAACTAGTTCATTTTTCAGATGAGGAAACTGAGGCAAACAGGGCTAAATGACTTGCCCAGGGTCACATAGCTAGTGAGTATCTGAGGTCAAATTTGAGTTCAGGTCTTCCTGACTTCTTTCACCAACTAGCTACCCTAATGAGCATAGTAAGTGCTTAATAAATTCTTGTTCACAGATCACTTTTCTCAAAGTAATATTAAAAAACATTCCTCTTTATATCCCCCTATGTTTTATAGTCTCTCCAAGGCAATCGTTTACATTACCTGCCCATTCTCCTAATTCTGTTTGTCTCTTTTCTACTAGGTTTCATCTTCCTTTGTTCCGCTTTGTATGTTCCCCAGTGACTTGCATAAGACTCTTCACATTACCAAGCATTTAAGAAAATGTTTACTGAATTGAATCAAATTGAATTGCATTTCAGGGAATTATTTTGTTTTGTTTTAGCAAGCCTAGAAAAAAGGAGAAGAATGTGGGGCCTGATTTGTGTCAGGAATTTGAATTCAAGGATCTCTAAGCACAGACACAACCCCTGTGGGGAGTATTAAGATTATTCTATCCAACAGAACAGATAAACTAAGGTACACAGTACTTATGTAATATGTTTAAATTAGTTAGAAGAGGGAATTATAGCCAGATGTCAGTAGAGAAAGCTAGTTTGTGAAAGCAGGAAACCTCTAATGCACCATTTTTCCTCTTATTAATCTATAGATTGATTACTGTAGAAAAAGCTAAGTAGACTTTTAGGTTACTCTTGAGACAGATGGGAACCCAGTACCAATGTTCTTTCTCTGTTCCCTCTGCCTTCTCTAACATGTAAGTCCCAGCTATAATGCTTCCTAGGTTGTGATTATGGATAAATCAATCAGTCACGAAGCATTTATTAAGTGTTTACTATGTGTCCCACTCTGCTAAGGACTAAGGATACAAAGAAAGGCAAAAACATTGTCCTTCCTTAAAGGAGTTCATGTTCTAGGGGAGATGGTGTAATGGGAAGTAATCTCAGAGGGAAGGCACTTGTAGTAGCAAGAGGACAGGACTGGGAAAGGCCTCATTTAGAAGGTTGATATTTGATCTTATCTTGCAGGAAGCCAAGAGGAAAGAGGTGAAGAAGAAGAGCATCACAAGCATAGGAGATAGCCAGTGAGCAAGGTATAGGGTTAGGAGCTGGAGTGTTGTGGGTGAGAAATAGCAAGAAAGCAAGTGCCACTGAATTGTTTCAAGTATGAAGAGAGGAGTAAAGTGTAAGGACACTGGAAAGCGAGGAGAGCTCAGGGGTATGAAGGGTTTTAAAAGTCAAATAGAGAGTTTTCTATTTGATCCTAGAGGTAATAGGGAGCTGGTGAAGTTTATTGAGTAGGGGCAGGGGTGACATGGTCAGAGCAGTGGTTAAAGAACATGACTTTGTCAGTAGAGTAGACTAAGAGAGGAGTGGGGAGAAGCTTGAACCACAAGGCATTAGTCTGGGTGTGGGATGATAAGTGGGGCAGCTAGGTGACACTCTGGTGCACAGAGTGCCAGGCTTAGATTCAGGAAGATTCATCTTCTTAAATTCAAATCTGGTCTCAGACACTTACTAACTATGTGACCTTAGGTAAGTCATTTAACCCTGTTTGCCTCAGTTTCCTCATCTGTAAAATGAACTGGAGAAGGAAATGGCAAGCCACTCCAGTATCTTTGCCAAGAAAACCCCAGATGGGATCACAGAGAGTCAGACATGACTGAAAACAACTGAATGACAATAACAAGAGGTGAGAAGCATCTTCCTCATGGTAAGCAGAGAGAAAGGCAGGAATCAAAGAGATGCTGTGATGGAAGAAATAACAAGCCTTGGTAACAGCTTGGATATATGAGATGAGTACAAGGAGGAGTCCAGAATGACACTGAGGTCATGAGTCTGGGTGACTTGGAGGATGGTAATGTCCTCAGCAATAACAGAAATGTTGGAAGTGAGGGGAGGAAATGCTAAGTTTCATTTTGGTCATATTGAGTTTGTGATGCCTATAGGTTATCCTATTCAATGGAGGGCTAAAAAAAGCTCAGGCTTTACATAGAGACAATTGAACTCATAGGAACTGATAAGAGCACTAAGAGTATAGAAGGAGAAGAGAAGAGAGGAGAAGGGAAGGGAAGAGAAAGGAAGGGGAGAGAATGCAAGGGGAGGGGAGGGGAGAGGAGGGAAGGAGAGGGGAGAGAATGGGAAGGAAAGGGAGGGAAGGGGAGGGGAGAGGAGGGAAGGGGAGGGGAGAGAATGGGGAGGAAGGGGAGGGAAGGGGAGGGGAAGGCAGGGGAGGGAACCCAGGGCAGAGCTCTTAGGAGGCACAACATGGAGGAAGATGGAGCAAAGAAGACTGAGAAGGATTGGGTAGAAGAACCAGCAAATTACATCGTCTCTATGAACTTCAGTTCTTTCATCTATAAAAAGTACATAATAATATTTGCATGACCTAATTGAGAGGATTTCTGTGAGGAAAGTACATTGTAAATCTTAAACATTTCCACACCCTGAGGGATCTGTGATCTCATAAGTAGGGGTATTTCCTTTGATGAAACAGACTACAACATATCTGTACCTGACCATGCTAGGTAACTCTTTTCTCCATCCTTCCTTATGCTCACAAGGGGTTCACACAATGGACTAGGGATCTTCCTTGATTTCTCTTGACAACAAGATTCTACCAAAGGGTAGGCACTGGTATAGAGAGATCCATCCTGCCCTACCAGAAAGTTAGAGGAGTGACGGGGGAGGATATAGAAGAGAGCAGATTGGGGGAGGAGCTTTACAGTGGGATCGCTGTTTTG
This sequence comes from Pseudocheirus occidentalis, assembly GCA_028646575.1. Classification (NCBI taxonomy): domain Eukaryota; kingdom Metazoa; phylum Chordata; class Mammalia; order Diprotodontia; family Pseudocheiridae; genus Pseudocheirus; species Pseudocheirus occidentalis. Next base: position 140,073,234 of record CM053593.1, on the reverse strand, counting down.
GGGTGGTGGGTAGGGGAAAGATGGGGAGAAAATTAGTAACTCAAAATCTTGTGAAAATGAATGATGTAAACTAAAAAATAAACAAAAATTAATTAAAAGATTCTACCAAAGGGATATGTGGGCTGCCTATGGGTTATCCCTTGCTTTTGCCATGTGACTAGTCCATCTTTTTCAATCATACATTTCTTCAATGATCTTTAATACTGCTTTTTCTGTACAATTCTTCATTTGTAATATGTTGAATTACAAACTATTATTATATTGCAGCAAGCATTCTATCTAATTATTCAGCTGGGCAGAGCTGTCCCACTAAACACGTTAGAGGTGGTGCTTTTCCTATATAAGATTGTGCTACACTTTAAGTAAGTGACCATTGGCAGATTATTTGTCTGGGGCATAGGTGTCCTCATAGTTCAAAGAGGAACAATTACTCTGACTCAGAGTTCTGAGACAGCAGTTGCCTATTTTGGATGTGATGAGCAGTAGGATACTGGAGCAAAACTACACAGTATGCTTCAATTGTGTGTGTGTGTGTGTGTGTGTGTGTGTGTGCATTTGTAGAACTGGGTTACTTTTAGGTTAATGACAGGGGAAACATAAATATCAAAGGAATTCTCTGATTGTAGGACAAAATGAAACCTATCTGATCATAGATAGAAGATGAGAGTTTGCAATAAACTAAGCAAAGAACCATCTTTGCAGTAGAGAATCTGAGAAATCACCCAGTGGAGCAACTAGTTTGGTTGAAATGTCTTATGTAGTTAATGACAATGTGGATCAGCTCAGATTAGTGGTAGAAGCCAATTTTCAACACCAAAGCTATGTTCATCAAAGACCTTTTGTGAATAGTTCTTGAGACAGAAAAGGACACTAAAATTTACACTTCCAGAGTTCGGAGTTATCTTGAGTAAACTGGAGTTTTCTTATGCTTGCTTGCCTGACAAGTTTCTATATGTAGCCACTCTTCCCCAGATACTGAATGTATTGATGTGACCTAGTTTAGTCATGGATTGTGATGTGCTTATTCTTGCTTTTGATTTCATATATGACATTATTTTAATGTTATATGATATAAATTATTTTATTATAAATACATGATTATTAAATTAACATGTGATATTATTCTTTTTTTTATTAAGTAAATGGTTATGTTTAAGCTTGAAATGTGTCACCATTGTAAGTGACTGGTTTTAAATTAATGAAAGCACGCTGGTGGGGACTCAAGGGGTATATTCCACCTATAACAGGGTTACCCCTAGGATGTTGAGATAGTTTGACTGCAATCATAAGGTTGTGGTCATTCTCTGGAAACCTAGACCTGTTAGTGTGAGGGCAGGTCAGAGCAAGCTAGCCAGTATGGATGTCTCCATGCTCCAAATGAAAAGGAGAAGTCACTACAGTGTGGGTAGCCACCTTACACATTCATTACACTAATCAGTTGTGTTCAGGGTTGCCTGAGACTAAAAAACCTTCTCCCCCTAAAGTTAATACCTAGATTTAGAGCTAGAGCAGATTTAAAGATCATCTGGTCCACCTACTCCATCCCATTCCCCTGTCTCATTGTTACAGATAAAGAAATTGAAGCCTTGAAGTGAGAAAGTATGCCGGATAGGCTACAGGCTCTGGAAACCCCCTGGAACTCTCCTTAAATCTTCCCACTTGATCTGGCATTCGCCTGAGGCTATAATTCCCTCAACTCACCTTTCATTATCACTCAGTTCAGTTCCCTGTTACCCTTAACCTGGCTCAGGCCTTCAGGATAGCCTTCAGCTCCTTCCCACCCTTGATCTTATCTAAACCCCTATCTCTTGGTACCTGGCCTCCAACCTCTAGTCACCCCAGCCTACTGGCCACTCCCATCAAGATCCTCCCTAGAGCCCTCCTCCAGTCACCCCAGACTACTTGGCCAACCTTAGATCCCTCTTAGGGTCTTTCTGTATATAAGATCCATCTTGTTCCCATGAACATGCTCAGATTCAATCTGGCCCTCTTGCACTAGTGATACAAATGTTCAGAGTCTGGTCAATATGACGGACCTTTAATAAACTTTGTTTTTCTTTTTCTGAAAGAAGGCTTAAGTCGAATTCATTCGGGTGCTATTTCAGGGTCCCAGTACCCCTAAACCTCAGTCTGTCCGGTGTCTCGCAAGAAGCATATGTCAGTTGCTAGAAGGAAAACCCTGTCCCTCTGACGCCAAAGTCAATGCTCTTTCTACTATACTTTCCTACCATCCTGATTTCAGAATCAAAATTGGAAGGGACCTCAGAAGCCATGTTGCCTAACTCTCACTTTATAGGAGGTTAAGTTACTTGTTCAAAGTCATACAAGTGGTAAGGATCAGAGGTGGGATTTGAATGCAGACCCTCAGACTCCAAAGCTAGTGCTCTTTCCAGTGAAAAAAGCAATGTATACCTGTACAGGGTTCTGCTCTATACCATCCTCAACAAGTATTTATCCAGCCTTCCCCCAAGCCCTGAAATCAGAGGTAATTGATTATCTCCTGAAGCAACCCATTTCTGTTTTGGACAGCTCTCATCAAAAGTATTTCCTTATATCAAGCCTAAACCTGTCTCCTAGCAACTTTCACCCATTATTCCCAGGACAAGTCTAATTCTTCTCCCACCCAGTATGATTTATAGCCCCTGTCTGGATTTGAAACCAGCACCTGGAGGCAACACAGTCCTATTAGTCCTGTTTATCTCCTTAAAAAGGGCAGGTAGGTGGTGCAGTGGATAGAGTACCAGGCCTGGAGTTAGGAAGACTCCTCTTTCTGAGTTCAAATCTGGTCTCAGACACTTCCTAGCTGTGTGACCCTGGGCAAGTCACTTCACCCTATTTGCCTCAGTTTCCTCATCTGTAAAATGAACTGGAGAGGGAAATGTGAACCACTCTAGGATCTTTGCCAAGAAAACCTCAAATGGGGTCACAAAGTGTCAGACATGACTGAAAAAATGACTAAAACAACAACAAATCTCCTAAAAGCCTTTACCACTTGGGGCTTTATTGACCTGTTCTAAAAGGAAACCAGAAGCCGAACTACGGAAATGTCAGTTTCCTCACATGTCACCTTGATGAAATATCACCTGAAGGCACATGGTGGTGCATGGAGTAACTGGGGGCTTTGTCTTCTCTAGAAGCCCTGCCTCTTCTCAGGTTTCCACTGCAGCATGGCTGACGACATTAAAATTCATCTACATTCCAGCCCCCACTGCGGTTGTCTCAGATTTCCAGTTCTTCCCACTCCACTGAAGAGAGTTGAGGTTTCAGTTGTCTAAGTTAAGCGTCACACACTCTATTTAAATAGCATGTCTGATTTATTGCTCGTTACATCAATTATTGCTTTTGGAACAGAATTCTGATTTCCTGTCAGCAAGATCAGGATGCACTGAGTGCCTTTCCTGGGAGACTGCCCTATTACAATACATCAACAGCAATTTCAAAGGAAAAAAATATTCTACTGTAAACAGCCTTGGAGAAAATCAAAGGGACTCTCAACGGTTCCTTTGTCTGAACTTGTTGTAGGAAAGAGATGTTTTGTGCTCTGAAACCATCATTTCCCACCACCCCCAGCATCTCATCCAGACATTCAGGTTCAAAGTGTTGGAATCTCATCCCTCAAATGCAAAATGTTCTCTGAAAACACATTCAGGTTTTGTAAATACCCTTCAGATCTGAGACTTTATAAAGACCAGAGGTTTGTGGAGCTATAAAAAGAAATAAAATAAACATTGGAAGTCATATATTGATAATGATTATGCCTAGCTTTTTTATAGAACTGTAAGTTTTGCAGAGTACCTTATAAATATCTCATTTTGTCTTCACAAGAACCTTAAGAGGTAGATGTTATTATTATTCCCATTTTACAGATGAGAAAACTGAGGCTGACAGAGGCTAAAGCAAATTGCCCAGGATCACCCAATTTGTATGTACCTGAGGCAGGACTTCATGTCAGGTCTTCTTTACTGCCAATTCCAATCAAACACTATCCACTATGCCACCTTGTGGCCTCAGTGAATAACTTGATGTGCTACTAATGGCCCAGAAAAGTGGTTAGTATGAAAAGAGTAAAGAATATGAGAAGGGGGACCAAATTAATCTTCCCCAGGCAAAGCTTTGAACATATTATCCTTTGCTAAAATCTTTCAGTGGCTTCCAGCTGATTGCTCAATAAAGTCTCAACTCTTAACCCAGTATCAAGACCATTTACAATTTGCTTCCATTGTGTCTCAACAACTTTATTTCACACAATTCCCTTTCACATAATCTATGTAACAATCAAAGTCAAATGCTTCCTGTCCTCTGAGCATTCTCTGTGCTTTCTTGCTTCTCTGCCTTGATTCATACTACTCCCTATGTCTGGAATGCCCTCCTTGCAGTCACTTCCCTACCTGCTAAAATCCAACTCACTTCAATGCCACATCCTTTATTAAACTTTCTGTGATCTAGCTGAAAGCAATCGCTCCCTCCTCCACCCCTCCTCTCTTATATTTGTACCTCTCAGGAGACTGATACAAGACCTTATTGTAGCCGTTACAAATCTTTCCCGAAAAATTACACTGATGTTTGAAGGAGAATGGTCTGAACCACTCACACTAAAAAGACAAAGTGGATGAAAAACACATTTTTCCCCCCCCCCAAGTCTATAATACACAGACTATGACAGACAGCCCAATGAATTAATCCTTTTATATGAATCTCTGACATACTCTGCAAATGAATAAAGATCTGGGTCTAGAATTATGTAAGAAGAGATCAAGCAATCAAGTGAGCATATATAAAGCACCTACTATATGCTGGGCCCTGTGCAAGGTTCTACAGATACAAAGACAAAAATAAAAGCCTTTTCCCTGAAAGAGCTTTCAAATATAAATGTATGTAAAATAAATACATGGTAATTGGGTGGGGAAAGGCAGCTAGAGAGATCAGAAAGAGCCTCCTTGCATAGGAAGTGGTTTTTGAGCTGAATTCTGAATAAAGTTAAACATGAGGTAGGATTGCATTTTGGAAATTCCATAGCCGTTTTGATGACCTTGAATAGCATTTTGCAGCAAAGGGCCATCTCTTTTAGCACCAACATTCTTCTCATGGTGCTCTATGGCTGAGATTCATAGAGTGCCATGATCTCTGAAGAATTAGACTGACAAATCCACGAGGCAACAGAGAGATGTATGGTGGGTGTGAGCAGACTTCAGCTTGTTAGTTAAAATAACTGGAACATGAAAAGTAGCATGGAAGGAATGATTGAGAATATTTATGTTCAGAAAAGAAAGTGGACCAGGGATACCAAGAATGTCTTTTACCTCTGAGATAAGACAGAAGAAAGAAACAAGCATTTATTAAGTTCCTTCTTTACGCCAGGCACTCTGCCAAGTGCTTTACAAACATTATCTCATTTAAGGAGGTAGATGCTATTTTGATAAATATGTTGCTACCCTTATTTTACAGATGAGGAAACCGAGGCAGACAGAGTTCAGGTGACTTGCCCAGAGTCACGCAGCTAGTAAGTGTCTGAGGCTGGATTTAAACTCAAATGTTTCTGACTCACGGCCCAGAGCTCTATCTATGATGCCACTTAGCTGCCTCTAATACTAAAAAGAACAAAAGGAAAGCATCAAACATGCTAGGCAGGTTTTTTTTTTTTGCCTTTTTTTTTGAGGGGGCAATTGGGGTTAAGTGATTTTCCCAAGGTCACACAGCTAGTTTTTTGTGTTAAGTGTCTGAGGTCGAATTTCAGCTCAGGTCCTCCTGACTCAGGTGCTCTATTCACTGCACCACCAAGCCACCCTGCTAGGCAGATCTTTAATGATAGAACTGATGTACAGAAAATAATGAACCAGAATTGAAAAGATAAGAAGGTGTGGTAGGATTGCATTCTGCATCTTTGATATCAGGGGATCTATCAAAACATCAAGTCCTCCTACTACTATGTACCATTGTGTTTCCTCAGCAGGCATCACTTAAGAACCTACTTAGAATGCAAGGTACAGATACAAGACAAAAAATAGTCCCCATCTTCAAGGAACGCTTACTATAGTGTGCTGGGGGTAACCTCTTCAAAAGCAGAGATTATTCTGTTTTTGTCTTTATGTTACCAGAATTTCGTGTTTTGCATACAGTAGGCACTTGGTGGGGGGGGGGAGAAGGGAATACAAACATTTATATGATACCTACAACATACCAGGCACCATAATAACTACTTTGCAAACATACTGTCCCGCTTGATCCTCACAAAAAATCCTGGGAGGTAGGCACTATTATCATCCCTGTTATACATGTGAAGAAACTGGGGCAAACTGGTTAATAAATGCTAATTGAACTTAATGAATAAATACAATATAATATTAGGAGTAAGAGACAAAAACTGATGCTTTTATTATACCAATTTATGGTTGTGTCTTCTTTGTCTGCCCTAATGGACTGTGATATTCCTTAGGGAAGAAACCAAATTTTATTTATCTTTGCAGTCTTTCCATAGAATCTAGCATAGTACCTTGTGCTTAGTGGGTACTTAATAAATGTTTGTAAAATGAATAAATGAACAAGCTAAGGTGAATAAATTAGAAGGAGTATAGAGGTAAGCTTTAAGGTTAAAAAGATGGAAAGAATCTCTATTTTTATATGATTTCCTGAGTTTTGCATTCGTATTCACAAAATAGCATGAAATAGATGCCGTCTTGTACACCGAGTAGATGCTCTAAGGAGAATTGCTGGGAGGAAATGAACACGTGCTTCCTGACACATAGGAGGCACTAAATAAGTACTTGGTGGTCTTCCTAATACAATGTCTGGCACAGAGTAGGTATTAAATAAATACTTATTAGTCGACAAGAATCACACAGTATGGGGATGGCTAGATGGGGCAGTGAATAGAGCACCAGCCCTGAAGTCAGGAGAACCTGAGTTCAAATCCAGCCTCAAACACTTAATACTTACTAGCCATGTGACTTTGGGCAAGTCACTTAACCCCAATTGCCCTCCAAAAAAAAAAGACAACCCTCCCCCCAAAAAAGAATCACACAGTATGAGTGCCCATAAATGAATTATGGTCTAGTGAAGAAAATGCCCACATTCATGGGACTACAGATCTATCTTTGAAATGCAAGTTGTATATTTATCTTATCAGTCATATACTCAGGACCAAATGCATTTACTACCCCGGAAGCTTCCTGTAGATCAGTAAATTAAGGAATACAAACAACACACTGCTTGACTCCAAAGATGAGTGTAAGAGTATTTGTTGCCTACATCCCTTTTCTCAGCATCAGCAAGTGATGACCAAATACCCACTCATTCCCTTAGCAACTTAGGAAGGTGTTCACCAATGGAAATAACTTTATCTGGGTACAGTGTGCCTTAAAGCTTCTCCTCCCCCACCACAGGAGGAAAATTATTCAGAACACTACCACTAATGAAGACAGAGACAGGAGATCTCAATCCCTCACCCCACAAAGAAGAATCTAACTTATCTGTGGTCTCAGTTAAAAGGAAATATGTCACCTGGGAACTTGTCTCTCCTGGCTTTACTAGGAATATTCTGCTGTAGGAAATAAAGGATGTGATCATTTTTATGTGATTTCATTTTCTCTTTATGATGAGAATCAAAGCCAAGCTTAGCCATCTCCTTTGTGATGGTTCATGTTCCTAATGGATGGAATCTGTCAGCACTTATTAAGTCACTACTTAAATCTAAATTCCTTCATGAAGCATACACTTGGACAATATGGTTGGTAATATGGGTATTACTGTGTCTGTTCTTTGTCTGAAAGGGGAAGGAGGAGAACCTAGCCCTGGAATCAGGAGAGATCTGGGTTTCAATCCTGTCTTTGAGGTCTATTAGATATGTAACTGAGTGTGTGTGCATATAAGCTGATCCAATGTCTATACTAAGCTGACATTACTATGGTGAGTCCCACCTCCATTAAAGGGACGTGGAAGGGAAGAGATGGCAAGGGGTTATCTTATGTAGATAATTCATCCTGGGCCAGAAACAGAATAGGTCAAAGTTCCTGTGGTGATAAGTAGTGGGATTGGGTCCATGATTTTTGTTTTGAAACATGAGGATTTGTTATTGTTTACCTGATTGAGTTGGGCCAATTCATCGGAGGTGTCTTCTGTTTTTTTGGAGGGTGGAAGGGGAAGGCAATCAGAATTAAGTGATTTGCCCAGGGTCACACAATTGGTAAGTGTCAAGTGTATGAAGCTGGATCTGAACTCAGGTCCTCTGTAGTAGACCCTGTACTTCCAGCCTGTGTGACTTCTAGACTTCTAGTCTAGAAAAGAGAACAGAAAGAAGAAAGGATGGGTGAGGTTGAGGGAGGGACAGGAGAGGAGAGGGGATAGGAAGGAAAATGAAAAGGGGAAAAGAAGCTTTCCTTTCTAACCTGCTACATGGGGAGGGATTTAGTTTTCCTTTTCCCATTAGCATTTTCTCATATACAATCTAAATGCAGAGTGTTTGACTGTGTTAACAATTAATGACAGTAAGTTGTATGGTTATTATAGTTTAACATTATTGGTTTGTTAAATATAAATTGTATATTGTTGCTGCTTTTTTAAAAAAATGAATTTTGATAAGTTGGGTACTTATTAAGTTCTTTTTGGACTGGAAATGAAAAAGAGTGTCCTAATTGGGAAAGTATTGTTGTTTAGTCATATCTGACTCTTCTCGACCCCGTGGTCCTTACTGTTCATGGGTTTTTTTTGGTAAAGAGACTAGAGTGGTTAGTGTCTAGTAGCTAGTACGTGTCTGAGGCTGGATTTGAACTCAGGTTTTCCTGACTCCAAGCCCAGGGCTCTATCCACTTAGTCATTTAGCTCCTCCTTGGGAAGTGGACTTAGAGAATTTTTTGAAAAGACATAAAAGTATTGAAAAGCTATTTCAAAGAATTGGGGGTTAGCAAGATACATTTATTGTAAGGTCATATCTGGGGAGTGTATTCAGTCTATTTGATAAACTGGCGAACCTGTAAATCATTTAAAAATTCCAGATACCTTAATAACAGGGAACAGCACTTCAGAACTAATTTACATACTTCCTTCTGAGGATGTTAAAGAAATAGAGAGAGCTTTTTGAGATCAGAGAGCCCAATAACAAGGAATTTGAAAAAAAAATGGTTAAGTCAGAAAGAGACAGCTCACCTATAGGAAAGGTCCCTTACAGTAGAAAGATATAATTTTATCTACATAAGAAATGTGAACTATTTCCTCTGAATTGTATAGAGAAACAACATTGGTATCTCTGAGAAGGGATAGGTTTCTTGAACTGCACAGAGAAATCTTACCTATAAGCTTGTCCCAGATCTGTTCTATCATCCTAGTCAAGCAACCACAATCACAGGAGCTGAGATTGGCAGGGTTATTCAGTACAAAGGGGACCTGCCATCTGAACTCCTTTTTCGAGTAGACAACAACTTTGCCGGATTGGTAGCAATGGGAGCAAAAGCCTCTGAAGATGAAGATACAAGGAGAATAACTCAAGTTGCTAATCAGCTATGGGGGTGGTTTGAACTGAGGATATCATTTAAAAATGAAGAGTGTCCCTGAACTGTGATGACTTGATAGATTTAATTCATAAAAGCATTTGACGGCTATTTGAAGAGGGTAAGAGATAGCTTTACAAAGACCCAGCGTTAATCACTGCAGGAGTATTTTATCATTCATTTTATTAAAAAAATAAACACACACATACATATACACTCAAGAGAATTATCCTGAAAACATAGATTCAACGACAAAAATTGATAAATATGTAGAAAGCTTGACGGAATCATAGATAAAATCATTCTCTTTGTAAAAATGAAAAACCAAACTAACAAAGGTCACAAAAAATCTGATGGAAAAATCACTGCCCACATAGAGTAAAAAAGCAGAATAATTTTCACTTACAGCTGTGATCTGGTTAGATGTGAATGTTGAATGTACTAGAAAGAGGAAGACAGAGTTAGTGTATGAGAAGCAGAATTCCAAAGAATCAATATTAGGAAGGGAAGAGGAAAAGCCTTTATTTCCGTATTTCACCACATAATTGTTGCCACCACATAATTGTCACACCCTGTTAGTTTGTTGTTGTTTTCCAGTCCAGATTTTGGTTTATAACCTTTCATCATGTAATCATCACATGATATAATTCTATTCATCACGCCACTTAAAAGGTAAACAGGGCAGCAATGTATTTACCAGTGGCATATGGATACACATTTATCTCTTGTGCGTTGAGTTCTGGGGGGGGCCTAGAATTCTCAGCGCACACGCATTGTCAGTATATTTCCAAAAATGGAATATATATAATATATAATAAATGACTTTTAAGTAATACTGCCCCAATTTTTTTAAGAGCTTCACATAAAGGTCACACCCCACTTTTTAGAAGAAAATTTGGCATAAAATCTGTGATGATTTTGCGGTGAAATGCGGTAAACACCTACTACATTCTGTGTACATGTGCTAAGCACTCTACAAATATTGTCTCATACCCTGGGAGGTAGGTGCTATTATCGTCTTCCTTTTACACTTGAGGAAACTGAGGCAGAAAGAAGTTAAAATGACTTCTCCAGGTTTACTTATCTAGTAAGAGTCTAAGCTATATTTGAATGCAGATCTTCCTGACCAAGCCCACTGCTCCATCCACTGTGTTACCTGGCTGCCTCTTCATTTTCCTTCTCATTTCATTGGAAATGGTCAGTAGCTACTCTGATTAAAACAGTGATCCAAGACAATTCCAAAGGACTCACAATAAAAAATGCAGTTCACCTCCGAAAAGAGAGCTGACGAACTCTGAATGCAGACTGGAGCACACCTTTTTCACTGTTTTTATTTTTCTTGTTTATGTGTGTATGTGTTCTCTTTTGCAACATGGTTAATATGGAAATATGTTTTACATGACTCCACATGTATAATTGATATCATATCTCCTGCCTTGTCAGGAGGTAGAAGAGAGGCAGGAGGGAAGGAAAGAATTTGGAACTGAAAATTAAAAAAACTAAAAGTTAAAAGATTTTTAATGTAATTGGGAAATAGTTAATGGCATAGATAAAACATGTATATGTATACATACATATAATTTTTTTAAAGGAAACAAAGATGAGGTCAGCACTGGAGATCATCCCCAGAACTCTAAAACACAAAAGTATGACCTCATCTTTGGTTGCTTATAGATCTATCCCATCCAGCCTCATTGGACCCTGCATAGAATTAATGGTGAATATTGAAAATGTGTCATGCTGTACTGTATTGGGTGGTGGCTCCCAAGTTATTATAATATTTCTTTAATTTTATAGGTGACTCTGTACTGGGAAAAGGAGAATATAGAGAGAAATACTTGTAAAAGTATGGTACAGGTACAGGAGAGAGAAAAGAGGACAAAGATTTGTGGATTTTACAGAAGCTTCATGCCTCTACATCAGAAATATTCTCTTCGGAAAAAATAATCCATAGCCTGTGGACATGGAAAGCACCAAGTGACATCACAAAGAATGAAATTGACTAAATTTTTTACAGGAAGGAAACATTATCCCTGAGTGAGCTATCGGTGTATAGCCAGACCATCAACTTATCAGAGCTAAAATCTGAACTGATAATAAACAAGAAGAAAGAATAGTAACAAGAAAAAGATAAGGCATACAGTTAAGAAGACTTAGACCCAAATTATTTAAACAAGCAAGTAAACATTGAAAATGGAGTCAGGAAGACCTAAGTTCAAATCCAGCCTCAGACACTTAACACAAAAATCTAGCCGTGTGACCTTGGGCAAGTCACTTAACCCCAACTGCCCTCCAAAAAAAAAGCAAAAAAAAAAAAGAAAATAAGACACAGATAGCAAAAATTATATCAACACTGACTATAATAATTTCACCTCAGAAATTAAACAAATGTAAATTAATTACTTTAACAGGAACAAAAAGAGCTCAGAAAGCACCTTGGTAAGCAAACATTTGACTTATTTGCTAGAGAGAAAGATGGATGCCAAAAACAACACTGGTTATGAATAGAAATGTATCTGTAAAATCTTATGAAGAAGGATGTTGGACGATTATGAGCAGTATTGTTTCATAAAGCAGAGGGAAACAGTGAAAGGTAAAACCAGGCTAAAGAAAACATGACAATATATTCAACTAAGCAAATGCATTCCAAGGGTATTCAAGGATGAAAATTGAAAGAGGAATGTAGCAGAGGAAAAATGGACATCATTTGCTGAAAAAGAAAAAAATTTAGCAATTTTTTTTCCATCAAGGAAAGTGGAACCATTACACTTTGACCCCAACATCATAGTTCCTGAAGTGTTGAGGTAGAAATGACACAAAAGAGAAGAAAGAGAATAAACAGCTTTACTGTTTGTGTACCATCTGTACACAAACCAAAGGCATCTTCCATGAAAGGAATGGTAGGAAATAAGGCAAGCTTTTGCAAACAATATTTAACAATAGACCACATCTTTATTTCACAACTGACTGAAAGATAAAGAGAATATAAGATTTTGTTATGTTTATTGTTTGTTAATTTAAAAAAATTCACCTCAGTAAAATACAATGGTGCTTTACAATCTTTTTTATAATGTGGTATCTCCCATCTACATTAAAACAAGGTCACTCATGATTCCTTGGAAGGTATAACAATAATGTTAAATGAAAAATCATTGTTTCATAGCCGTCTGATAATAAACATCAGGAAAGGCATGAAACAGATACACACATATACACATACATACACACGTACACATACACACACATAGAATCACCAAAAGTATTTGTCACTGTGAGAGAGAAGATCCAGCACAGAGACTAGATTGAGGAGGGATTCTCTGTGGATGGTGAAATCTCCAGATGCTCCTGTTTGTAAATGACAATGTATTGATTAATCAAGTCCTAAGACGGTGTATATATCATACAGTATAGGGCATTCTAGATAAGATCAAAAATTACTTAAAGGAGTTTGTCATATTCATCTACACAAGAAAGACCAAGTGGATGCAGAATGTCTTTTGCCTAGAAGTTAACATGCATCTTAATGGTGGCCTGTTTTGTTGTTGTTGATGAGTTAATTTCAGTCATGTCCAACTCTTTGGGATCCTATTTTAGTGTTTTCTCAGCAAAGACACTGGAGTGGTTTCTCATTTCTTTCTCTAGCTCATTTTACAGATGAGGAAACTGAGATGAATATCCTTAAGTGACTTGCCCAGGGTCACACAGCTAGTAAACCTCTGAGGTCAGATTTGAACTGAGAGAGATGAAGCTTCCTACCTCCAGGTCCAGTACTTTTTCTGCTGTGCCACCTAGAGCAATACTGGGAACAAACTATGTGAAAGGACAATAAAATAAGCTGAGAATTGAAAAGGAGGAAGAAAATAAGTGAATATTAATGTCTATTATGTGTCAGACACTGCGCTAAGTGCTTTACAAATAGCATCTCATTGATCCTCAAACAACCTTTGAAGGTAGTTGCTATTATGGACATCATTTTACAGTTGAGGAAACTGAGGCAGACAGGGATTAAACTACTTCCACAGGATCACACAGCTAGTGTCAAAATTTGAACTTGAAGTACATTGGAACCAGACCCAATTAGTGCTGTCATGGCTTGGTGGATTTAGATACACCAGAGGTTTAAGATGAAAGGAAGTCTTTTAATTATGGAGCAGGCATTAGTGGGTCAGGGGTGGGGGTGGGGAGTCATGGTTGGGGGATAGAGCTGAGGTGGTTGGGAGTAAGAGTGTAAAGTCTACCTTCAAGTATTGGTGGAATATTATAAAGAAAAAATTGGGACCCAATATTGGAACACTTTTACTATTTATACAGCCTGTTCAAGGGGCTTGCAGAAAAATAGAAGCAAGTGGTCTTGTCTGGATTGTCTTGCTAGGCAGCCAGTGGTTTTCAGGCTTGGGCTTGGGCAGCAGTTATTTTTAGATTCCTATGGCAGAAAAAGACAAAGTGAAGACAGTTTTCATCTGCCTAGCAGGATTTCACCAATTTGAGAGTGTGCCTCAAGGAATCTCAGGGCCACCATCTGCTTTTCAATAGCTGGTGGAAAAAGAAGCTAGAGCTATGAATTATTTGGAAGTGTGGGTGTACCTAGATGACCTTGTTGTTTTTAGAAAGACTCTTGGAAGTTCATAAAAAGAGACCGATGAGTGCATTAGATTAGAGAAGCCTGGTCTGAAACTGTCAATTAATAACTGTTAGTTTCGCAGAACATCTGTTAAGAGTGTGGGTCATCTAACCTCAGCAAGGTGTGAGCATTCACCTGGAAGAAATAGAAGCAATCCTTAAAAGCTTCAATGTCACTGACATCAGTGACATTTAAGAATTTATCTGGGATTTGGAGGTTATTATCATAAATTTATAAAGAATTATCCTTCGGTTTCTAAGTCACTGAATGATCTTACTCCTAGACATATGACTGAAGTCAGGAAAGGTCAATATACTCTAGACTAGGGGTGGGCAAAAGCTACCATCTGTTTTTGTCCTGGCTATGAGCTAAGAATGGTTTTTACATTTTAAAGTAAAATTAAATTTTATTGTATTTTAAAATATAAAAACTGTTCTTAGCTCCTACCAGGTACAAAAATAGCCTCAGGCAGTAGTTTGTCAATCTCTGCTCTAAATTTTTGTATTATTCCCCATCCTGTTGATTATGAATCCCTGATTGCTGACATACAAACCCTATTTCCCATTCCCAATTGCCAGCTCCCTTACTCCCCACCACCTTAATGCTATCCCCCAATTAGGGCTTGCCAGCTTCTAGCTTCTCTCCCTCTCCGATTACTTTCCATCTACTCTATCTATATTTTGCGTGTAACTAGCTATTTAGACATTGTCTCCCAAATGTGAGCTCCCTGGGAGCAAGGATTGTCTTTTGCCTTTCTTTGTTTTGTTTTGTTTTTTTGGCTTGTTTTTTATTTAAATAGTATTTTATTTTTTCCCCAACTACATATCAATAAAATTTTTAGCATTCCTTAAGATTTTGAGCCCCGATTTTTTCTTCCTCCCTCCCTTCTTTCCACTTCTCTGAAAATCATAGGCAATTTGATATAGTTTATATGTGTTTTTGCCTTTATTTGTTTCTTCAGAACTTAGCGCAGGCCCTGGCTCATAGTAAGCATTTAAGAAATGCTTGTTGACTGACTAAACCCTTTGAAGTCATTTGGAGATTGGCAGACACATAATGAGAATATGATTTTATTTGGACTCCAAACCCCTTCCTTGCCTACATCTTCCACCTTAGCCTGACAGTGAACTCTGACCATGGTGCTACCTGTCAAAGCAAATGATAACTGAGCATCCCCTTTCCATACTCACCTGATTTCTCTGGGAATAATCTCTAGTCTGTACACCACTAGATTATTTTGCCCACTAGTCCAGTCCAACTTTATGTCATGATTTGCTTTTTCCTTCTAGTCCCATTGTCACCATCTCTGTTCAGGTCTTTATTATACCTCACTAAGGCTATTAAGGTAACCTCCTAACTAAATGTTTTGCTTCTAATCTTTACTTTCCTACAGCCTGCCACGGTGGATAGAACTCTGGGCCTGGAGTCAGGAAGACTTGAGTTCAAAATCCAACTCTGATGCTCAGGAACTGTATCCATGGGCACATCCCTTCATTTCTCTGGGCCTGTTTCCTCAACTGCCAAGATGGGGATAATAATACCTATATTATGTACCTCATAGGGTTATGGTGAAGCTCAAATGAAATTTTGTGCATATATTGTTTTGTGAGTTCTTAGAACAATGTCAGTATAAGTTATTATTGTAATTATTAACATAGCACAATCCTAACTACATCTGTTATGCCTCTTAATGTGCTATCTCCTCCCATTAAAATGTAAGTTTCTTGAGGGCAGGGATTGTCTTACTCACTTGTATTACATAACAAATGTTGAATAATTTTTAAATTGTATTTTTATTATGTTTTATCTTTCATTCATCTGTCAGTTCATTTGGGTTAATTCTAATTAAATCCTATTCAAAATCCTTCAGTGGTTCCCCCTTATGTTTAAACAAAGGGCAAAAGAGTTTTGGTTTTGAAGTCAGATAACTGGTTTAAGTGGTGGTCTAATAATAATAATAATAATGATAATGATAATAACAATAATAATGTTTACTTTCTAGGTGCTTTGCAAGCATTATCTCATCTGGTCCTCACAACAACCCTGGAAGGTAGGTTTCTTATTCCCATCTTAAACAGAAATTAAATGACTTTCCCAGAGTCACAGTCTGGGGATGGATTTGAACTCAGGTCTTCCTAACTCCAGGCCCAGCACTAACTTACTAGCTGTGTAACCTTGACCAAATCACTTAACTAATCTGAACCTCGGTTTCCTCATTAATAAAAGGAAGCTAATAATAGGCATTGCCAATACCAACAGGGTTTTTGTGAGGAAAAAGTATTTTGCTAACCATAAAGTTACCTACAAATGTGAGCTTGTTAACGTGGCATTGAAAGTCTTCTTTCTTCTGAACCCAAACAAACATTTGAGCCTTTTCTTTGTTGTCATTATTGTTGTTGTTCAATTGTTCATTCATATCTGACTCTGTGTAACCCCATTAACCATACCTCTCCAGGTCCTTCTTCTGTCCTCCACTATTTCTCAAAGTCTATCCAACCTCATGCTTGTTGTTTCCATGAAACTATCTATCCATTTCATCCTCTGCTGTTCCCCTCCCCTTTTGCCTTCAATCTTTTCCAAGGCCAGGGTCTTTTCCAATGAGTCCCCTCTTCTCATTAGGTGGCCAAAGTATTTAAGCTTCAGTTTCTGTATTTGACCTTTTGGTGAATAGTGTGACTTAATTTCTTTAGGGATTGACTGGTTTGATCTCCTTGTTATCCCAGGGACTTTCAAAAGTCTTCTCCAGCACCATAATTCAAAAGCATTGATTCTATGGCGCTCAGTTTTCCTTATAGTCCAACTCTGACAGCTGTGCATTGCTACTGGAAAAAAACATTTTTTGACTGTACAGACCTTTCTTGGCAAGGTGATGTCTCTGCTTTTTAGTATGCTGTCTAGATTTGCCATAGTTTTCCTTCCAAGGAACAAGAATCTTTTCATTTCATGGTTGTAATTGCCATCTGCAGTGATCTTTGAGCCCAAGAATAAAAAATTATTCTCCCTCTATTTGCCAGGAATTGATGGGACCAATTGCCAAGATCTTAATTTTTTTATTTTTTGAGTTTTCTGGTTTGTTTTTTTAAAAAATGTTAAACTTCAGGCTTGCTTTTACATTCTCCTCTTTCACCCTCATCAAAAGACTTTTTAATTCTTTTTTACTTTCTGCCAGCAGAGTAGTGGTATCATCTGCATGTCTGAAATTGTTGCTATCCCTTTATTCTGGCTTTTGATTCATCCAGCCTGGCATTTCACATGATAAAAACTCTGCACATAAGTCAAATAAATAAGGTGACAATATACAACCTTGTCATATTCCTTTTACAATCTCAAACCAATGAGTTGTTCCATGTTATTTTCTAACTGTTGC
This sequence comes from Pseudocheirus occidentalis, assembly GCA_028646575.1. NCBI lineage: Eukaryota > Metazoa > Chordata > Mammalia > Diprotodontia > Pseudocheiridae > Pseudocheirus > Pseudocheirus occidentalis. The sequence goes on along the minus strand of CM053593.1, from coordinate 140,055,767 downwards.
TTCCTGGTCCATGCAAAGGTTCCTCAGGAGACAAGATGATTTGGTCCTCCCATCTCTCTGAGGAATTGCTATTAAGTCAAAGGCTTTAGTGTAGTCAATGCACCAGAAGTAAATGATTTTTCCGGAATTTCCTTACTTTCTCCAAAATCCAGCAAATGTGAGTAATTTGGTCTCTAGTTCCTCTGTCTTTTCAAAAACCAATTTGTGGAGGTGGAGCCAAGATGGTGGCGTAGAAGCAGGAAAATGCTTCAGCTCACACATAGCCACCTCAAATACCCATAAAATATGACTCTAAACAAATTTTAGGGCTCCAAAACTCACACAAAAATACAGAAAAACACATCTCCCACTAAAGGCATCTTGGCAGGAAGGGCTCATTGCAGCATGCTGGGAGCTGAAACCAGTCCAGCCTGAAACCTAGACTTGGCCCCAGGGCAGCCAGGATGAGCTGCACCTGGAATCTTTAGGATAGTGGATCACTCGCAGCTGTGGCAGTTTCCAGGATTATCAAGCCATAAGAAACAAGGACAAAGTGAAAGGTCAGTGGAACTCAGCTAAATTTGGGGGAGAAAAGCAGTCTGGTCAAACTGTCTCCAGGGCAAGGAACTGGCAGAAGCAGTGGCCCTGCAGCTCCCTCCATGTGGCTGCTTCAAAGCTCCCAGCCTGCAGACTGCAGGGGGGCCAAGGGATTGTTCAGAGGCTAAGTGCTTTTGCGTTGAGCGGCCTGGATCCAGATCGTGGTCTTGGGTGGTGGTCCTGGGGTGCATTTTCAGTGAGCCAGAGCCAGTGAGGGCTGCTGCAGCCTCCTAATAGCTCTGGCAGCTGCAAAACCCCTAGCAATTTGGGACAGAGCTTTCTCCTATGGAAGCAGAGTTCCGCAGAGCTAAAAAGTCAAGTAATTCACTGGCAACATTAGCAGGCAAAGGAAGCAAAGTATGAACAGCAATTGAACTCTAGAATTCTTTTTAAGGGACAAAAAGGATCAAAGCATGGAATGGAAGGCAGACAACAGTCAGAACTCCCACACCAAGAGTTTCCAAGAAACATGTAGTGCCTACAAGTCATAGATCAGTTTAAGAAGGATTTTGAAAATCAAATAAGAGAAGTGAAGGAAAAATTGGGAAGAAAAATGAGAATGATGTAAGAAAATTATGAAAAGAGAGTCAACAACTTGACTGAAGAAAATAAAACCTTAAAAAACAAATTAACTCAAATGGTAAAAGAGGTCCAAAAAGCTAATGAGGAGAAGAATGCCTTAAAAAGTCAAATTTGCCAGAT
>CM053593.1:140030242-140053989 GCA_028646575.1 Pseudocheirus occidentalis | reverse complement strand
TCCTCAGGGCAATCCCTGGCACACACTGAAGTTCACTGGGTTCAGCACACCTCAAACCCTTCAGGACTTCTCTTGCCTGGAACTCAAGGATCAGCCAGGCCACCAGCAAACAAAGTCCCATCTGGTTCATGTCTTCAGTCAGCTTTCAGATAACTGGGAGAGGAACACTCTCTCTCTCTCCGTCTCAGCTGACTTCAGTCTCCACGAATCCTCCTTCACTGAGGAGCCAACTCCAAAATCTGTCTTGACTCTCTAAAATTATTCCTTATAAGCACTAGCCTTCTCCCAAGTCAACAGAGGAGTGTCTCAGCTAATAACCTCTTCCAAGTTAACAAGGGAGTGTCTCAGCCAATAGCCTTCTCCCAAGTCAACAGGGGAGTTCACATCTTTTCACCAATGGACAGAGTTCTATATTTTAGCCCTAAGTTACTAGGTGCTACTTAGCCCTAAGTATCTGATCTACTTAGCCCTAAGTATCCTATCCACTTAGCCCTAAATATCCAACAAATTGATCACCATTACAGTCATTCACAGTTGGTCATCATACAATATTGCTGTTGCTGAGCACAATGCTCTTCTGTTCTGCTCATTTCACTTTGTATCAATTCATGTAACTCAGAAAGAGTTTTTCTGAAAGCATTCAGCTCATCATTTCTTGTAGCACAATAGTATTCCATTATATTTATATACCACAATTTGTTCAGCCTTTCCCCAACTGATGGTCATTCCCTCAATTTCCAATGCTTTGCCATCACGAAAAGAGCTGTTATAAATATTTTTGTATGTATCAGTCCTTTTCCTTTTAAAAAAAACTCTTTGGGATATAGACTCTGGAGTAGGGTTTTTCTTTTTTTTCTTTTTTTTTTTTTTTTGCCTTTTTCTTGGAGGGCAATTGGGTTTAAGTGACTTGCCCAAAGTCACATGGCTAGTTAGTGTGTCAAGTGTCTGAGGCTGGATTTGAACTCAGGTCCTCCTGACTCCAGGGCCAGTGCTCTACTCACTGCGCTAACTGCCCCCGTAGTAGGGTTTTTATAGTCCTTTAAGCATATTTCTAAATTGTTCTCCAGAATAATTGAACCAGTTCACAATTCCACCAATAGTGCATTTGTGTCCCAATTTTCCCACATCCCTTCCCACATTTGTCATTCTCCTTTTCTATCATATTAGTTGGGGCTCATTTCTAAGATACTTTGCTCTGCAATAACTTCATCAAGCATTGATTAATTGTTAATGCTAATGAAGTGGTTGATGCTCAAAGTACTGTGTTAAATACTGGAAGAAATACAAAGATTAAATAAGATCTTGCTTCTGCCCATTTTGGGTTTTCTTAGCAAAGATACTGGAATGGTTTGCCAGTTCTTTCTTAAGTTCATTTTACAGATGAAGGAACAGAGGCAAACAAAGTTAACTGACTTGTCCAGGGTCACACAGCTATTAAGTATCTGAGGCCAGATTTGAACTCACAGAGTGATTATCTTGTTCCTGACATTGTTGGGGGAGGAAGGTAATAGGAAGCTACCATAAATCTATAAACAACAAGGTGGGGAAAAAAGTTACCAAAAATATAAGTTAAATAAGGTATGATGAAAATAGTAAGGGGCAGCTAAGTGGTGCAGTGAATAGAGCACTTGCCCTGGAGTCAGGAGGACCTGAGTTCAAATTCGACTTCAGATACTTGACACACTTACTAGTTGTGTGACCTTGGGCAAGTCATTTAACTCCAGCTTCCTTGTCTTCCCCCCTCCAAAAGAAAGAAAGAAAGAAAGAAAAAAGTAAGTGGGTCAACCACGTATATGGAGAGTGAGGTAAAGCAGATGTGCAAGCCAAGTGTTATCCTGGTACCCAAGTAATGTTAAAAGACCTAGAAGAAAACCTATAGCATGTTGGGTAGACCACCTATGGAGGATTTAATGGGGGCATGTGAACAAAAATCACAGGGGATGAAGTGGCCTGAGGGAAAGTGGGGAGACTGCAGTCTTTACTAGATGGAACACCCACATTGATGAGGTCCAGAAGGCAGGCAACATCTAATGCCAACATGGTGCTTTTTTCCCTTACCTCAAAGTGATCTCCGGGTACTTTTACCTACTTAAAAGGCTTTGATGTTCTGTGAGAGATGGATAATAATCATTTACATTCATGGAGTGCTTTGTAGTTTACAAAGCATTTTTATAGTGCTTGGCTGTTTACAAATATATCTTGTCATTTGATCCCCACAACAGCCCTGGGACACAGATAGTGTAGGCAGTAGCATTATTATCCTCATTTCACAAGTGAGGAAACTGAGGACCAGAGAAGTTAAATAATTTGTATGAAGTCACATGCCTAATAAGTGGTAGAACCAGAGATGGAACCCAAGATTGGTTCTCTGCCTACTATCCCACAGTGCACTGGGAGGCCAGCTTGACCAAAGATGGAGACCAGAATTCACCAGCCACACAGGATCATAGAGTGAGAGTGAGAAGGCACCTTAGTGGTCATCTAGTTCAAATTTCACATTTTACCAAGGGGCAAACTGAGGCCCGGGGAGATTAAGTTATCTGCCAAAAACCACACAGGTACTAAGTGTTGGAGACAAGATTTGAACCCAGGTTCTCTGACTCCAGAGAGAGTCTGCTTCTCCAATGCCACTTCCTGATACATAGAAGACGTTTGTTTTCTGTCAAAAGTCAAAATACCTAATTTGTAGGACTTTCAGACCCAAACAAGTGCCTTAACTTCTCTGGGCCTCAGTTTCCTCAGTTATGGAATAAGAGGATGGGACTGGGTAATCTCTGAACTTTTGTAGTCATAAGATACTATGCTTTGTTACATGGAATTGAGCTTAGAGATGTTTACATAATTGATCCCTTTGTTCACTTATAAATGAAATGCCTTATGTTTTTCATTTAATTGGTACCAGAACTTACTTCTGGTTTGGCTTGCGGAGCTGTGGGTAGATCTAGGGGACTCCCACTCCCATCTAATCCTCACCAGGTCTTTGGGGAGATACTTTATTCTTTATTCTCAATTTTGATCTTTATTGTGCCCCTATTCCATTCTCACATTCACACTTACAAATGCAAACATCTTCTTTTCCAAAAGGAGGAAAAAAATCCCATGGGAGTCATTTGTTTTGTGTAGATTAGATCCTTGACCTGACTATTGCTTACTAACTGTGATCCTGAGCAAATCACTTAGCCTCCCTGGATCTCAGTTTCTCTCTCTCTCTCTCTCTCTCTCTCTCTCTCTCTCTCTCTCTCACTCTTTCTTTCTGTTTCTCTCTCTCATTGGATCTCCCTATCTCACTCAGACAATCCCACTACTGACTGTGGAAGCTTTGACCTGTTCTGGATTTTGACCTGGGTAGATTTGCCATTCCTTAGTGGTCCCCCCTCTTGGGAGTGCACCATTACTGATGTTGGATTTAGTGAAGACACCAAATCACCTATGATACACCATAGTTTAGAACTCTCTGGCTCAAGTAACCCACTAGATCAGCTTCCACCATAGCTAAGATTACTGTCATGTACCACCACTCTTGGCAAATAATTTTGCAGGTTCTTTCTAGGTCCAAATCTATGATCCTGTGTTCTTTGAATTCTGTTCATTCAACTGCACAAATATTAAGGGAAGTAGAATTTCATTAATTTAGCAAAAACTACTAAAATGTTTATAAATCATCATCTGGAAATGCCTTAAGGGGAGGGGATCCCAACTTCTTTGGCCTAATGTTTAAGAAGGGATTTTGCTCTTTTTTGATCAATAGTGAAAAGATCTGTTGTTGTTTGTCCTTCATTCTCGAAGATCACTACATCAGGAAGGTGATGCCATAACTTGCCGGTGAATTGGATTTAGGTGAGGGAAGACTGTGTAAATCACCAGTGTCATTTTCTCCTCCAGAGCCATCTGGATACAGGGGCCAGATACACATTAGTACAACTGGAGATGGGCCCAGTGAAAAGATCTAAGAAGAAGGACAGAGAATATCTATTAGATCAGCGGTTCTCAAGCCTTCAGGTTCAAACAAAAAAAAAAAACCCCAAACCTTTTTCTAACATTTACAAATTCAATATTTATTTCCCTTCAGGACATAGTTAAAGTACTTTGAGCCTTTGGATTTAATCTGTGTGTTCTTATTCCAAAGGATTACTGCCTGTAATAACAAGACATGATCACAATGCTATATTCAACTGAGAAAGAATCAATAGTATCATTTAATTAGGTGAAAACAATGCCTTTTATGGATTTCATGAAGATCCTAAAAAGTGAGCTATTCAAAACAACACCCTATCAGTGGAATGTTGTCTGATGCATTTATGCTAGCTAGGTTAAGCAAATTGGAATATGGAAGGGAATAGGGGTCCACAGCCTGTGTGGAGAACATTGTAAGGTAAAGGAGTTCAGTGAGTTTTGACTCCAGGATCAGAGACCTAACACCAGAAGGGACCTTAGAGGTCAGCTAGTCCAACCTTCTCTTTTGACAGATGAGGAAACAGAAGCCAAGGGATGTTGGGATTTATCTACTTAAGACCTTTGGACCTTGGTCTCTTCTTTACTCAAATGAAGGAGTTGGATCAGATAACCTCTGAGGACCTGCAATCATTGCATCTTTTAGGAAGGGACAAAATGGGGCAAAGGACATTCAAGGACAATAGAGCCAGCTTTAATGTTCTCCTTCCTCAGCTCTGACTTCTCTGGCTCCTTCTAAGTCCCAACTACAACCCCATCTTTAAAGGAAGCCTTCTCCAGTCCCTCTTTAATTCATTTGCACTCCTGCTAATTTGTTCTCGTTTGTTATATATGTCTTGCTTTGTATATGTATGTTTGCACATTGCCTCCTCCATTAGGTTGTAAGCTTCTTGAGGGCAGGGACTTGAAGGGACTCCTTTGTATCGCCTGAACTTAGTACAGTGCCTGGCATATAGTAGGCACTTGTTGTTGTTTTATAGTTCTTGAAAAGAGTTTTTTTGTTGTTGTTGATTAGTCATTTCAGTCATACCCAACTCACCATGATCCCATTTGGGATTTTCCTGACAAAGATACTGGAGTGGTTTCCTTATCTAGCTCTTTTGACAGGTGAGGAAACTGAGGCAAACAGGGTTAAATGACTTGCCCAGGATCACACAGCTAGTAAGCGTCTGAAACCATATTTGAACTCAGATCCTCCTCATTCAAAGTACAGCACTCTATCCACTGCCTCACCTAATTACCCCTATTTATTAAGTGGGCACTTAATAAATGTTTACTGATTGATATATATGAGAATAGGAGAGAAACTGGGAAGGCAAGAAACGGCAAGAAGAAAGAGTAAAAATGGGGAAGGAAGCAAAGAGCTGGGTAGCAAAAATTGAGAAGAAAGGCAGAGTCAGAAGGAGTGCCGAAGTGAAGCGTAGGGTTAAAAATAAGACCTGATCAGCAGATCGCCAGCAGGTTTGAAAGAAGGGAGGGATAACAGCAGTCTTCAGCATTCATTATTAAGGAAAAAAAATCTATATCCTAAAACCATCTCAAACTTGAGGCAGTCCCATCGAAATCAGAATAGATGGTAGTCTTACCCGAGATTCTCAGTCACCTGTCTAGCTGTCCCTTCCAGTTTTTGAGCCAGGCCTCTTCCCTGAGACAAATTCTCCATCCATCCTTCCCCTCCCTTCCACTTCAACAACTCCAATGTAATCCAAGCAGAATTTATAGACGGCATTTTCTGTTTAGAGAAATAACTTGAACCTGAATGTAATTGAAAACATACTCATTTTTGTGCCTGAAATGGAGAACATCCATTTGCTGCTTTTGCCGTGCATTATTATGGAAACATTTCAGAAACCCATTTTTAGTATTTCCACGAAATACTATCTCAATTTGGGATCTTTAAGCAAACCCAGATTGGTTCCTGGGCATGTGAGTCCTGGCTGCTCAGGGGGCTCGGCTATTGTCATAGTTGAGGCTTTACCCTGACTTGGGACTGAAAGCAGCACTGTGAAAGGCCAAATATTGCTTGAAAAGCCTTCTCACAAAGAGCCATGATGTTTCTAGTTAAGCTGGGCTTCAGCTATGCCGACTGGGTAATGTGAAACAGAAGTCACTCTCTGGGAGGCAGGGTAGCAGGAAAGGGAAATGGTTTACCTGGGCCGGGAGGTCTCCAAAGGGGCTGTGTTTATGGATCTCCTGGGTCTTGTGTTCTACAGAATGACTGGAGTGCACATTGAGTAATGGTTAAGACCTTTTCCATGCATCCGTGTACATTTCACATTCTAGGAATCCCCTCCCTCTCCTCTGACATTTGGATATTTTCTTTTTCATTGAAAACTGGGTAGAAAGCAAGACCAAGACTCCTATCAGAGAACTTCCAGCTGTGTGTCTCCAGGTGAGCCAGTCAGCTTCTTGGATCCTCAGTTTCCTGTTTTATATTCAACACATACCCACCCTGGCCCCTCCTGGAAGGCCAGGTAGATTATATTTCACTTCTTGCGCAGGGTTCTCTGATACCCTAAAGTAGACTGATTTTGGCAGGGAGGTATCTAGGCTCTCTGCAAATGACTCCAGACCAACGATGGTGCTCCCTCACTCCGGTTCCATTAACTACTAACAGTCAGATTTGGTTTTGCACAGAAATATTTACTTCAGAAGGTATAATCACAAATATAGGAACTTATTCCCTCAAAATGTGGGAGGCATGATCTACCCTCCCTTTGCACCACCTCAGTGTCTGAGGAGGGAAAGGAGATATTCATAGTTTAGCTTACTTCCTATAGAGCACCTTACCAGTTCCAAATCCCAAACTCCCTTGGGGCTCGAGTCCCAGGAAGCCTGGCTTCTCAGGGCTTGCATGCAGGGCCAGTTGCCATGATCTAATTCCTTGCTACCAGGAGACTCACCTCTGCCACCTGAAACCAGAGGACAAACACAGAACAGAAACAAACACCTCAGGACCATTTCTCTTTCTTACAGTGGAAACTTAGTATTTGTTGAATTGAATAATAAAAGCTAGTATTTATATAGCACTGTAAGGTTTGCAAAGAGTTTTTACAAATATTATTTCATTTGATTCTCACAACCACCCTGGCAGGTAAGTGCTATTATAATCCCCATTTTACAAGTGAAGAAAGTGAGACAGACATAGGGTAAGTGACTTGCCCATGGTCACACAGCTAATAAGTATTTGAGGTAGGATTTGAATTCTAGACCAAGGTCTCAATCTAGTGAACTACCTTAGTTTTTTTCAGTCATGTCTGACCCTTTGTGACCCCTTTGTGGGATGTTCTTGGCAAAGATACGGGAGTAGTTTGCCATTTCCTTCTCCAGCTCATTGTATATATGAGGAAATTGAAGCCAGCAGGGTTAAGTGACTTGCCTAGGGACCCGCAGCTAGTAAGAGTCTGAGTCCAGATCTGCAGACAGAAAGAGGAGTCTTCCTGACTCCAAGCTCCGCACACTATCTACTGTGCCATCTAGCATCCCTAGCTGCTTGGATTGGAGTCAGCCTAATCCAGAGGTGGGGAACCTGTGGCTTTAAGGCTGCAGGTTTCCCCCCTCCAATCTAGTCCAGGTCTAGACAGGTCTTTCTTACCTTCAGTTAAAATCTCCTCTTCTATAACTTATAATTCAAACGGCTTATATCATTAGTGCCTTGGGAATATATGACATGTATGTATATGACATATTTACACTTATATGTGTAGAGTCAAAATGCTTATGAAAATAAATATTAAAATATGTATTTATAAAAATATTTTATTATAAAATGAAAATAATTATTTAGAAAACATTACTTCATGGCAATCAGTATTAAGAAGTCAGATACAGACTGAGCTCCTTCCTTTGTTCTTTCTACTTCTTAGCAGAGGTAATAAGTGATTACCCTCAATGACCCATATTCAAGCACAAAGAAATAGCCTGTGGGCTAGAAACAACAGGGGCACGGATGTTAACCAGCTGATCAGAATGTACAACATCATGTTGTGAGACTTGAGAGGGCTCTGTCTCCCCTGATTCAGACTGACAAAATTCCCACTGATAAGTCACCTTCAGCTCTGAGAAACCCTAAAATAAAAGTGACTCATTCCACAAAAGCATCTTCGTCAAGGAAGTCGAAGGGAATGGTGAAATTGTGTCAGAGGGAAGCAAATAATTCCATTGAAAGTTACTTGATATTTATAACAGCACATTAGATAAAAGTGAAAGTGAATCAAAGGGCCCTGATGAGAGGCAAATGATGAAGAGGAAGTTCAGTAATTAGGTGGTTAGCTGCTAGGGGGAGCAGGGATCAGAGGAACGTTTTAAGTTCCCCTGATGTTTAAGTGTGACTCATAACAGAAGGCCAAGGCAGAGGCCTTAGAGCATGAAAAGCTATTGCATGTTCTCTGTATTTTCCTGAAGAAAGACATTTCTTGTAGATTTCAATTGTTCCTTCTTGATTTTGCTCTTTCAAATCATTTTCCCCCCTATTTTCCTTGGGCTCTTCATTGAGAAGTTTACTGTTATTACTCATAACATGTGTTCCATAGAATTAGAAAATTTTAGAGCTGGAAGGTATGTCAGAGACCACCTAGTCCAGCAGTTCTTAATCTTTCTTGTCCCATGGACCTCTTAGTCTGATGAAATCTACGATCCCTTTCCCAGAACATTGTTTTTGAGTGCACAAAATAAAATGCATTGGATTGACACCAAAAAAGAATTATCAGTATATTATTTTTAGTAGGCAAGCTCACAGACCCCAAGTTGACCAGAGCAGTCCAAACAATACCTGAAAGAAAATTTACAACACTCCTGAAAAGTGGTCATCTAATCTCTGCCCAAAGTCTGCCAACAAGAGGAAACCCACTCATTTCAGAGGCACCCCACCCATTTCGGGATTGCTCTAATTGTTAGCAATTTTTTCCTTACACTGAATTCAAATCTGCCTCTTTGAAGCTTCAACCCGTTGCTTTTCGCTTAGCCCTCTGGGACCTGGCAGATATAAAATTCTTCTTCCAAGTAGCAACCCTTCATAAAATTGAAGATAACTGCCGTATATCCCATAAGTCTTCTTTTCTCCAGACTAAATATGCCCAGATTATAGGATCATAACCATAGAGAGGGATGGTCAATTAATTCAATCTCTTCATTTTATAGATGAAAAGTATATGCCCAGAGAGTATTTCCTCTTCCTGATATTTATGTGACATGACCTCAGTGTCCTTCATCCTCCTGAGTGCCCTTGTCTTGCTACCATCTAGCTCATCAAAGTCCTGTCTAAAACATGACATCCAGAACTGAATACCTTCTTCGAGATGTGTTCTAAGTAGGGCAAAGAATTTTGGGATTAACACCTTCCTGTGGTTTTTTTTTTTAGTTGTGTCTCTTTTTGACTCCATTTGGGGTTTTCTTGGTGAAAATACTGGAGTGGTTTGCTGTTTCCTTCTCCAGCTCATTTTACAGATGAGAAAACTAAAGTAAACAGGGTGAAATGACTTGCCCAAGGTCACACAACTAGTACGTGTCTGAGGCCAGATTTGAAATCAGGAAGATGAGTCTTTCTAAGTCTAGTGCTGGCACTCTATCCCTAGTCCTGGACAATATGTTGGATACCATCTGGGCCAGCTGCCCTAAAGTCTTACATTCCATCTTATTCTGAATATAAATCAGGTCCCTTTCTTGACCCTTGTGGTCTATAGTATCACACATTCTGTGGGACATGCTGAGGACAATGTGGGTTTTGTCAATTATAAAAACACATGTAAGCAATCAAACTCTATTGTGTAACAGATTGGGCCAGGAATAGATTTTTTGCACAAGAAGCACTAGTGGAAAAATAATATCTTGAAGGCAGGGTGTTTTCCATTAAGCTACTTCCATAGAAATGGTACATGGCCAGGGGCAAAAATTAATTGATGTTGAAGCATAACCTATTGGCGTGTAATTGAAACCTTGCTCATTTTACAAGCATAAATATATGAGTAGAATCATGAGTTCTAGTTGAAGAATTTATTACTGGAGCAAGCTTAATGCCAAGCAAGGCTCTGTAAAATGTGTCTTACTGGAATAGTAGTCTTGCCATGATTACCACCCAGCCTCCCCCCATCCCCAACAAAACAACTGGTGTAAGGCAATAGTGTAGAACATTGGCCCCAGTGAAAAGTGAGATACATTTGAACCTACAGGCCATTAAACATTTGTTCCTTAAGATTATGGCATCTGGAATTATATTCACAATGCCCCATTTCCTGGGGAAAGAAGCCAAGGCAATTTTGTTTCTAAGATGGAAAAGATGCCTCTTTGGCCCATCATAGCCAAGCTGGGTTTTATAGAAACTGTATAGAATTTTGGAACAAATTGTATTTTCTTTGGAGTTCTTGAGAATGTCTGGTTGGAATCATGGTCCTTGGGATTGGTAGTTTAGTAAAACACCAGTGAAGAAGACAGGAAGGAAAACAGGAAGGAAGGGAGGAAGGAAGGAAGGAAGGAAGGAAGGAAGGAAGGAAGGAAAGAAGAAAGGAAAGAAGGAAGAAAGGAAGGAAGATAGGAAAGAAACAGAAGAGGAGAAGTAGGGAGAAGGGAGGGGGAAGGAAAAAAGGATGAAAATCAAACAGACATGGTAAGAAGTGAAGGAAGGAAGAAAAGAAAGAAAGGAGAAAAGGAAGTGGAATGGAAGGAGAAGGAAGGAGGAAAAGGAGGAGGGAGGAGGAAAAGGAGGGAGGGATAAAGAAGAAAAGAAGAAAGGGAAATTAGGAAGAATAAGGGAGAGAGGGAGAAAAGAAAGATAAGAGGGAAGGAAAGTGAGAGAAAAGGAAAGAGGAAAAAAGAACGGAAGGAGAGAAGGGAGTGAAGGAAAAAGGGAGAAGGATTAAAAGGGAGGGAAGAAGAGGGAAGGAGGCTTCATTCTATGTAGTTCCTAATCGCCACAATTCTAACTAGATATGGAAAGGAAAGTAAGAAATACTAATTTCCAACACAAAGGATGAAAGAGCAGACTGCTCAACACATTTACCTTTAATTAAGACCATGTGAAGCTGTAAATAGAAATGTGTTTATATGACACATTGAAAGCATCCGCCCTCGCTGGAAATGTAAATCCATTAGGAAACAGAAGGAAAGGAAAGACTGAGGAAAATCTGATACTGAAGAAATTTGTGCCCTCCTCAAGGAACTATTTGAATTTATTATAATCTAGTGTATCAAGTTCAATCTATTACTCCGATGATTTCTGGCATCCATATCTGAGACCTTGGAAAGCCCTTTTATTGCTCATCTGGTGGGTAATTCAACTGAACTAGAACAATTAAGTTCCCTCAATGCTAGGTGCTGGGGTCAGGGCACAGCTTAGATAGCACATTGCCTAAACAGTGGTAAAGAGCTGGAAACTAGGTAGGTGCCCATCAACTGGGAAATGAATAACTAAATTCTAGTATGTGAATGTTATAAAGAGGAATTGTGCAGTAAGAAATGCTGACTATGGGGGTGGCTAGGTAGCGCAGTGAGAAGAGCACCAGCCCTGGAGTAAGGAGGACCTAAATTCAAATCCGGCCTCAGACACTTGACACTTACTAGCCGTGTGACTTTGGGCAGGTCACTTAACCCCAATTGCCCTCCAAAATGCCAAAAAAAAAAAAATGCTGACTATGAGGAATTCAGAGAAGCAGGGGGAAATGAACTAATATAAAGTGAATTAAACAGAACCAGGAAAACAATAATACACAACATAAGTAGAAAGAAACAAAAGTCAAAACTGAACACCGGGAACACAGAACAGCCAATGTTGGCCCCAGAGAAGAATCAAGAAAAGTACTTCTCCCTTCATTGTAGAAGTGGGGAGCCCGAGATGGGAAATGTGTATCCTGTCAGACCCAGCCGAGTTACTGCTTAGATTTGCTGAAGTGCCTTTTTCTTTGTCTTTTGACGTCTGTGTTACAAAGTATGGCTTACTGGGCAGAGAGAGGAGTGGGGAGGAACATACTTGAAAAATTTGTTGTCCAGTTGTTTAGTTATGTCTGACTCTTGGTGACCCCATGGACCATATTGTCTATTGGGTTTTCTTGGCAAAGACAGTAGAATGGTCTGCCATTTCTTTGGTGAAGTGATTTGCCCAGGATCACATAGCTAGTAAGTGTCTGAGGCTAGATTTGAACTTGGGTCTTCCTGACTCCAGGCCCAGTGCTTTATCACTGAGCCACCTAGCTGTCTCTAAATTGTCATTTGGAAATGACAGTGATGGGAGAAAAAAAAACCCAAAGGTATAGAGGTAATGTGATCCAGTGGGAAACCTGCTGGACTTAGAATATGAGGACCTGGTTTTGAATCCAGATTCTGCTCAATTCTGTATAGGTGGCCTTGGGTAAGTCATTCTACCAGACTTCAGTTTCCTCATCTGTAAAATAAGATTGAACTCAATAATCTTCAAGATCCATTCCAGTTCTTAATCTATGATTCTTATGAACAATCAATATAAGATAAAAACTGTGGTGTTTTTTTAAAATGACACAGTGTCCAAATTCATTGAACTTACTTCATTGAGTGGGGGAAACTATATTTGTACAAATAATTAAGGACAAAATAGTACATGGTAAGTAGTCCTGGTTAAGATGGTTGGAGTCAAGAGAACCTGGGTCAAACGACAACTGTGTTGCTTACTAACTGTGTTCCTTACTACCTTGAGAAAATGATTTCAATTGCCTGGCCCCAGTCTCCTCCTTTGTAAAATGAGCAGGTTGATCTAAATTGCCTCAAAATCTATAATCCATGATCCTAAGGAAAATAAGAGGCATTCTGAGGTTAAGGAACAGTGAGTTAAAATCAGAAGGCTGCCATGTAGAGTTCAGTCCTCTAATGAAATTGCTTCAGAACATAGGGAGCCCAAGAAATGATTAAATGGATGGCTTCAGAGAAACCTGGGAAGGCTTCTGATGTAGAACTGAAACAGTCTCTTTGGGAGCCTGATGAGACCTATGGATCTCTTTTCAAAATAATGTTCTTAAATAAGATAGATAGGCAATGGGGTATAGAAATCCATCTTGTCCTACAAGAAAGTAAGGGGGAAGGGGGGACAAGGAGAATATAAGAGACGGCAGATTGGGGGAAGGGATTAGTATGCTTGTCATCTTGGGGTGGGGCGTAGGGGAGAGATGTGGAAAAAATTTGGAACTCAAAAATCTTGTGAAAATAAATATTGAAAACTAAAAACAACTAAATAAATCCAGGGGGAAAACAATGTTCTTAGGTATATGTACAACAAAAATGGTATTTCAAAGGAATGTATTTATACTGAAATATAATTATCAATATATTTTTTAAAAAGCAAGTTCAAAGATTAAGAATCCCTACTTTAGAGATTAAATAAAGGAACACCTCCATAGCCAGGCACTATTAAGATTTTATTTTTATGTCCTCCTGGGTCAACTTAGAAAGAGAGAAGCTGTTCAGACTGGTTTATTGTTGGGTCCTATCACTACCACCCACGGCATGCCCTTCACTCTGCAGACTGACAGCCTCTGGTTTATCATTCCACTCTGTGTGCTGAAGCCTCAGAGAATCAATTCATGTGAACCAAACTCACAGGAGACCAATTTAAAACCCAGAAAACCAATTGAATCATTTATGGAGCTATACCTTTCTGTTGACTGGAAATTCATGGCCATTAGCCAGGTTACTCCTTTCCCCAAATCAAGCTATCTGGGAAACTGAATTAGTTATGAGAAGGCTACTTTGTGACCATAGCATCAGAGCACAGGGAGTTGGATGGTTTTTAGGGGTATTTTATTTAGACTATGATAAGGACTGACCATATATTCCTGCTCCACCTTTCTAATGACTAGATAATTGAATAATCTGCCAAACAGTCTCTCTCTCTCTCTCTCTCTGTCTCTCTCTCTTTCTAAACCTTTTTTACAACATCCCTCTTCTCCACTTCAACAAATTTCTATAAACTTTGAGAATCCCCAAGATTATAGAGAATAATAAAATAATTAATATTTCACTTTCTTTGGGTTTTATCAAGTGTTTTCCTGATTAAAACCTTGGGAGGTAGTCATGCAGCAATTATGATCCTCATTTCCTCATATTACTCAGAGCAATAGTGACCACATCTACAGTCACACATGAGTAAGAGTCAAAGGCAAGTCCAGCTCTGTAAAATATATCATTGCCTTTTGCATAGGAGGTATTGAGAAATTTTTTCTGAATTGTATCAGTATCCTTTTCTGTCTTTCAGTCAACAGAATTTTATTTTTAGGACTGTGGCCCTCTGTCCATAGAGAGACTGACTTTACTGTAGATAAAAGTTGATGCTTCTGATGAAAAATAATCTCCTGTTTGATACTTACTAACCCTGGGCAGATCACTTGGCTTCACGGTGCCTCAATTTCCTCAATGGTAAAATGACGGAGCTGGTCTCTGAGGTCCATTTCAGTTATGAATTTACACAAATATTAGCCAGTGCCCTGTAGAATAAAACTTTCTCTTCCTTCAAGGCTCCATTCAAGTACCACTTTCTTCATGAATCCTTACTTGATCCCTTCACATGAAAGTGTTTTCTTCTTAAATTTTCCCTTAAATTTTCTTAAATTTAAAGAGCACTTTGGGACTCTCTTTTACCCTTTGGATTATCCTTATTTGGGTGCGAACCAAGTCATTTTTCCACTTTGTCTCTTCAGGGCCTAGCAGAAGATCTTACACATAGTAGGTGCTTAATAAATATCTGTTGACTAAATAAATGACTCTAGTTGACTAAATGAATCTGTTGAACTAAAATATTTGGAACCTAATCCAATATGTCACAGGGTTTACAAACTGCCTGGGCAAAAATAACCAAGAGAAATAAGGCTCCTTATTTTACTCAGTTTTTTTTTTTTAATCAACCCAGTGAAAATTGACTAACTCCACCCAGATGCTCAGGAGAAATCAAGCAAGACTTAAGAGGCAATTGAGCAGGGAGTGGGACATTCTTCCTGAGACTTTATATCAAAAGAGAGTGCTGACATAGGAAAGAATTGGACTGCCCAAGTTATGGGATGGAGAGAGTGTTAGACTGGGATAAATCATTATGAACCTATGTGGAGCTGGGAAGATAAACTCGTTTGTAAAGTGTAAGAGAAGATGGTCTCCTAGAACCTAGAAGACCACTTCTGTATGAAGTCCGGAGGCATGGAGGTTATATTTTAAAATAAGCTTTCAGGAATGCGGGGATGTATTTTGAGCCATAAATACAATCTGCTGAAATAGACATAGTAGGACAGTCTTCCTTTATAGGCTAGCATAGGGAGCAGGTCCTCTGGAAATGGCATCTACTGGGAACTACAGAGAGATGTAGGCAGAACACCTATCGGACTGAAAAAAGTGGACAGGGACATCTATTCAGAACTGCTGAAAAGAGAACTGCAAGAAAAGAAATGCTTTGAGACTTCTACGATTACGTGTCTTGCCACTGGACTTTGATGGCTCTCTTTTATAATACTATTCAGAGCAGTACTATGAGTTACTGCAACTGTGCAGGGTCACTCACTGGTGGGTTTAGACATTTTCAAGAGTATCAGATAAGAATTATAATAGTTTTGTTTAACGTCTAAACAAACTAGGTCTTGTGTTGAACCTTGTAAGCCTGTGTATTTGGGGAACTGGTGACTATAACTCAGGATGTAGACATCTGGTAGGGGAGGGAGTCAAAAAATGAGAAATTTCTCAAAATGTTTTGGGGCCCTTTGAGTCAGAAGTGATCCTGTGACATTAGGGTTATAAATGTAATATTTTTGTTGTTGTTGTTGGGAGTGGAGCAGCACCTATGCTCCACTTTTTATAGACCTATAAAAGTTGGAGGTTGGGTCTCCAGAGTAGAGGGTAATCTAGATTGAAGGCATTCTGTGGGTCCACACTCCTAAAACTGTGTATAATGAGCCCCAGCCAGTAAATTAGGCTCTTTTTTCAATCTGGAGAGCTTATGCTCCTCAGAGAACCCACTAGGCCCCATCTAAATATCTAACTGTGCTCTACTTTTATTAGTTTTGACTGAAAAGATCCTTCATGCTTTGTAAAGGGGTAAGAGAGTAAGATGCATTTATTTATACTTCATTTTAAAAGATTTTCATTTAGAAAAGCCAAGGTCACCCACTGTACCCTGGGCCATCACCAGTCATCATGACTTATGTCTTGCCAGTAGACTTTGATGACTCCAGAAGGGAGAGTGAAGCTGATGACTTTGTGGAGCTCTGTTCTCACTTAAATCCAATTCAGTTATGAGTCAAGACATCACTCATGATGTCATTGGTCCTCTTCAAGACATCTCCTATGATGTCATTGGTTCTCTTTGAGAACAAAGAATAAACAACAAGTCATAAATATCTCATTGTCTCTGTTACTCATCCCCACCTTCTGTGATTTTATTAACTGGGCTAAGGAGAAATAAATTGATCAGGGATGTGTTCAGTAACTTCCTCTCCCTTCCCTCTGCAGATACACATAGATAAGGAGTATATGTTGCATCCAGGGAGAACTAATGCCATAGAGAGCCAGGTCCAGAGTTTTCTGAGTTCAAATCCAGCCTCAGACATTTACTAGTTGTGTGACTCTGAGGGAGTTACTTCACCCTGTTTGTCTCAAGTTTCCTCATCTGTAAAATGAGCTAGAGAAAGAAATAGCAAACCACTCCAGTATCTTTGCCAAGAAAACCCCAAATGGGGTCACAAAGAGTCAAACATCCCTGAAAAATGACTGAACAACAACAAAAAGGGTTATGTCAAATCTAGGCCATTGACATTTTTAAAAACTGCAATCTAAACAGCTCCCAGGTTCTGAGAGCCTTGGGCTTCATGTGGCATTGTATGGCAGTTTCCAGAAAATATCCATTCTTTACCATTATTTTCATCTCACAGCACAAGAATCATATCCTGGTTTATCTTAGTTACTTCAATGGTTATCCTAAAGCTTCAGCAGAGGGTATATACACATATATGAAGACCATAAGTCTGCTAAAAGTAGGTTTGTTGCCCTCACTCCCAGATCTTCTGAAAGCAGCTGACAGAGCAGCTTAGAGAGAAAAATCACTTCATCTCTCAAATCTGGCCAATGGTTAGAGAGGGAATTACAGACTCAGTTTCCATCTGAAAAGTATCATTTTAAGATCATATTTGCAGTTTCTTGGATAAGAACTCACTATTTGACAAAACTACTGGGAAAATAGTATGACATAAACTAGGCATATACCATATACCAAGATAAGGTCAAAATGGGTACATGATTTTAGACATAAAAGGTGAGACTATAAGCAAATTAGGAGAGCAAAGAATAGTTTATCTGTTGGATCTATGGAGAATAGAAGCATTTATGACCAAACAAGAGGTGAAGATTATGAAATGCAAAATAGATCATTTTGATTGCATTCATTTAAAAAGGTTTTGCACAAACAAAGCCAATGCAACCAATATTAGAAGGGAAACAGAAAGCTGGGAAACAATTTTTAGAATCAATGTCTCTTATAAAGGCTTAATTTCTAAAATATATAGAGAACTCAGTCAAATTTATAAGAACACAAGTCATTCCCCAATTGATGAACAGGCAGTTTTCAGACGAAGAAATTAAAGCTATCTATGAGCATAAAAATGTTCTAAATTATTATTGATTAAAGAAATGCAAATTAAAACAACTCTAAGGTACCACATCACCCCTATCAAATTGACTAACATGACAAAATAGAAAAATGATAAATATTGGAGAAAATGTGGGAAAATTGGAACAGTAATGCAATGTTGGTGGAGTTTTGAAGTGATTCAACTAATCTGGAGAGTAATTTGGAACTGTGCCCAAAGGGCTATAAAGCTTTGATCCAGCAATACCACTATTAGGTCTATATCCCAAAGAGATCATAGAAAAGGACCCACGTGTCCAAAAATATTTATAGCAATTCTTTTTGAGTGGCCAAGAATTGGAAATCGAGGGGGTGCCCATCAATTGGGAAATGGTTGAACAAGTTGTAGTATATAAATGTAGGAATTCTATTGTTCCATAAGAAATGAAGAGCAGGTAGATTTCAGAAAAACCTGGAAAGACTTACATGAACTGATACTGAATGAAATGACCAGTACCAGGAAAACATTATACATAGAACAGCAACATTGTGTGATGACCAACTTTGATAGACTTAGCTCTTCTCGGCAATGCAATGATCTAAAAGAATTCCAAGACTCATGATGGAAAATGTCATCCACATCCAGAGAAAGGACTATGGTGTCTGAATGCAAATTAAAGCATACTATTTTCTCTCTCCTTTTTTGTTTTTGTTTTTTCTTTTCTTGCGGTTTTACCCTTTTGTTTTGATTCTTCTTTTACAACAAGACTAATGTGGAAATATATTTAATAGGATTGTACATGTATAAACTATATCAGATTGCATGCTGTCTTGGAGAGGGGGAAAAGGAGGGAAGGGAGGAGAAAAAAAATTTGGAACTCAGAATCTTATAAAAGTGAATGTTGATAAATATATGTATGTGTGTGTGTGTATGTATGTGTGTATGTGTAGTCACACTAAAAAAAAAGACCTTATTTGGAAGCTCCAACTCCCCGATTAAACCTTTGCATTGGAGAAGAGGGGCCATAAGATTGAGAGGCATTAGTCAGGTTTATCATGTCTTTGTTAATCAAATACTAGACCTGTAAGAGGAGGAAGTAACTAAGAGTCATCTCGTTTCTATTTTATCCTCCTCTTCATTTAAAATGTTCTTGCCATCAGGAACAAGAACTAGCAATTAATATTTAATTAGAATTCCCACCACCATCACTGTCTTTTCTTTGCATTATATGACAGAGGACTTGCAAGATATTTGTTCTAAATGTAGATCACAGGAAACTAAAAAAAGATATTTTTGCTTAGAAAAATGGCAGCATGGTGACTTATGAAAGGTAGGCAGGCTTTTATCTTCCCTCTGTGTAGTAAATAAGTGGAGCTGCCCTAAGCTTCCACTGAGAAGCTGTAGAAGTTGGCAGGGGAAATGCAAATCAGACTTGCATTTTCCTATGTTTTCCTATCCCATAACCAGAAAATTCCCACCTGCAAGGGCTAATATGCCACCTGGCCCAAATCCCAAGAGAAGGTGGGGGAAGATGAATGTTCAAAAACAAACTGAGTGGAAAAGCAAATCTTTATAACAATAAAGCTCTTAATTAAATAACTCAAGACTTTATTCCATAATGATATGTACCAGGTGCATATCATTTCCCCATTTAATGAGCTCAGTATTGTTCGACTTAGACACATGGTATATACCATACTAAGCTGGAGTGTATCCAGCTGAAAAAAAAAATGACAGCTGACACACAGAGCTTTCAGATTTGCAAAACGCTTTACATACATTATCTCATTTGAACTTCAAAACAATCCCTAGAGGCGGTGCTAGAGATTTTATTATCCCATTTTATAGTTGAGGAAACCAAGGTTGAGGGAGGTTAAGTGATTTCAGGGAAGCAGCAAGAAAACCTAGAAAACACAGTGATTCCAGACTCAGAGGATCTGTCCTCAAATCCATCCTCTGATGGGGGACCTCCAGCAATCTATGGCCATATGACTTTCCCAGGGTAACACAGCTCCTTGATCTCAGATCTTCCTGACTCTAAGTCCAGCAAATCTAGCCTCTCTGACATAGATCTGTACAAAGCACAATGCTTCAGAAAATGCATTTTTCAAAGCACATTTCAAAATAGCTTCATTTCTATCATTGTCTACAGCCTTCCTTATTACAGGGCCTGATCTGAGTGAGTCACAGTCAGGAGGAGTGAGAGGTTTACACATGTAAAGAAATACATTCAGTGTTGGTTTCTGGAAACTAGGCTTCTCATTTGAGAAATAGCAATGTTTTACTTGTTGAGGGCCCAATCCTTAATGCATGTACAATAATGCCTTGTCTCTTTCCAATCCACATGGAAGCATCAGCCTACCTGCCCAGACTCACGGGCTATCACTCTCCTTCCAACACTGCAGTCCTAGAAAACTGGCCTTCTCTTGTTTCCTTACTCATGAAATTCCAGATGCCATCTCTATGCTTTTGCCCAGGCCATCCCCTGTGCATGGAATGCGTTCTCTCCTTACCTTGCCCCCATAGAGTTCCTCTCCTCCTTGAAGATGCAGCTCAGGCACCACCTTCTGCCTGAAGCCTTTCCTGATCCCTTCTTCCCCCAACTGCTGGTGCCTTCCCTAACTAGTGCCCAAACCGACTTGTATTTAACAACTTTGTATATACTTGTATATATATATATGCATATATATGTTATGCGTATTTATTTTCTCCTTTATCAGAATGTAAGCTCACTGCAAATAAAGATTGTTTTTATCTTCATAGCTATATCAAAGCACCTAGGGCAGTGCCTGGGACGTGATAAACTCTTATATATACTTGTTGATTGAATGAGTGAGTGAATGAATGATTAGTTAGCTTGCTTCCAGGAATGAGTAATGGAAAAGACTGGTCCTTGCTCTTTTCCCTGATGGCTTTTAAGTAAGGACGATTGCTAAGAGACTACAGGTGGGGTAGGGAAGGCAGGTTCTATTTCCCAATATATGTCACTTGAAGACATGGTACCTCTATCCTGAGATGTTCCTTTTTATCTTATCCTAGGTGAATGAGTATGGTAAGATGAGGACTCTTGTTGTGACTAGTGAAGCTAAGAGGTCTGTCAAAGCCATCCAAAGTCTCAGAGTCAGTGGCAGCAGCAGTGGAGTCCAATGGAGAGCCAGAACATCCACCAGGCAGTCTGCTTGACCTACCCCAACAGTAGCAGCTGAGATACCAAGTTCTGCGAAGAGTAGCCAGTTGAGCAAGGCAGATAGTCATCCATCAGTAACTCCACTTCCAGAAGTGAACTTGGTGGGGATTCTGTATAGGGAGAAAAGGATTTCCAGGGCCAAGAGGTATATCTCACCTCGACTATATGTGTTCTCTACCTGGGTTCCTCTATAGCAGTGGTTCTCAACCTTCCTAATGCCATAATCCTTTAATACTCGTATGTGGGCATATCTGCAAGTGGGTGGACCCGCCTGGAGGCAGATGGAGGAGTGGTGTCTCTGTTCCTGAGACTATCAGAAATATGTGTTTTCTGATGGTCTTAGGTGACCCTGTTTGACCCTCAAAGGGGTTGCGACCCACAGGTTGGGAACCACTGCTCTATAGTATATGTTGAGTCTATACCTTTATGATTCAGGTTTGAGCCCACTATGCACAAGTGTGTGTGTGTGTGTGTGTGTGTGTGTGTGTGTGTGTGTGTGTGTGTGTGTGTGCTGAGATGAGAGTGTATCCCTGATTTGGGAGAAGTTTTTGTGCTTCTGTCCTTGATATATTTTCACAGTAGAAATAGATTTGTAAAATCTAATCAATAGCAATTAGTTAATTGATATTGGAGGAGCATGCTTCATGGGGGCTTATAAACAATAGTATGATAACCCCCAATCCTTCAGAATTATCCCTAAAACTTTGAGGGAAATAGCAGTCAACTGCCTCTTAGAAACTCCACTGGATTATTCAAGTGGGCTTTGGGGAAAGTAGCACCAGAGGGGATGTATATTTTAAAAATGAACCTGTGTGGGAAAAATATTTCTGAGGATTCTTCTTTAGATCCTGTCAAGGAGGAGCAACTAATTTCATACAGTCACTGAATGGTGTTGGATACAAATAATTATTGCCTCAAGTACCTGGTAGGCCACTTAAAGAAAATCTATGCATACTCTATTGACATGGATCATTACTGCATTTCCATCATTTCACAAATTAAATCCTTGGCAGAACAAAAGAACCACCTCCTTCCAGGCAGGCATTGTATTGCAAAACTCCATTTGGCAGGGAATCTTTAACAAAAGATCAGAAACCTGGCATTACTTCTCAAGCACATGGAAGGAATGTGTGTGTGCTTACTAGAAGCATCTGTGGAGACAAGGAAATGTAACAAAGAAATTCAGAAATGGTTCTAGTGAAGGATAGAATGGAATAAACATTTCTTAAACATTTACCATGTGCCAGTCACTGCACCCATCTAATATTTACAAATATTCTCTCATCTGATCCTCATTACAATCCTGTGCTATTGTGCTTCCCATTTTACGATGGAGGAACTGAGGCACACAGAGAGTAAGTGACTCGCCTAGAATCACACAGCAAGGAAGTGTCTGAAGCCAGATTTGAACTCATCTTCTCGAGTTAGCAGCCAAATCAAAAGAAGGCAGCAGTTGGACTCTAGACCCAGCATTCTTTCTACTGTACCACCTAGGATAATATATAGGAAGAAACAGTTGGATTACATGAACCTTTCAGCTCTAAATCTATGAAAATGACACAATAATACACCATAATAATAATTACTTGTTATATAATATATATTATTAAGTTTGATATTTTCAAAGTCATGGAACCACCCATGGGACCCATAATGTTTTATTATGACTTTTATTCCTTATTTTTTTTAAATAAAATTAGCAATGATTGCTACATTTCAAGAGGATGATCTATAAAATGTTCACAGAAATCCTACCTCTGTGCCTCTTTGGTGCTGAGATAACATTCGGTTCTTCATGGCTATTCCATAGAAGTGAACACTCTGGCATGCCAGGAAGGTTTCAAGTACATTCCTAGGGACAGTCTGTGTTTGTTCTTAGAGAGCCAGCCTATCAGCTTATCCACATATGAAGAATCTCACCACCAGGTTCTTTTGCCTCTGCAAAGGGAATGGCCATTGGTTTTCCTTTTGTTCTACTTCCATTTTGGTGACTTCCTAGAAGAAAACACCCTTCCCAGGTCACCACTCTCTTATGCATGGCATCTTCCTCTATTAGAATATAAACTCTTGGGGGTGGAGCCAAGATGGCAGTGTAGAAGCAGCAAGGTCCTGCAGCTCCCACACCGCCACCCTAAACACCCATAAAATATGAGCCCAGACAAAGTCTAGGAAAGTCTAGGACTCTCAGATTCACAAAAATACAGAGAACCCATCTCTCATGGAAGGCAGCTCAGCAGCAGGGGCTCATCACAGGAGCCAGAACGGAGGCTGGAACAGCCTGAAGCTGAGACCGCGGCCAGGCCTGGGACTGTGGGAAGAGGCCGGCTCGGCTTGCAGCCAGTCTTCAGAGGTTCTACAGCCTCCAGCACCTCCACATCTGCCAAGGCGTGAGGAATGGGACAGGAGAGAGGCAGCTGGCACCACAGCGGAGCAGAGACCCCGCCAGCCCAAAACCACAGCCACGGCCAGGCAAGGCCCCAGGGCGGCCACGAGGAGGAGCAGAGCCTCACAAGCCACAGCGTGAGTCTACTTCAAAGAAAATCTAAAGCACCTGCCTGAGGGGAGCTTCAGTCAGAGACAGTTAGTGAAAGTTGAAACTTTGAAAGTTAATTTGGGGGTGATAAAGCAGTTTGGCCAATCTGCCCCCAAGGCAAGGAAGCAGTGGGGGAGGGGAACTGCTGGAACCAGCGGTGGTCCCCACTAGGCTGCTTCAGAGCTCCTGGCCTGCAGACTCCGCAGGGGGGCTGAATCGATTGATCAGGGCCAAGTGTTCTTGCGTTGAGCGGCCTGGATCCAGATCGTGGTCTTGGGTGGTGGTTCTGGGGTGCACTTTCAGCAAGCCAAAGCTGGGGGGACTTGCAACACCCCCCTAATAGCTCCAGCAGTTGGGAAAACCCCAGTGATTTGGAACAGAGCTTCCCCCCTTGGAAGCAGAGTTTCACAGACCTAAAAAAACCAACCAATTAATTGACTGGCCAACATGAGAAAGAAGAAGCAAAATAAAAACACCAATAAAACTCTAGAATCCTTTTTTATGGATAAAACGGGTCAAA
>CM053593.1:140005021-140029742 GCA_028646575.1 Pseudocheirus occidentalis | reverse complement strand
CCTTTTTCAATGATCTCTTTGGGATATAGACCTAGTAGTGGGATTGCTGGATCAAAGGGTATGAACAGCTTTATAACTCTTTGGGCATAGTTCCAAATTACTCTCCAGAATGGTTAGATCAGTTCACAACTCCACCAACAATGCATTAGTGTTCCAATTTTCCCACATCTTCTCCAATATTTGTCATTTTCCTGTTTTGTCATGTTAGCCAATTTGATAGGTGTGATGTGGTACCTCAGAGTTGTTTTAATTTGCCTTTCTCTAATCAATAGTGATTTGGAGTATTTTTTTCATATGACTATAGATAGTTTTAATTTCTTCATCTGAAAACTGCCTGTTCATATTCTTTGACCATTTACCAATTGTGGAATGACTTTACTCTTATAAATTTGATTCAATTCTCTCTATATATTTTAGAAATAAGGCCTTTATCAGAGACCCTAGCTGTAAAAATTGTTTTCTAGCTTTCTGCTTCCCTTCTAATCTTGGTTGCATTGGCTTTGTTTGTGCAAAACCTTTTTAATTTGATGTAATCAAAATTATCCAATTTGCATTTCATCATGTTCTCTAGCTCTTGTTTGGTCATAAATTCTTCCATTCTCCATAGATCTGACAGGTAAACTATTTCTTGCTCTCCTAATTTACTTAGAACATCACCCTTTATATCTAAATAGTCTACTCATTTTGACCTTATCTTGGTGTGAAGTATAAAATGTTGGTCTATGCCTAGTTTCTATCATACTGTTTTCCAGTTTTCCCAGAAGTTTTTGTTAAATAGTGAGTTCTTATCACAGAAGTTGGAGTCTTTGGGTTTATCAAGCCGTAGATTACTGTAGTCATTGACTACTGTGTTGTGTGTACCACTGATCCACAACTCTATTTCTTAGCCAGCACCTAGTAGTTTTGATGATTGCTGCTTTATAATATGGTTTTAGATCTTGTATGGCTATGCCACCTTCCCTTGCATTTTTTTTTCATTAATTCCCTTGACACTCTAGACCTTTTGTTCTTCCAGATGAATTTTGTTATAATTTTTTCTAGATCTATAAAATAAATTTTCAGTAGTTTGATTTGTATGGCACTGAAAAAGTAAATTAGGTAGAATTGTCATTTTTATTATATTAGCTTGGCCTATCTCTGAGCAACTGACATTTTTCCAATTGTTTAGAACTAACTTTTTGCGTGTGAAAAGTGTTTTATAATTACATTCATACAGTTCCTGGGTTTGTCTTGGTAGGTGGACTCCCAAATATTTTATATTGTCTACAGTTACTTTAAATGGAATTTTTCTTTCTATCTTTTGTTGCTGGATTTTGTTAGTAATATATAGAAATGCCAGTGATTTATGTGTGTTTATTTTCATATTCTGCAATTTTGCTAAAGTTGTTCATTATTTCAAATAGTTTTTTAGTTGATTCTCTAGGATTCTCTAAGTATATCATCATATCATCTGAAAAGAGTGATAGCTTTGTTTCTTCATTACCTATTCTAATTCCTTCAACTTCTTCTGAAAAGCATTTTTAAGTCTTAAAGTCCAATATAAATGTCAGCTGTTATTATTGTTAACAATTGATTACATTATCATCTGTTAACTCAATTAAATGTCCTATAATCCAGCAAGAAGGTAGAAGACCTAGAAATCTACATTTCCCTCCCCATTCTCACTACTAGGAAAAGACTTCTAAACCAGAATGTTTAATTATTTCCCTTTCTTTCAGGGAAAATGTGAGCTAAAGACAATACATTTGAAAAGGATTTTTGTTTTCAACTCAAAGTAATACCTTAAGCAGTGCCCTAGCACATAACACATAGTATGACCTTCTGCAGACTGCTGCTCCCCCCAATTTGCACTAGCATATTGGATTTCCCTGAAGATGAATCCCCCATCTTTAGGATATTCTGTGTGTCTGTACTTATATGCCCCAACCAATGTATTCAACTTTCAGTAATTGGCCAAAGAACACAATACATTTAACTTAAGGTTGTATACTGGTATAGCATACTAAGAGGATTTGCATTAGAACATTTCCCCAAAAAATCTAGTATGGGGACTTCTTGCAAAGATAACAACATGAAAGGTTCCAGCCAATGCCAGTACCCCTGAGAAATATATGTTGGCAAATAAGAAAAAAGATACTAGATGAAGCAAAGATTCAATAAAATCAAATAAAAATAGCAGTGAGCCCTTCCCTCTCATCTTGGACAGTACCAGAAGACAAATGGAAACCTGTAGACAATCTGGTCAGAGGCATTCCAAGGGAGTTTGAGTGCAGTTTCTAGTATTTGAGACCCAAAGTCAGTATGTTCTCAGGTTGGAACCCATTGGAAACTGTATCAGAAGATAAAGTCAATTCATGGTAGGAAATAAAAGAAGGTAGAAAGGACCAAGACCAGTATACATATCTGTTACGCCTTCCAGGAGATAAAGTCTAAAACCAGGTTGCCCACCTATAGATAAGTGACCATGCAAGGAGAAGAAGATGGAGCCTTGGCTAGGATATGTGTTGGGTCACCAAGAGATGAATGCAAGAGCCAAGAATTGAGGCAGGAAGCAAGTCCTAGTCCCAGCTCCAGTTGAGAAAAGAACCAAAACCCAGAGATCCCATATCATGTCTGCTAGGACATCCAGACTGTAGGTGGGGATGGGACCTATTTCTAGTAAGTTCATCCAACAGTAAAGGAGGCACAGAGCCTGGCAGAGATATAAAGCCTTGAATCAAAACTGAGGATCTGTTGTTGTAGTTTGTCCTTCATTCTCAAAGAGCACTATGATATCAGGAAAGTGATGTCATGACTTGTAAGTGACTTGGATTTAAGTGAGGCAGGACTGTGGAAAGTCACCAGCCTTGCTTTCTCCTCCAGAGTCCAGTAGCAAGATACAGATCAGAACAACTGGAGATGGCCCCGAATGCAGGGGAAGACCTTGGCCTTTTTAAACTAAGTCTTTCCTAGGTCTCAGTTTGTCTGAAGCAATGCTCATTCAGTGATTAAGGATAGGTAAGAAATGAGGCAAAGAATGGCCTCTTTTACCTAGTTTAAAAAAAAATCAGTTTGGGAGGGGAAGACCCTCAAGGTTTCTGCCCCAAACAGAAACAATTGCTATTTACACTCACCCTGAACCATCAGAGCTCAAACAATGAAAAGGTTCTCCACTGCATACTACACTTTATGTAATAATTTTCTTCATCTAATCTTACCTCTTTCACTTTTGCCTTTATATAGTTTATAGGAATAAATTCTGCTCTTTAAATGGAGAACAAAACCACTGACTTGATAGTCTGTGCATAAGACAAAAATTATTATAAGTAAGGCAATCTAGAAATTCCAGCAAGTTTAGCTTCATTGGCATATCATCCTCCAAGTGATACCAGGTGAGCATCTCAAGTCTTAGTAATCCTTATTGTTTACCTTGGAAGAATTGCTATGTTTAAGAAACAATTTTCTTCTGATACATCAAGTCAAATAAAAAACTGAGGATCTAGACATGAGTAAACAAAAGGAAACTTCTAATACTATCTTGAAATACTATGGGGCACAGAGGACAGATAAGCACAAAAGTATTTATAGCAGCACTTTTGTGTTGTGGCAAAGAACAAAAATCAAGGATACCCATCAATTAAGGGATGACTGATAAAATTATGGTATATGAATGTAATGGAATACTTTTGTGCTATAAGATAAAATGAACAGATTCAGTGAACTGTAGTAAGTATAAACTAGGGCAGAGTAAAATGAACAGAACAGGAAGAACAATTTATACAAAGACAACAATGTTGTGAAGGAAAACATCTTCAAGGATGGGAAACATTTGGGTGTGTCTATAGATACCAGAGAAGGAATCAGTAGATTTGAGATTAGATCTTAAACCCTGGTGCCTAGATCTGAACACAATACTCCAGATAAGGTCTCATAAGGGCATATGACTCCAGTGCTTGACTATAATTTCAACTGCTTTCTAGCTTTGCTTTCCTGATTAGTCTGGTCTCTACTACTACCAGCTTATTACCAGCTAGAAAGGATCTTAGGAGTAATCTAGTTCAACCTCCCCCAACCCCAATTTTGCAGATAAAGAAACTGAGGTCCAGAGAAGTTAAATGACTTGTCCAAAGTCATTCCAGCTGTAAAAGGAGACCACAATGGAAGAATCTATTATAGGTCTAGGGGAAGATGATGGTATGAGCATAGAGAAAGGTGAGTAGTCCAAATCTCTAGGCAAATGACTCAGTCATTCAACAATCATTTGCTAAATTGCCACTATGTACCAGGCACTAATGATACTAAGAAAGCCAAAGACAACTTCTCCTCTCAGAGAGAGCTCACTAGCTAACAAAGAGACAACATGCAAACAACTACAACAAGGGATAGACAGGAAAATTGGAGGTAATCAACAGAGGGAAGACACTAGCATTAAGGGGGATCCGGAAAGACTTCCTATAGAAACTACTACCAGCTTATGGTTTATAGCCCTTGGCTAGAACACTGCTAAGCTCTTTCAGAGATAATGAGAACCTTTACCCTAAGACCAGCAAGAAACCTCCCAAATTCTGCTTCCTTGAAGGCTTGTCTCAGTCTTTCTAGATGTAAAGCTCTCTGTCTTTGAACCTCCATTCACTGAAGGTAGGGCTCCTGAAAGCCATGATGTTTAATTCTCCACTCAAGCTTCAGGCAAACACATGTCTCCATATGACCATGTGATTCTGCCACAAGATGCTGCACTTAGCAAGAAATAAAAGAATCCTTGAGAACTGAATCTCTTCTGACCTGCCCAGGATTGGGCAGTTGCCTTGTATCTATCTAAGCCACAAAAGCCATGATCTCTCAGTCTTGAGAAGTTACCTATGTCCTATAATACCTTTACCCAAGGACCAACCAGGGTCCTATAAGACAGCATATTGATTAAAGAACTCTTCAATTTTATCATCAACTAATAATGGACCAAATTTCATCATGTTATAAGGATGTTTCCACTGTTAACAGGTGATTTTAAAAAATGCCCCAATGTCATTGGGGACTTCCTCAATTCACCTCTTTTACAATTGCAGAATGGAAAACTAGTAATCCTAGTGCAAGGGGTGTGCTTGATTCTTGAAGTGTGAATTCCTGCAATATTAGAGACAGCTACAATCAACCATAAGCCCAAAAATGTAAAACATTGTCAATTATGAATGAATTCTGACCTATCTGCCATTTTGGATTATCCATTAGTAAGAACAATTGAGAGTTGACTGTACTGTCAAAATTGCTCTGTTTTTTCCTCATATGTATTTAGCAACTTGAGAGGCACTTCTTTTGAGGCAAAGCATGCCTCTTTAATTGAAGATTAGGGGAAGAACATTTGAACCAAGTTCAAGAAATATTTGGACAGGATTTGACATCTAACCTCCTACTCTTTACAAGTCTTGAATGCATGATTGTAGGTTTGCCCATTAAGTCTTACACTGATGTAATAACACTTACTATGATGTCTACACACAAGTAGGCTGCCTTTATCCTGTTCTGAGAATACAAAATGTCCACCTACAATTCCATTTAATTTCTGTGCTTCTCCTAATAACACACTAATAGAATGACTTGGAGGTCTTTTTTCTTTTGGATTTTAATTCCTGGGTAGTATATATGAACTCTATTGTGATAAAACATTAATTCTAAAGAATAATGCCCTCAGTTTGATTTATTGTTAATATAACCATGATTTCCATTAAGCTATTGGAATGAACATAATAAATAAAGAGATTTCTTCTTCTTTGCGTTTAGCAGCCTCTTAGTAAAGGACTATGTTTTAGAACAGTGCATGAGTATCTACCAAGCAAAGAGAGGAGGCAATGTAGAATAGTGGCAAGAACACTGAATTGGGAACCAGAAGACTTAGATTTTAGGTCCAGTTTGTCCACTAACTAGTTGTGTGACTATGGATAAGATGTGAGAGCCAAAGATCAGAGTTCAAATACTGCTTCATCTGTAAAATGGGGATAATAATCACACCTACTTCCCAGGATTATTGTGAAGACTAAAATGTGACCACATAAGCATTTTGCAAAGCTTAAAGTGCTATATAAATGCTAGCTATTATTAACAATCACAGAATCCCAGATCTAGAGCTGGAAAGGATCTTAGGAGTAATCTAGGTCAACCCCCCCCCCATTTTGCAGATAAAGAAACTGAGGTCCAGAGAAGTTAAATGACTTGTCCAAAGTCATACCAGCTGTAAAAGGAGACCACAATGGAAGAATCTATTACAGGTCTAGGGGAAGATGATGGTATGAGCATAGAGAAAGGTGAGTAGTCCAAATCTCTAGGCAAATGACTCAGTCATTCAACAATCATTGGCTAAATTGCCACTATGTACCAGGCACTAATGATACTAAGAAAGCCAAAGACAACTTCTCCTCTCAGAGAGAGCTCACTAGCTAACAAAGAGACAACATGCAAACAACTACGTACAACAAGCAATAGACAGGAAAATTGGAGGTAATCAACAGAGGGAAGACACTAGCATTAAGGGGAATAAGGAAAGACTTCCTATAGAAAGTGAGCCTTTATTTTTTTTAGCTTTTTTCCCACTTAATAGTACTTGGTTTTTTCCAATTATTTGCAAAGATAGTTTTCAACATTCACTTTTATAAAATTTTGAATTCCACATTTTTTTCTGCCTTTCCTCTAAGACATCATGCAATAGACCATAAATGTGCAATCATATTAAACATATTTCCACATTAGTCATGTTATGAATGAAGAATGAGAACAAAAAGTAAAGTCCTCAAGAAAGAAAGGAAAAGAAAGAGAGAAAATGGTATGCTTCAATCTACATTCAGACTCTATAGTTCTTTCTCTGAATGTAGACAGCATTTTCCATCAAGAGTCCCTTGGAATTATCTTAGATCATTGCATTGCTGAGAAGAGCTCAGTCTATCAAAGTTAGTCATCGCACAATGTTGCTGCTACTGTGTATAAAAGAGCCTCCTGGTACTGCTCACTTCATTCAGTATCAGTTCATGTAAGTCTTTACAGGTTTTTCTGAAATCCACCTGCTCATTATTTCTTATGGAACAATAGTATTTCACCACATTCATATACCACAATTTGTTCAGCCATTCCCCAAATGATGGGCATCCCCTCAATTTCCAATTCTTTGCCACCACAAAAAGAGCTGCTGTAAATATTTTTGTACATATGGGTCCTTTTCCCTTTTATATGATCTCTTTGGGATATAGATCTAGTAACGGTATTACTGGATCAAAGAGTATGCGCAGTTTTATAGCCGTTTGGGCATAGTTCCAAATTGCTCTCCAGAATAGTTAGATCAGTTCACAACTCCACCAACAATGCATTAGTGTTCCAGTTTTCCCACATCTTCTCCAACATTTATCATTATCCTGTTTTGTCATGTTAGCCAATCTGATAGGTATTATGTGGTACCTCATAGTTGTTTTAATTTGCATTTCTCTAGTCAATACTGACTTAGAGCATTTTTACCATGACTATGGATCACTTTGATTTCTTCATCTGAAAATTGCCTATTCATATTTGACTATTTATCAATTCAGGAATGATTTGTATTCTTATAAATTTGATTCACTTCTCTATATGTTTTAGAAATGAGGCTTTTTCAGAGATCCTGGCTATAAAAATTGTTTCCCAGCTATAATGGGAATGGGAATTTGAAGATCTTCCCTGCCCCTTAATAGACTTAGGAGGGGAATTTGAAGACCTTTCCTGTTTTGAAAGTAAACTCTGCTCCCTAATAGGCTGAATGTAATCACATGGAGCCTGTGATGGAGGGAATTTGCTGAAGGGTGGAGCAGAACCCACAGGAAGCTTCCCTGCTTTGAAGATAAACTCTATCCCCTAATAGGCTAAATATAGTCACATGGAGCTTGTGGTGGGAAGAGTTTGCTGAAGGGAAGCAGAGCCAGAGAGATGGTGGGAGAGAGAGGAGGTTGAAGCAAGGAGATAGAGAGATGTGTGAATAAATATTGATCTTGTATTGGTTTGTGGGAAGGATAAAGGATGCTGTGGCTCTCAGTGTTATGGCTTCTTAATATCTTTGGTACTATGATGGAATCAGTTTACTGGTTTTGGAATTCGGTTTTCTGGTGTCTAAATAAATGCTTCAGTTCTGTTCTCTACATGGAGAATCTGTTATATTTTGTAATTGCACATCATACAATATTTATAGTCACAGTCTTAATCATGATCATGGGTGCTGTAAATATTGCATTGGTGCTACACCAGCTTTATGAGAAGGTGAGCCTTTAGCTGAGACTTGAAGAAAGTCACAGAAGCCAAGAGATAGAGACCAGGAGAGAAAAATTCCAGACATAGGGGACAGCCAGTGAAAATGTCCCAATTGGAGAGATGAAATGTCAAATGTGAGGAGCAGTGAGAAGACCAGCATCACAAGATATATTTATCAGAACATCTTATTATATTTATCTTTCAATAATCTCTCTTGAACATCAGATTTCATCACTAATTTTCTAATCAAACACTTGAAACTCAATATCCCATACGTATCTCCAATTGAACATGTACAAAACAGAAACCTATGGTCTTTTTCCACACTCTAACTGCTCTTCATAATTTCTCTGTCCTACTCAGGGCTTTACCAATCTTCTGTTGCCCTAGGTTCATGACCTCATCTCTTTACTCAATCCCCTTCAACTCTTCATCCTCCATCTCTTCACTGCACATATTTAAGCAGCTACAAAGTCTTATTGCTTCTACCTCTTTCATATGTATCTCTCCTCTTCACTCATGCAGTCACCATCCTACTTTAGTCCCTAATCACTGAACTATTGTTATTGTTGTTCAGTCATTTTCAGTTGTATTCAACTCTTTTGGGGGGGGGGTAGAAGGGAAGGCAAGGCAATTAGGGCTAATTGCCCAACGTGATATAGTTAAGTGTCAAGTGTCTGGGGCTGGATTTGAACTCAGGTCCTCCCGACTTTAGGGTGGGTGCTCTATTCACTGCATCACCTAGCTGTCCCATGTATTCAGCTCTTGGGGTGACCCCATTTGGGGTTTTCTTGGTAAAGGTAATATAGTAGCTTGATATTTCCTTCTCCAATTCATTTCACAGTTGAGGAAATTGAGACAGAGTTAAATGACTTGCCCAGGATCACACAGCTAGTAAGTGTCTGAGGCCTGATTTGACCTCAGAATAGCATTAGAATATCATAACCCAGTGGTTCTCAACCTTCCTAATGCCGGGACTCTTTAATACTCATATGTGGGTGCATCTGCATGTGGACGGACCTGCCTGAAGACAGATAAAGGAGCCGTGTCTCAGTTCCTAAGACCATTGGAAATATGTGTTTTCGGATGGTCTTAGGCAACCCCTATGACCCCTGTGAAAGGGTCATTCGACCCCCAAAGGGGTCGCCACCCACAGGTTGAGAACCGCTGCCATAACCCCTTAAGCATATCTTTAGAATCCTGACTGGGGGAGATGAAGTCAACCCTTTGGAGGACCTGACTTTTCATTGCCAACGGACGCTCAGTCTTATAAGGACTATGGAAGGATAGAGTACTAACAGCTAGGAAAGGGGAGGAAGGGAAGGGCGTAAGCACTAACTAAGCACCTACTATATGCCAGGCTCTTCCCAAGAGCTTTACAAATAGTATTTCACAGCAACCCTCTAACGTAGGTGCTATTTTACAATTGAGAAAACTGAGGCACACAGCTCAGAAGAATCTAAGGTTGAAATTGAACTCAGGTCTTCCTGAGTACCAGCCCAGCACTCTATCTACTATACCGCCCACCGAGCTGCCTAGGGGAATCAGGAAAGCCGTCCCAGGAGGTGGCACCTGAGTAGAAGTCTGAAGGAGGTAGAAGTGCAGAGAAGTACGGATGGAGTGCCAAGTTTGGGGAACCACTAAGTTGGAACCTGGGAAAGAGAAATTAGATTGTAGAAGAAGTAAGTTCATTCCTAAAGACTGACTATTCAATACAAACAACATAACAACACTGGCATAAAATGGAGGGGGTGAGGGGACCCTTAAATGTATAATTAACTTTTCTGGGAGGTGCTGTGTTAATGATAAAACATCTTTACTAAGTTCTAATAACCCTTGTATACTGTCTGGAAGGCAGCAAGTAGAGGTTACAGGGCACATAATAGTTTCTTAAAAGTTCCTCCAGCCAGTTAAACAAAAAAAAGTCAGACCGTTTGACTTGTGAATGGTCAAATGAGGGCTAGAAATAGCAGTACTAGATGCATCCATATGGCTATATCATACTTTTCCCAGACTCTTATTGTTTTCATAGTCATCGAAGAATCTGCCTATATGGTAGGTGGAGAAATGATATAGTTATCCCTTCCACGTGAGGGGGCTTAAAGGTGTAGCACCCCTCCCCACTCCATCCCTTGTGATCTGTAAAATCCAGGTAAAATGTTTTGGCCCTCCCTTAGTAACAGAGAAGAGGTCTGAATTTCTTCTTCTTTTATGGGGCATTTACAATTCCTTATTGTAAAATCTGGGTTAAGTATTTTTCTGTATTGTCTGCTGGCCTTCCGGTGTCATCTGTGGCTTCTACAAAACTCCCCCAAAATTCCTATTTAATTTCTTATGCTGCCCCATGACACATCAAAACCATGATGATGTGGAAGGGAAAACTGTAAAAAAGAGGGAAAAATTGTTCCCCCCAAATTATGGGTTCCTTGGTTCCTAAGAGATATAGAAAGATTTGTAAATAGCTCCGTTTTTATTTTTTACATGTTACTGGGAGCTACGCTATAGGTATATTGATACACAGTAATGGTATTAGCCTCATGTGAACATTCCCCAAAGTTTCACAATCTGATATTATCCATTATTCAAATGATTAGGACTTTTAAGAACCTATCATGTATCATGTAATCTCTACTTGTCACTAACATAAAAAGGTTAAGAATTCCTGGATTAAAAAGAAAAATAATGGACAGGGAACTGGACCGTCTACTTATAAATTTGAAAAGGTTAAAAATGGGTTCAAATTTCACCTAAGTGAAGATCATGGCCACTAGTCAAACTATCACAAAAGATCTACCTTTGGTTTGCCTATAGTTCACGACTTTTGGATTTCAGGCACAATCAATAGAAATTGCCTTCTCCACATTATTTGTAGGCAATAATAACTTTGAGCTTGGGCTCTTCCTAGCACAATGGGCTATTCCTTCAATCTTAGACAGGCATGCTAATGGAATCATGTAGGCTGCATTTGATCTAGAGACCTTATGTGGAAATAGCCAGAAAAAAGAATCTCTTAGAAAGGCCACTATTCTCTTTTAAGACATTAAGAAGAGAAGGAAATGGCCAAAATCCGTGGTGAAATAGTATTTGTCAGGGTAATTCTGAAAGATTATTCATGATAAAACTGGACTAGAACATGGTGTTCTAAACCTAACTTAATGCCAGAAAACAGAATTTACTTACATGGTTGAAATTGAGAGAAAAGAGTATACAGCAAAGTCCTTTCAAAACAACAAGAAATCAACTACCTACTGTTAAAAACTCAAAAAGCTTTTAAAAAATATCCTTATTTGTCTAATAACTGGGCAGAATGAAATTCAAATGTGCACAAATTTGCAAACTGTATGAATCAAAGCAAAAGTGAGAAAGGTTGTTTCTTCCTTTCCTACTGGGCATTTAAGTAAAGAACAATTTGGTTTCTTTACCTCCCACATATTCTCCTTTATAAAGATGAGAGAAAGGGCAAAACATCCCAGAAGTTGCCCCCTTGCTAGGTGTAATGGTTATTGGAAGGCTTTCCAAGCTTATTTTATGTGGTCAAGGACCATCCACCCTACAGAACACAGGGAGGATAAAATGATCAAATGCCTTGGGTTTCGGGATCAATGGATGGTGGCATATCTACCAGTAGAGAAAATCCAGGGTTTTACAAGGCACTTGGGAGCCTTTGAAAAACAATGCAAATATATAGAATCATAGAATGTTAGGGTTGGAAGGGCCTTGGACTTAATCTAATTTAATCCCTTCATTTCACAAGTGAGGAAAGTAATGGTAGCAGGATGCCTCTGGCACCAGATTTACATATAGATAGATTTAAATAGATGTCTAATTCTTCATGACCCCATTTGGAGTTTTCTTGGTAAAGGTCCTGGAGTGCTTTGCCATTTCCTTTTCCAGCTCATTTTAGAGTTGAGGAACTAAGACAAAAGGGACTTACCCAGGGTCACATAGCTAATAAGTGTCTGAGGCCAGATTTTTAACTCAGGAAGATGAGTCTTTCTGACTTCAGGCCATACATTCTCTCCACTGTGTCATCTAGCTGCCGTGTGTGTGTGTGTGTGTGTGTGTGTGTGTGTGTGTGTGTGTGTGTATTACATGCATAGTTATTTTCATGAGATCTCCCTCACTAGAGGGTGAATTTCTTGAAGGGGGGACCAGGTTTTTGCCTTTTTTTGAATGTCCAGAACTTAATACATACAGTGTTTGGCACATAGCCAACACAATAAATTCTTGATGACCTACTGATTAAAATTTGCTGTCTACCCTGATAGAATGTAAGCTCTTTAAAAGTAGGGATTGAAGGGGTGGCTAGGCAGCACAGTGAATAGTGCCATCGGCCTTGGAGTCAGGAGGACCTGAGTTCAAATCTGATCTCAGACACTTGACACACTTACTAGCCGTGTGACTTTGGGCAAGTCACTTAACCCCAATTTCCCACAAAAAAAAAAAGTAGGGATTGATATATTTGTTGTGTTTGTATCCATAGCATTGTCACTTCATAAATGTTTGTGGGTTGATCGATTGAAGTATATATACAAAATAAAATCAGCTTAATGAGGGAA
This sequence comes from Pseudocheirus occidentalis, assembly GCA_028646575.1. NCBI lineage: Eukaryota > Metazoa > Chordata > Mammalia > Diprotodontia > Pseudocheiridae > Pseudocheirus > Pseudocheirus occidentalis. The sequence goes on along the minus strand of CM053593.1, from coordinate 140,016,948 downwards.
TATGGAGCACACTAGCAGTTGGGAGGACTTTCTACTTCATGAGGCAACCCACTTCATTTAGGGATAGGAAGTTTCTCCTTATATTGAACAAAATCTGTCTCCTTATGCTTTATATCTTTTTATGAAAAATGGAAGAAAGATTTGAAACACTCCTCCCCCAGTACTTCCCACTACCTCACCACCCCCCAGAAAGGTGGAACTTGAGATGGCCTTTGAAGGAAACTAGCGTTTTGTTGGGAGGTTTTTGAAGGGGGAGGGCAGGGCAATTGGGGTTAAGTGACTTGCCCAATGTCACACAGCTAGTAAGTGTCAAGTGTCTGAGGTCAAATTTGAACTCAGTTCCTCCTGACTTCAGGACCGTTGATCTCCCCAAAACTAACTTTTCTAAGAGGCAGAAATAAGTGAGATAGGAGTGAATTCCAAACATAAGGAACAGTCTGGAAAAGTACAGAAATGTCCTGGGTGAGAAACAAAGAGAAGGTTAAAGGAGTTAAGTGACTCGCCCAAGATGAAATAACTAGCTAATATCAGAACTGAGATTTGATTCCAGATTTCTGACTTTTGAGTCCTGTGCTCTTTCCACTTCAGAACAGTATTCAACTCAAGATATAGGGACTCAATTGGTAATCATTCCAGTTTAGTTCGGTACTTCTCTTGCCTCTGCTGTTAACCTGCTATGTGGTCTTGGACAAATCACTTCACCACTCTGAACCTCAATTTCTCCATCTGTTAAAATAGTGGGTTAGAACTAGATGACATCAAAGGTCCCTTCCAGTTCTAAATTCCCATGGATTTATGTGTTCTTAAATAGGAGAATAAATCAATAGGCTCATACAAAGAGCATAAATGGGAAAATAATAATTCCCCACCTCCCACCCCTACCCCATGCATATATGTGGGATGCCCACAAAGTGATTTTATGTATACTTTCTTCAGCCTAGACAATCATAGGTTGGAAATCTGAAGAACTATCCACAGGTAATTTTCTTGGAGTACATAGGAAGCCCTAGCACACTTAATTGTTTAAACTCTTTTATACAATTATCCCTTGCACATTGCAGGGGGTTAGAGCTGTGGGGATCTGGAAAACTCATGTAAAAGTTTTTGGCCCTCCCTTCATACCAGAGAAGGAGTCTAATTTTTTTCCTTTTTCTTTTATGGGGTGTTTACAATACCTCATTGTAAAATTTGGGTTAAGCATTTGGTCATAGGCTCTATGTCATCTTCTGGCCTTCGAGTTGTCATCTGCCGCTTCAGCAAAATTCCCCAAAATTCCCATGTAATTTCTTATGCCGACCTTCAATATATTGAAACCACAATGGGGAAAGTCGCAATGTGGAAGGGATAACTGTACTCTTATTTAGAGTGACATCAAAGATCAGAACAAAGAAGTACAAAGAAAGTAGAAAATTGAATAGTAAGAATATGCAATTTCTTCCTTCCCTTGTTCTAGAAAACACACGGTTGATACCTAAAGTCAAATAACAAATAAGATACTTTAATTAAGATCATACTGAATTCAGGTTATCATGCAGGATGAATGATATGCTGGAGTAAGAGGCAGGAATTCTTCAGTCCCCTGCACCGCAACGAATTTGCTATATTACCTTGAATGAGATGTTTAAGTTCTGGATTGCTCTGTTTGTCCCTTTGAAAAATTAAAGATAAAACTCAATAAGACTTATACTTGAGAACAAGGAGCAGGGGTATATGGATACGTTAAGTTAAATAATCATCAAGCCCAATTTCTGGTAGACTGAGTAGGGCCAGAGGAAATTCAGCTACAAGGATTGTAATATGCTCTGTGATGAACCAACATGGAAAGATGATTTTATATTCATAGTAACACTTTTTGGTGGTCACAAAGAACTAGGAACAAAACAGGTGCTCATCATTTGGGGAATGGCTAAGCAAACTCTGTGGCACATGGATATAATGGAACGTTCCCGCATTTCAAGAGATAAATACGAAGAATTCAGAGAAGCATGAGAAGGTTTATATGAACCAATGCAGAATGAAATAAATAGAACCAGAAAGCAATATACACTACAATGACTACAATAAGATAAATAGATAGAACAACACCAGCAAAAACTAAAGCAAAAGTTGGGTATGATAATAGTAAGCTTGTCAAGGAAAAAATGAGAAAATGTACCTCTCTTCTTCATTTGGAGGGGTAGAGGGGCACTGTGGGTTTGGAACATTACATATACAGTAAGATTCATTGGTTGGTTTTGCTAAAGTGTTTTTCACTCTCTTCCTTTTTATTCTTTGTTACAAGAGATCCCTGGGTATGAAGTAGGGAGGAATATATTTGAAAATGAAAGTGATGTTAAAAATCAAAGGCAATAATAAAATTTTGTAAATAAATAAATAAATTTATAAAGAGTGATTTTAAATACATTTCAAGAAATTTCTTAAAATGATTTAAAGCATTCTAAGTTCACAAGGCTCTCGGTGGTTCTCAACCTGTGGGTTGCAACCCCTTTGGGGGTCAAACGACCCTTTCAGAGGGGTCACAGGGATCGACAAATACCATCCAAAAACACATATTTCCAATAGTCTTAGGAACCAAGACACTGCTCCTCTATCCTTCTCCAGGCCCATCCACCCCACATGCAGATACACCCACATACAAACATTAAAGGGTCACAGCATTAGGAAGGTTGAGAACCACTGTTCTAGATGGAGGACTTTATTGTTTCCATAGATTTGGTAGTATTGATTCAGTCAAGAATAGAAGACTACTTAGTACTATCACTCATATTTAAAATGTGCCCAAACCTATGGTCTCTGGTGACAATGTCTTCTGGGTAATTTAATGTCAATCTAGTCTAGTTGTTGGATCAAGAAAAAGGACAACATCCTTAAAGCAATGCAGTTTGATGTATACTAGCTATGACAGTTAGAACACTAAAAGGAGAAAGAAGGAAAAGAGAACAACACTGCCAAAACTCCCAATGAATTGTGGGGATTAGTGGAGAAAAAGAGGTCTGCAAATTAAAATTCATGAAGAAATACAATTTAAGAGCCATGAATAACAAGCCTGCAATTATGCAGGATCAGTTTTTTTCCCCCTTTTCATCATTATAGAAAGAAGCAAAGTCATTATCATGACGTTAATGTGGGCTTGCCATGTGCTTTTCTTTTGTTATCGGATGCTTGGACAGACCTATTTAGGGTTCTGAGTTACCCAGGGGGAATGGTAATAGTGGGGAGTAATGGTAGCCAGGGTGCAGAGAGCCTACAATGCATGTGGCAGTATGGATGCAGAGGAAACTAGCTGGATGGGTATGTTCTTGCATTACAAACAGCTGGGTCCAGATTGAACCTTAATGACCCTTCATTAACAGTTACACCTTCTATTTCCAGTAGAAAAAGCTGCTATTTGCATATCAGCCTCCTTACTTGATCTAATGGCCCCTCTGGTTCATTTTTAAAAGAGTAAAAGCAGATCAAGTATCTAGGATTAAGCCAGGCAGAATTGAATTATCTGGGAAAAGAAATAAGAGCTGCATCTTGGCATGTGATAATAATAGCTAGCACAGAATTTGTAATGCACTTTACAAATACTATTTCATTTGAGCTTCATGATAACCCTGTTTTGTTCTTGTTGGGTCATTTCAGTCATGTCTGAATCTTTATGAGCCTGTTTGAGGTTTCCTGGCAATGATACTGGAAGGTTTTGTTATTTTCTTCTCTTGCTCATTTTACAGATGAGGAAACTGAAGCAAAGAGGGTACAGTGACTTACCCAGGGTCACACAGCTAGAAAGTGTCTGAGGTCAGATTTGAGCTCAGGAAGATGACCTTTCCTGACCCCAGGCTTGCACTCTATCTTCTGTAGCACCTAGCTGTCCTGACAGCCCTGTTAGGTAGGTCCTATTATGATCCTCATTTTACAGATGAGTAAACTGAACCCAACAGAGGTTAAGTGACTTGCCCAAGGTCATACAGCTAGTAGGTATCTGAGGCCAGATTTGGGCTCAGGTCTTTCTGACTTCAGGTCCAGCACTCTATACACTGAGCCACCTCACCGCTTCTATGGTAGAGTCTAGTAATTCCCTAACTGTACATATTTGTGTGCCATTATTGCCACAGGAATAAAGTACAGTAGAAAGAATGCTGGTGGTGGAAAGAGATTTGAGTTCAAATCCTGCCTCTGCTACTAACTATCTCTGTGACCTGAGAGGAGTCATTGAACCCTTCTGAGAATCAATTTCTTCATCTGTGAAATAAGGAAGTTAAGCTAAACGAAGTTCCCTTTCAGTTCTAATCCCAATGACTCTATCAAGAATACGCAGAAACATAGAATTTCAGATCTGAATGGACCTCAAAATCCATCTATCCCAGGGCTTCTTGACTTTTCTCTATTATAGTCTACTTTGGTAATCTGGGAATACCTACGGACTTCTTCTCAGAATCATATTTTTTAAACAATTGAAAGAAATGCTTAATTTTAATTTAATTTAATTAAGGTTAATAAAAATAAAGATGTAATTTTTTTCCTGATCTAAGTTCATGGCTGCCTCTCCTCCCCCCCTCCCCAATAGATTCTTTTTTGTGTGTGTGCTTGTTTTTTGGAGGGCAGTTGGGGTTAAGTGACTTGCCTAAGGTCACACAGCTAGTTTTTGTGTTGTGTCTGAGGCTGAATTTGAACTCAGGTTCTCCTGACTCCAGGGCCAGTGCTCTGTTCACTGCACCACGTAGCCGCCCCCCCCCCCCAATAGATTCTTAATCCCAGGTTAAGAACTCCTATTCTAGTTCAACCCCTTACCTCAATAGGAGTCTCCTCTACAATACCCACAAGAACAAAAAAAGAGGAAAAAACAGTGCCTGGCCTCCCTGATTCTTAGTTGTCCTATATCTAAAATGTTCTGGGGTTTGAATTAGGAAATGAAGTGATTTCTTAGGTCCCTTTCAGCTCCAACATTGTGTGATTCTTTTTCTGATTCGGTAGCTGAGATCAACATTTAGGCCCATTTAGGCCAGCAGCCTCACAAACAAGTTTCTCCTAAACAAGGTATTTTTGCAAATGGTTCTCTTCCCTTTCCTTGTACCTCAGCTTAGCTTAAAATATGGCAGACTGAGGAGCGATGACATTCCAGAGCTTATTTGAAGGGCTTTAATTCTTTTAATTTAATTTCTTCTGAGATTTAAAAATGCCCTTCCCAGCTGTTCAGTCCTTTCTTTTCTCTTTTTTAGGGAAAGAAACCAAATTCATCTAATTCCTCTATTGATGAGATAAAGGCCAATATGTGGCTCAGGACCCAACTAAAAAGAAAAATGGCAAATTCCCCTGGGAAGAAAGGATCCCATATGCACACACACCTGCTATTTCAATTATTATTATTGTTCACCATTTGCAAAGGGTATGATCTGAATGTTGCATAATATTTGTGGAAACACATGGTCCCTTCCCTCAGGGGCCTTCCATTTTCTCTGTCCTTCCATTCCCCACACTACTCTCCAAGGATAGCTTGGAGATAATTCAATGTGACATCTTGCCCTTCCCTCTTTAACCTTTTACAAAGCATGAGAAAAAGATAAATCAGCCTCCCTCCACCTTCTCATAAGCAGTGAGGCCATGTTTTTGTCTTTGTATAACTCTAATGACTAGCCCAACACTCTGAATATTTTCCAGATATGTGACATCAAAGTATTACAGTTCTTGCACATAATAGGAACTTGACAAATATTTGTTGAAATGATTATAAAATTATGTACTAAAATTGCTAAGTTTCAATATCTGAGCCATTGAGAGATCAAGTAACTTGCCTGGTGTCACACAGGCATTATGGATCATAGGCAAGGCCTGAATCTTGATTTTCCTGGCTCTCTGGACAGTTTTCTATCCACTGAACTAATCAATCCTTTAAGATTATAAATGAGAGTACAAGCATTGACTTGTAATGATAGGAGGAGTTTCCTCACCTAGAATCCCTTGTGCCAATGAAATCACAGGACTGGTTTAAAAAAAAAATTTAGTTACTAAATGAGACATTTTGGTGACATTATCACAATACCCGGCACATTTGTTGTTCAATTATGTCCAACTCTTCATGTTCCTGTGGACCATAGCATACCAATAACATCCATGGGGGTTTCTTGGCAAAAATACTGAAGGGGTTTGCCATTTCATGCTCCAGTGGATTAAGGCAAACAGAGGTAAAGTGACTTGCCCAGGGTCTCACTGGTAGTAAGCATCTGAGACTAGATTTGAATTCAGGTCATTCTGAATCCAGGCCTAGTGCTCTATCAACTGAACCACCTGGCTATCTTGCCTGGGACATAGGTGCTTAATAAAATGCAATTTGACTGACTGAGTTTCAACTACAAAAGTGATCTCTAGATATATGAATATAGGCAGATTATCAGCTGACATCATTAATTGATGCTGATTGACCAGCTCCTCCACTGAGCTTTCCTTGACCCCTTTACGTTGTGATAATATTTTCTCTTTCCTAAAATTTCTCGTAGCGCTTTACCTAGTTCTCCCTTGTTGCTGTCATATTCTCCTTTATGCATATATTTGTAATCTCAGCACGTCTGGGCACACCCAGCTTGCCTAGAAGTGAGTTGAGGGGCCTTTGCAGATCCCCTTCGATTGGCTGTCTGTGTCTTTCAAACTGTTGAAATTAAGGTGGGTTCTTTTCCCACCACTCTCTTTCCACATACTCTTTTCAGATGCTTTTATCTGATGAATGCAGACATCCCAGTTCAGCCACAGTATGGTTGCCATTAACTGACCCAGTGAAAGGGAAAGGACTTTCCTTCCTGATTATCACTTTCCAAGAAATGGGCCTGGGGGGGGGGGTTGTTTCTATTCTTTGTTGTTTGTTATATTTCTCAACTTTTTTTAATATTCCTCTATTTCATGTTGTTTGTTTTCAGTTTCAGATGCTGAAGATGATCTCCATGAGAATGGGACCTCAAGCTATATGAGGACCTTTGGAGCCAGGATTATAGGTGGGATGGTGCAGTCAGCCCATCCAGTATAAAAGTCAAAATACCTAGGATTCTAATTGAAGGTTCCGGTTTTTGGACTTGAAACCGAGACTGTGCTCTATAGGAACTGAGCTAAACCATGAACCTAATCCCCTTCCCCTCTCCAAGACTGAGATGGTGAGAGGGTGGTGCTTGGAGAATTAAGCTTCCTGTATGTTGGGGCAATAAATTTGTATATTTGTGATTATACCTGTTGAAATAGATATTTCTGTGTAAAAGCCAATCTGATTGCTAGTGGCTAAGTGGAATTGGGGTACAGGGGGATACCCTAAAGTGTAGGAACTGGAGCCAGTGACAGAGAGCCTAGATACCCCTCAATCCCTTTAAGGATATCAGAGAACCTTGGAGGAGTGGTAAAATGTAACACACCTAGCTTTAGGTGGTGGTGATCAGGGTGACTTTGCTACATATTATATTCCCCCATCCTTGAGAGCAAGGACTATGTTATTTTTCATCTATGAATACACCTAGTACCTAACACAGGAGCCTCACACAGAGTAGAGGCAACATTAAGAGGTGGTTAATGAACATTAGAAAGGGAAGTGCTGATTGCAAAGAGCAAAGACAGCTTTATCAAGAATGGGTCATGTCAGTCTAACCCCATTCCATTTTTAGACAGGATTATTAAACTCAGAGACCAAGGGACTGCTGTGGATATAATTTACCTAAATTTTAGCAAAACTTAAGATAAAGTATCTCATACTATTCTAGTGGACAATGTGAAGGAATAGGGACACAATAATAATACAGATTAAATGGATTTACAATTTGTCAAAAGTCTGACCTCAAAGATGAGTTATTCATAGTTCAACAGCACTGTGTCAGAAAGTATCCAGTGAAGTAAACCAGAGATCTATACCTAACCCTGTTTTATTTAACAATTTTTTTTATGACTTGGATAAAGGTTACAATGACATGTTCATTAAATTTCCAGATGATATTGATCTGAGAGGGTTGGCTAACCTTCTCAGGACCCCAAAAGATTTTGACAGGCTAAAGCAGGGATTAGCAAACTATGCCCCAAGGACCAAATCCAACCTGCTCCCTGTTTTTATATGGATCCTGGGTTTGATTTTTTAAAAAGATTCTTAGCTCCTAGGCAGTGGAAAAACAGCTCAAGGACTGGATTTATCCCTCAAGAAGTCATAATTTGCTCACCCCTGAACTAAAGCATTGGGCTGAAGCTAGAAAATGAAATTCAATAGGAATAACATATTCTTTACATATGTACCCTCCATATGTATTCATTCATTCAATAAGAATTTATTCCCTAGTCATGCATTTTCTCTGCATGTGTGCCCTTCCCCACTGGTGGTATGATAAATTGTTGGCAAGTTAACCCTATGTGTAAATGGCAGGGGTCTCATGCTATTTGTTATACTTTTGGAGTTTATGTCTTTTATTGTTAACTAACGTATCCCATTAGTTAGTATCTGGTAAAAGTAAATATATTAAAGGCATAAGCTATGGTTTTGCTACAGAATGCTTCAAACTTGGGGGTAACATTTCCCAGGGTCTGCCCAAAAGGATGTGTTCCAGGCTGTTTCAAAGTCTTTCTCATTTCATAAAATGTAATATTTGGATAGGAAAATGAAAAAAATTTTTTTAAAGGAAATGTCAAGACTCCTCAGATTTCAACTATAATATATATTTTTTAATGTTCATCAGCACTTTTGACACTAAGTTTGCATCCTTATTATCTGGTGGGTCAAAAATGAAAAATTTTAATAGAGTGATGATGTACAACTGAAAACAAAATATCAAAATGAAATGCTTTCCTGGCTACCCTCTCTAGCGTTGGATATGTCTTTATTCATGCTCCTAAACACTTAGGGCAAGGAGTAGGCAAGTTTTTTCCTCTTCACCAAGGCTATGACAGTGAATGTTTAATAACCATGCACAACAGCATTTTAAAGCTTCATTTGCACTATAACCATTTTTTCCTTTCAATTTTTTAAGCCAAGACAATCGACAAAACAACAGCAACTGAGAGGCAGCTTGGCATGGTGACTAATAGTGGGTTCAAGTTCCCCCTCAGATGGCTGGATGACCCTGGCTGGGCTAGTCACTTAATTACTTACTGCTATAGGCCCATGGGCCAAACTCGAATAGAAAAAGAGACCACATATTGACTTAGAAAGCCACAAATTAACATTATCTATATTATATTGTATTTTTATTTGTTTTCTTAAACACTTCCCAATTACATTTTAATCTGTTCCACTTTTGTAGTCACTTGGGGAACTTAACATCTGTGCTCGAAGCTACTTTCAAAAAACCATAAATTATAGTGAAGTTGCCAAATTGCATTAATAGAAGTAATTTCCTTATCTGGGTATTTCCTATGTCACTATAATTACTGGTCCAGTCCTTGTTCACCTACCATTGTCACTTGGCAATTGCTTCTCTATTAATAGACTCTCCTACCAAGATCTTGGTGACTAGTCCGGCCAGGGTCATCCAGCCATCATAGATGAGGAAACTGAGAAGCTTAAGTGACTCGCCCAGAGTAGTCACATAGCTAATAAGAGTCTGAGGTTATATTTGAACTCAGGAAGATGTGGCTTCCGAACTCCAGGCCCAGCACTCTCTACTGCACCACCTAACTGCCCTTGTCCTTATAATTTGAGATTTCAGTTCATATATTTATGTCTCCTTAAATATTTTTGCTTCCAAGTTCATCAACCTTCTTGACTCTCATAATCTACTTCATACACACATGGAGATGGCCATACCTTAATCTTTTCATTATCCTTAAATGTCGCATCTCTGCTATCCAGTACTTTGATATTTTTCTAACTATATTGTGAATAATTTCTTGGGAAAGCTAGATGGCACAGTGAATTGAGTGCTTGGCCTGGAATCGAGAAAACTTGAGTTTAAATCTGGTCTTAGATACTTGGCTATGTAATCCTGGGCAAGTCATATAACCCTGTTTGCCTCAGTTTCCTTATCTGTAAAATGAGCTGGAGAAGGAAATGACAAAGCACTGCAGTATCTTTGCCAAGAAAACCCCAAATGGGGTCATGAAGAGTCAGAAATGACAGAAGTTATTGCACAATAACGATCTCCTGTTCTTCCAAACCACCTTGTGCCTCACTCCTAAACCAATTCCCCATCCCTACCCTAACCTCCAGTCATTCCATCCTTCTTGGCTTTCTCAGGCCATCACATCTGCCATGACCTCACTTTCCATGAGAATACTATAGTCAGTCAGTTCAACTATACACTGTCCTCTGCCCTTTCCATCTGTCTTGCCTTGGAAACCTCATATATGTATGTGTCCCCAGTGTTTAACATAGTGCTTTGCATATAATAAGCCTTTAATACATGCTTTTTCATTCATTTCCTAGAGAAGTACTTACACTACCTTTTTCCTTCAGATGAGGCTGGTGCTGGAGTCTCACACAAACCTAGCTTGCCACCTTCAGGTCACAGATGGATTTACACAGAACACTCAGATAAAAAATAGGTTGAACAGATTTTCCACTAATATGGCAATTACAAGTTTTTGATCACTCCGCTAAGGTCTCTTTGTTCGTGTAGTTCTTTGTAACTGGAGTACCCTTCCCTGCCATCAGAAATACCACCCAGTCTTTAAGTCTCCCTCCCCGTGCTCTTTCCTTCATGAGCTTCTTTATTGTCTCACCCATCAGATTATGAGCTTCTTGAGGACAAGGATTGTCTTTTGCCTCTTTTTGTACCCTGAGGAAGCACAGAGCCTGGCACATAGTATTAGGTGTTTGATAAATGTTTATTGACTCACTGATGGATCACCCCCAACCAGAAATGATCTCTCCTTTCTCTGACTCTTTTATTACTTTATGCCACATTCCCTATCACATAGGGCCTTGTATTATAATTATTAGTGTTCTTATTTCCCCTCTATAGCAAACTTCTAGAGGATGAAGAATGCTTTTTTTTTTTTTACAAGTTTTTGGATTCTCCACTGTCCCTATAGGGCAAAAGCTTAATAAACATTTGCTGAAGGAATGAGAAATGAACCAATGAACAAATACAGCAAGACCATCAGGGAAATTTCACGAAGAGGAAGATCTGCTTCACTGACAGATCAGTGAAATTCCACAAATATATTCAGAAGTAAACAAGGAAAGCCTCCAGCACTTTGGGTGGATTCCTTTGTATCAAATATGGGAGGGTATAGATAAGAACCGGTTGGTAATGTTTAATTGAGCTGCTATCTTCATCATTAGATGAAACATCCAGACCAAAGAAGTCATAGATACATCAGAATATTTAGTATCCTGATGCCACACCCCTCTCCCAGTAATGCTAGTGCCTGCCCTCTTAAGATTACTTCCAATTTTTCATATATGTATATACACGTGTATCTCCACACATATGTGTATGTGTGTATACATATATATGTATATATATCTTGATTGTACACAGCTGTTTGCTCCCATTGGACCATGAGATCCTTGAGAACAAGGACTATTTTTTGGCTTTCTTTCTTAACACGATGCCTAACACAAAGGAGGCATTTAATAAATGTTTTTATCATATATATATATATGATATAGTTTGTACATAGTTGTCTGCATGTTCTCTCCCATTAGACTGTAAGCTCCCTGAGAGCAGGGACTGCTTCTTGCCTTTCTTTGTATCCTATTCTTTGTACTGCCTAGGACAGAGTAGGCACTAAATAAGTGCTTACTGACTGAATGACTGCTCTAGGCTGACTGTTAAGTCAGTCATCAGATATCACTGGCAATAATGGCTACAAATATTTCACCCTCCGTGCCCCTCATGGGGATTCCCACGGGTTCAAAGACTACACTTAGAAACCAACACAACCCATTAGTATTTTTTAAATGATTCCTTGGGATCTAGTTCTGAACTAAGCTCTCCAGTTCATTTCTGTTTGCTCTTCCCTTTAAAACTCTCTCTCTCTCTCTC
>CM053593.1:139952104-140004521 GCA_028646575.1 Pseudocheirus occidentalis | reverse complement strand
AGAGAGAGAGAGAGAGAGAGAGAGAGAGAGAGAGAGAGAGAGAGAGAGAGAGAGAGAGAGAGAGAGAGAGAGAGAGAGAGAGAGAGAGAGAGAGAGAGAGAGCAGTTCTCAAAATGTTGTCCAGGAACCCTCAGCAGACCCCAAAACCCTTTCAAAGGGTCCATGAAGTCAAAACTATTGAGTGCAACAGAGTCCCAAGACACAAAAATAAAAAAGAACCACTGATATAGTAGAGCTACAGAAGATATCAGGCAAGAGATCATCCTGCAAAGAGTCGTAATAGTGATTCCCTACTCTGGGGTACTGAGACAACTATTTGTCTACTGGAAAACAACAACTGGGGTCTGCAATCTTCTTAGGATAAGTATTTGAGACATACACCAGAGAACTTCTCAAGACAAAAGATGTTAAGATATCATTAAGTTAACAGGAGACTGAGGGAGGAAGGGAGGAGCTCCAGCCCTTGTGTTCTGCCTTTTTTTGTACTCTAGTGATCAGAAAGCTAAACTAGAACCTTAGTCCCCTGGACTAATTAAATTCAATGACAGTTTCAATAACTTTTTTTTCCTTTTTGTGGGGGGAGAGAGTTCCTAAGTTTATTGGAAAGAAAGCAAAAGTAAGTATTAAACAACTCCTCTAGGTGTTTTGAAGTTCATCCCAACCATGGGCTGGGTAGCTTCCAGTTTGAACAAATTGCCAAAGTCCAGGAGTTTCAACATTTCTTGGGTGTTAAGGTGCATTTCAATGATTTCCTGATCCAAAGCAGAGACCTCAGGGACATTGTTATCCCTCCTTTCTCTTTCTTCTTCCTGTAGTTTGATGGCGATACCTCTCACAGTCTCTTTGGATTGCTTCATTAGATGAGTAACATATCCCAAGATCTTGTTGTGGAGCTTCTTGCTGGGGATAATGATGATCTCCTGGCACATGGGCTTGTTGGTGTGAAAGTCATTGCCCAGGGAAGTGTAGTACTTCGCACTACTTTCTTCAGAGTCTTGGTCCAAACATGACCCATGTTGGCTCTGGACGGTGAAAAGGGAATATAACTTTTCTCAGGTATATACGACACCTGGGGACACTCTACCTCTATTTCTTCTGGGAGGGGGAGGTGCAGCGGCTATGAGTCAAGATGTGTCAGCAGTGACCACCTTCAATAACTTTTTTTTTTAAAACAAATTTTGGTCTGGTTTATTAAAGTATACTTTTTATACAGTTTACTTTTCACTGATCTGTTCTGGCATGCTTCTAACGATATCAGAATCACCTGGATCAATGATAGCCAGTGTACATACATTCTCTGTAGTACTTCCCACATGCTGCACCCAATTCAATGTTATTGCCACTATAGTGATGCACACCAGTTTTGGCCGACATAGCGTAATATTCTATCTCTGATTTCCTCAAGGCTGGGCAGTTGTTGGCTAAGATGACCAATTTGGCTTTGCCTTGTCTGATCATTTTCAGGGTCTGTTTGCAGCCTAGCATGTATTTGCCACTTTTCATGACCAGCTGGAGCTGTGAGTTGATGGACTCCAGTGACTTTTTTGTCTTTTTTGTGGCCACCATCTTCCTGCCTGCGGCGCAGGAGGGCCCTCAGCCAGAGACCTGCCGCCAAAATGGCCAGGAAGCGAGAAAGGTCTTCAATAACTTTTAAGGAAAAACTAACCTAACTTTCATGGGACAAGGGGCTTTAGGGTGTTGTTGCTTCCACTACAAATGGAGCATTCTAGGGATCTGTGGTTCACTCTCTATTGTTTAATATTTTTCTTAACGACTGGAGTAAAATTATGTGGGCAGCTGGGTGGCACCATGGATAGAGCACCAGGTCTGGAGTCAGGAAGACCTGTATTCAAACCTGGCCTCAAATGCTTACTAGTTCTGTGACCTTAGGCAAGGCACTGTAACCTGTTTGCCTCAGTTTGGTCATTTGTAAAATGAGATAGAGAAGGAAATGGCAAACCATTGCAGTATTTTTTCCAAGAAAACTCCAAATGTAGTCACAAAGAGTAGAACATGACTGAAATAACTGAACAAAAAGATTATAGAAGGCATGCTCATCAAATTTGCCTATGGCACTAAGCTGGGAGTCTTAGTTTATACACTTGATGACAAAGTCAGCATCTAAATACCAGCTAGAGAACTGACCCGAATCTAAAGAGGTAAATTTCAATAAAGTGTTTTATATTTGGGTCCAAAAAAATCAACGTCACAAGTATACAATGGGGGTAGTATAGTTAAGAAGCAGTTCATTTGAAAAGAATATAGGGGTCTTAGTGGACTGAAAACTCAATAATGAATCATCAGTGTGGTGTAGAAAACAAACAAAAAAGTTAATCTTGGGATGTATTTATAACCCTAGTCCCAAAGCTCATTAGTATGGGACTCTTTCCTCATTGGTGGAAAGGAATAATATTTAACCTGGAGTAGGGTAGCCTGGGAGTGAAGGTAAGAGTAGGGGTTCAGGTGGTTCAGAGTAAGCATGACAGTTATGTTCCAAGTATTTGTAGGTCTATTGCATGAAAAACAGATGAGACTTGTTCTATTTCGCAGAAGAGAGCAAAGTCAGGTGGAAATTGCAAAGGGTCATATTTAGGTTTGATATCAAGAAAAACTCCCTGTCATTTAAAGCTGTTCAAAAGTGCTTTGAAAGGGGGGCAGTTTCTCCCTCTTTGGAAGTCTTCACACAGAGACTAGATGGTCACTCATCTGATATTTTTCTTTTATATGTTTTATCTATCACTAGGGCTTGTAAGAGCACCAAAGCAGGCAATAAATGTACCTTCTTTCTATTTCGAACAGGGCTAAACACATCTTTATTATTAATGATACTGTGTTTTATATTTCCATAGTCTAATTACAGTATATTACATTGCTCATACTTTTAAAAATTAATCATACTTAAGCTGAACTCTTCTGTTTTCATTATTAACATACAGATTTAATTCTAGACATTCTCATTATGCAATTCACAAGCTGGAAAAGAATGATGCAGGGTTTAGTAGACAAAATTTACAAAATAATATATTAAGTTCCAAAATAATCCCTGAGTTTTAAATCTACTCACTATTGCTTCTTGAAATGCAGCTTTTTTAGATATCACTGAACTGGCTCTACTTGTACAGAAATAATGATTACCTGGATTGCTAATGCCTTGCCTTCAATGTAGAAGCGCTTTGTTTTTTTGGTTTTTCCAAGTCTTAACTCCCTGAGTTGCTGAAAAAAATGTTGCTACTCATAAAAGACAGGATGGAAACTGCCTCTGACAGGAAAAGCTTGGGATGCCATTATCTACTTTGTTATTATGGTTCCTAATCTTTCATTGCTGCAAAGCTAGGAGGGTTAGCTTTTGTGTTGTATGACAGAGTCAGAATCCCAAAAGGTTTCATCAGGTTAGAAATTGGGATGAATCTATTAAAAGAATTTTATTAGAGATAAATGTGAAGTTTTATACTTGAGTTCAGAAAATGAGCTTCACAAGCACAACTGGGGTGTGGTGGGGGAAGCAAGGCAGCAATCTGTCTGAAAAATATCTGGGGATTTCCGTGGACTTCAAGCTCAAGAGGAATCAACAATACAATAGAGGCAATGTGATCTCGAGTTTCATTTAGAGAGGTACAATGTCCTGAACTAACATATCCATGATTAGGCAGTCTCTGAAAGCCCTTCCAACTCTCAGGTTCTCGGTAACCCTCCTTTCCCTTCCCTTTCCTCTCTTTAATGAGTATCTTTAATTTGAGTCATTTTTAATGATTACAGAAAATCACAGGGTCCTACTGCTTCTAATGTGGAAATCATTTTAATAATAGCTAGCATTTACATAGGCTTTAGAGCAGTGGTTCTCAACCTTCCTAATGCTGCGACCCTTTAATACTGGTATGTGGGTGTATCTGCATGTGGGCGGACCCACCTGGATTCAGATAAAGGAGGTTCCTAAGACCATTGGAAATACATGTTTTCTGATTGTCTTAGGCGACCCCTGTGACCCCTGTGAAAAGGTTGTTTGACCCCAAAGGGATCAAGACCCACAGGTTGAGAACCACTGCTTTAGAAGCAGCTAGCTATGTGGCTCTGTGGATGGAGCAATGAGCCTGGAGTCAGAAGAGTTCAAATGCCACCTGAGGCACTTCCCAGCTGAGTGACCCTGGGCAAGTCACTTAACCTCTGTTTGCCTCAATCTACTGGAAAAGGAAATGGCAAACCACTCTAGTATTTTTGCTGCCTCCCCCCCACCAAAAAAAATTCCATGAGATGTTCTGCATAACTACACATGTACAGCATGTATTGAATTGCTTGTCTTTAGGAGGAAGGGAAAGAATCTAGAATTTAAAGTTCTATAATCAAATGTTAAAAATATGTGTGTGTGTATATATACATATATATGTGTGTGTGTATATATATATAACTATTACTATTAATTACATGCAACTGGGAATTAAGATATACAAGCACTGGGGTAGGGAGATCCATCTTGCCATACTGGAAAATCAGAGGGATAATGAGAGAGGACATTGGAAAGAACAGACTGGGGAAGGGGGTATACAGTGGGATTACTGTTTTGGGGTGGTGGGTAGGGGAAAGATGGGGAGAAAATTTGTAACTCAAAACCTGGTGGAAATGGATGATGTAAACAAAAGTTAATTAACAATTTAAAAAAAGAAAGAAAAAATATTTTTAAAAAACCAACTCCATGGATAGTATTGATGTGATATGGTCCCCTGGGTCCTGAAAAGCTGGACACAGCTGAACAACAACAAAATATAGGCTTTAAGGTTTGCAAAGCATGTTAATGTGATATCTCATGTGATCCTCTGAATAACCCTGGGAGATAGCTGCTATTATTATCCCCATTTTGCAGATGAGGAAAGAAAGTTTGAAACTGGTTAAATGACTTGTCTGGGATCAGCTGTAAGTGCCTTAGGTGATATTTGAACTCAGGTTTTCCTGACTCCAGGTACAACACTCTATCCACTTTGCCATCTAGACCAACTTTTAGGAGGTAAGAGACACTAGCTCACTCAGAAATTATATCATAAAGGTATGAGATATTATTTATAGGGGTTATATGATATCTCATGGGCATGGGCTATATAATCTGTCTAGAATGTCCTTGACAACGATGGCTATTTCTGTGTAAGTAAGACCAAAAAGACCTATGGAAAATTAATAGACTTTATCAATTATATCACACGATTAGGCAGCCATTAGTTACTTAGCCTGGCATCAGGTCAGACCCGGACCTTTCCTGCATCAGACTGGAAAAGTCAGCCCATCAGAGCAGATCAGTTTTTCCTGCTGCCAGGTTTCTGAGGATTACATATCTAAGCCACATCCCCTGAAACTGTGATTCAGAGCCCAGATAATGAGATGAGAGTCACGAGAAGGACTAACCTCTTTGTAACTCTAAATCCTCTGGTCCTTTGTGTTCACATTATCTGCTGTGTTGAGGGTTTGTCGGAGCAACCAGACCGAGACAGGAAAGCGTGAAAGAGGATTACGTGGCTGTGTGACTTTGAGTCTTCTAACGTATGCCCTCTTTTCTCCTCAGATCTCACAAAATACTTTGATCCACTCCTTATGCATTATTTCACGTAGCTGTGCTTGGAGTTGGGAGACAAGGGTCCGAATTTTGGCATTTATCAGACATATTATCGTAGGCAAATCACTTCACCCGTCTGAGCCTCAGTATTCTCATCTGTAAAATGGGCTTAATATTTGCCCTAGGGAGGTA
Source organism: Pseudocheirus occidentalis (assembly GCA_028646575.1). NCBI lineage: Eukaryota > Metazoa > Chordata > Mammalia > Diprotodontia > Pseudocheiridae > Pseudocheirus > Pseudocheirus occidentalis. The sequence goes on along the minus strand of CM053593.1, from coordinate 139,998,793 downwards.
GGTACTTTACAGATGAGGAAATGGAGGCATATGTTAAGTACCTTGCTAGGGTCACAGGGCTAGTAAATGTGTGAATTTAGGTCCAGGGCTCTATCTACTTCGCCATTTAGCTGATACATAATGAGAGATGCCATGGCCAGACTCCCCGCATAGTATTTGTCTCATACACCTCCCAGTGGTATAAATTCTCTGAGGGTCGGCTCTGATCTTTATTTACCCAGACCTTGTATTCCCCTCCCCCCAATCCCCACAGTGCCTAGTATCCTATCGTCTAAGATCACATTCCTCCGATCCGCATTTTAAACCTTCTACATGCCGGCTCTAACCAAGTTTCCCCAGCTTTTTTCTACTTCACTACCCTTCACACACTTTCCTATTCTGCCAAACTAGCCTTCCCAAGGTTCTTCACGCCTTCTAGCACACCTTCAGTCACATCTATTCGCCTTTGTGCAGATTTCTCACCTACATCTTGGTTGTGACTTTGCACAGCCCTCCCTCACTTAAATCCAATTTATTTGCATGTCACCACATCTCCTTCCTGATGTCGTGGTCCTCTTGGAAAATGAAGGACAAACAACACTATTTGGAATTAATTTCTCCAAAGATCACTTCGTGTCACCTCTCACATGGCCTTCCCCGAAACCCTTGCAGGCTAGTTCCTACCCAGGGACAAATAATTACATTATATTCATTTTGTTAATATCGTTTTCTTCGAGATGGTATATAAGCTCCTGGAGGGCAGACATTTTCATTTTTGCCTGCTGACTGTCCGCACAGTGCTCTGGGCGCTACATAATGCTGTGATTTCCCTGACTTCCACCGATGATAACCCGTTTATTACTGGCATAGTATTTGGGAGTTGAGTACAGGGAGCGGCTCCAGGAAACACTGAGTGTGCGCAAAGTCTAGACCACCGCTCTAAAGAAGGCCAGGGACGCGCGCGCGCCACTTTACTATAGCTGGGGGGCCTGCGCACGCAGCACGAACAGGGAACTGGGCGGTGCACGAGGACCTAAGGAACGCTCGCCACCCTCCTAAGGCACTGACTGCGCACGCGGCACAAAGAAGGAACTGGGCTGTGCACGAGGAACGCGTAGGACGGAGGGCGCGTGCAGCCCAGGTCACAGCAGTTAGTGGCACAGTCTACTAACCCCAATTCAAAGAGGGAGAGTCCCGCCCCACCTTTCTATAGCCGGTTTAGAGAGGTGGATCTCGTGCAGAGCCACTTTAACTTCTTGTCAAATCCAGAGCCCCTCCCTCGTACGTCCAAAGGAACGTAACTGTCATCAAAATGCGCCCTTCCCTACTCGTCATTTTCTCCTGAACCTGTAGGTGTCACCCTGAACTACCCAGGGCGAGGTCTGTGTTAGCATTCGAGGTTCCCAACGGATATGCGCTATGGCTGCTGAGAGTGGAGCGGTCGGAAGCCCACCGAGAAGCGCTGTCCTCACAAGCAGTCATCGGAGACGGAGGTGCGTCCCTAGAAGGGAGCAAAAGGGTGAGGAGGGGGAGGGAGTCCAAAGACCCGCAGGCCGCAGGGTGCTAGAACGATGACCTGGAAAAACTACAATTCCCAAAAGGCAAAGCGAAACGCGCCACAGATTGTTCCCGAGTATGCGGAAAGCAGATTTGCTCCTGTGGTGTGTAACGGGCGGCTCCCGGAGATTGCGTTCAATTCGCTTATCCAAAACTGGAACGCGGCATGACCTGGGCCTGTGTGTTTTTTGGCCTAGGGTGATTTTAGATCGTAGATCAAGAAAGTCATTAGGGTGAGCGGCTAGGTGGCGCAATGAATAGAGCACTGGCCCTGGTGTCAGGAAGACCTGAGTTCAAATGCGGCCTCAGGCACTTGACACGTACTTGCTGTGTGATCTTGGTGAAGTCACGTAATCCCTATTGCCCTGCCTTCCCTCTTCCAAAAAAAAAAAAGTCATTAGGCCAGTCCCCTCATTTGACAGCTAGGTAAACTGAGGACCAGAAAGCGGATGTGACCATGATTAAAGAGTCAGTAACTGGTCCAAAAGTGAAAAAAGGCCTCTTGAAGCCTGGCCCAATGATTTTTGCATTATTCATGTGCCCCTTGTCACATTTAGGGTCACCTGACATTCAGTGAGACGCTGTTGTCACTTAGCCCTTTGAACCATGAATCAGAATCACCCAAGCTTCCTCTACTTATCCATTACTTTATCGACAGGATGTGGGTGGCTTACTGACCAGCTTAGTGACATACTCTTGAGTCAGTATCAACTTTTCCTGTGCCAAGAGTTTGATAAGCCATTGGCCCTGCTGTCAAATAGTTTGGGTCGTACTTTGACCAAGTCTAAGACCAGAAGTCTCAGTATTTGGTTGATTTAAAACCCGAAAGGGTCCCCAGAGGCCATGTAGCCCAATCCCCTCATTTTGCAGATGAGAAAACAGAGCTTAAGTGATTTGACAAGGGTATCAATGGAAGGACCTCAACTTGAGTCCTCTGAATCCAAAGTCAGTGCTTTAAAGGCTGAGCTGTCAATGTCAGTACTTAGGAATTTTGAGTGGGTTACTGAAACCCCTGCCCCACTAAAAAAAAAAATAATAGATGATATGAGAGGTAGTCAGGGTATAATGGATAGAGGAGGTTTAACCTTCATTCTAGTCCTGTCACTGACTAGGGTTCTGTGACCCTAGATAAGTCACTTAGTGTTCCCAGGCAATTCTAAGGTTATCAGTAGCACAGCTGGTGCTGATCTGTATTGATAAGAGTTTTCTTCCTAGCAGTTCCCCATACCAGCAATATCACAAGTCAACAACGAAAAATAATTACTATAAATAGATTCGTACTCTTTGCCTGTCCATGTTTCTGGAGAATTGAGCCATGTAAAGCCCAGGTCTGGCTATGTCACACCTTCCCTTCTTTCTTCCTGCCCCTCTCCGACATTCCAATAAACTCCAGTAACTCCCTTTCACCTCCGGGATTAAAATATAAAATCTTCTGTTTGGCATTCAATGCCTTTCATAACCTTCCCCCATTTCCAGTCTTTCTACATCTTATACCTACTCCCACTCTTACCCCAACTGTGTGATCCAAGACACTGGCATCCTGGCTGTTCCTAGACCAAGATACTCCATCTCCCAACTCTGGGCATTTTATTGGCTGTCCCCCCATGGCTGGAATGCCCTCCCTCCTTATTTCTACCTCCTGGCTTTTCTCAAGTCCCAACTGAAATTCCACTTTCTGCCAGAAGTCTTACCCAATCTACCTTAATTCTAGTCCCTTTTCTCTGTTGATTATTTCCTGTGTATCCTGAATATAGTTTGTATCTAGTTTTTTGCAAGACTGTGAGCTCCTTCAGAGCAGGAATTGCCTTTTGCCATTCTTTGTATCCACGGTGCTTAGCCTAGTGCCTGGTATATTGTAGGCACTTAATCAATGTTTATTTACTAACTGACTGCAAATTACTTGGTAAGCCTTTGAATTGCAGAATCATTTTTTTCCCCCACCTTAATAGGGATAAGATGCAGATTCCAGATGAAGAGAAAAGTAACTATTGTGACCTACCTATTAAGCAACAAAGAAGAAAACTTGTTCAGGCTGTGAAGGACAATCCATTTCTTATTGTTACTGGAAGGACAGGAAGTGGTAAAACTACCCAACTCCCTAAATATCTTTATGAAGCAGGTAAATGTATTCTGGAACTTGTGATACATTTGATGAATAATACTAACCGTGATCATAGTGACTTCCCACCCATTTCCCACATCTCTTCCAAATCCTACTTCAGGACCCCAACTCCATCCTTGCCCTCAGCAGGTGACTTTTGGGCCTTTACTGAGAATTTAGGGGCCTGGTCACTGACAAGAACTCCCAATAATCACCTCCTTGATTCTTCTAATCTTCTTAGTGATCTCACCCATCTTCTTACTTTCTCTTGTCTTAGGGAAAGAAGTAACGTTCTTTCTAAAGCTAACCCCGACGATCACCTACACCAGTAATCTCAACTCCTCCATGATTTTGCTTCCTCAGTTATTCTTTCTTATAAAACTTCAGTCTCTTCCTCTTTATTAGCTTTTTCCCCTTAACCAGCACGTATGCTCAAGTCTCCTTATCCTAAAAAAACTCCTGATGTTATCATCCTATTTCTTTCCTCACGTTAACAAATTGACAAATTCCTATATAGAACAGTTGATTCTTAGCACCTCTATTTATGTTATCATTTTATCTCTTTCCTCACATTAACTGACAAATTCCTATATAAAACAGTTTATTCTTACCACCTCTGTTTTTCTGCCACCTATTTATCCCCTTGCGTATTGGCTTCCATGTTAATAATTGGTTCATTGATGAACTTGCTGGCTACTTCTCAGTTTCTTTTGCTGGATTTTCGTATTCTTCCTATCTCTTTAAATAAAATTGTTTCCAAAAGTTTTCTCTTATGTTTTCTTTTCCTCTCTTTCTGTACTCTCCTTTGATGATATATCTCATTCACATCTATGACTTCAGTAGTCACTTGTATACTGATGACTCTCAGATCAATAGCTTAACCCCTAACCTTCATAGAGCTCCAATCCTGGTCCTGTTTCCTCATTGTCCTCGACTTCTCTCTCTTCAGCCTTTGACATTGTTGATCACTGTCTCCTCCTCAATGCTCTTTTCTCTCTAGGTTTTCAAGATACCACTCTCTCCTGGTTTTCCTAATATCTACACACTTTCTCTGTCTCCTTTGCTGGACCCTCCACCAGACCATGCCGTCAAATTTTAGATGTCCCTTGGGGTTTTGTCTCAGACTCTCTTCTCTTCTTCCTCACTACTTCTTCACTTGGTGATCTCATCACCTCCCATGAATTTAATTGCCTTGTCTATGCTGATGATTCTCAAATCTACCTTTCCTGTCCTAGTTCCTTTGCTGACTTCCAAACTCTTATCTCCAGACTCACGTATTTCAAATATCTTAAACTGGTTGTCCAGTAAACTTCTTAAGCTCAGTATGTCCAAAGTAGAACTCATTTTCTTTTCCCTTAAATCCTCCCTAACTCCTTCCTTTCCTATTACTATAGAGGGCAGCACCATTCTCTCACAGCCTAGGAGTCTTCCTGCATTCCTCACTATCTTTTACTGCCTGCATCCAAACTGTTGTCAAGCCCTGCTGACTTTACCTTTGCAGCATCTCTCCAGTACAGCTCCTTCTCTCCCCTGACATTGCCACCACCTCACACCTTGATTGTTGCAGTAGCCTGCTGGTAGGTCTGCCTGCCGCAAGTCTCTTCCCACTCCAGTCCATCCTCCATTCAGCCACTAAAACGATTTTTCCAAGATACATATCCAGAATATACACACCCTCCCACTCAATAGACAGTGGCCTCCTATTGCCTCCAAGTACAAATATAAAATACTCTGTTTGGCATTCAAAGCCCTTCTACCTTTCCAGCATTCTTACATCTTACTCCCTAACATGTGGCCTTTGATCCAATGGCATTGGTCTCCTGGCTATTCCACAAATAAGAGACTCCATGTCTTGGCTCTGGGCATTCTCTCTAGTTGTCTCTCATACTTGGAATGCTTTCTCCCTCTTCTGCTCTTGACAGCTGACCTTTAAATCTTGGCTACTTGGCTAGCTTCCTTTAAGTCCCACCTAAAATCCTACTTTCTACAGGAAGCCTTCTCCAACCATTCTTAATTTTACTGTATTCCGTCTGTTAATTACTTCCTGTTTCTCATGTATATAGCTTACTTTGTGTATATTTGTTTGCATGTTGTCTCCTCCATTAGAGTGTAATCTTGAGGGCAGGGCCTGTCTTTTGCTTCTTTTTGTATCCTCAGTGCTCATCACAATGCCAGCATTTAATAAATGTTTATAGACTGATTCTAGCTAATGCCTAGATATAATTATATATAATATACTGCCAGGGTCTTACCAGACATGTCAAACTCAACATGTCTGAAACTGGATTCATCCTCTTACCCCCAAACCTGTCCAAATTCTTAAATTCCCCTATCTCTCATACTTTTTGTCACATAAAGGGTTAAAAGTAAAGCTCCATGGCTCAGATCTGAGGTAGTTATTGTTAGCAACAATAACCATTTTTTGGCCATAGAACAGGATTGTCCAGTGTGGTCACTCCTGGACATGTGGTAAGTTGGTCACCTATTTCTGAGAACTTAGATGATAGGAAATTTGGAAATACTAGCTTCTATTACATAGTGATCTGTGTTGACATCTGATTCCCCTTAATTCTAGAGAGTCTTCCTTCAGTGGATTATCTCTAGTTTATCCTGAATATGGCTTGTTTGTATGTATCTATTCGAAAGTTGTCCTCCTTTATTAGACTTTAAACTCCTTGAGAACAGAGACCATCCTTTATAATTTTTTGTAACCCCAGTGCTCAGCACAGTGCCGGGCATGTAGTAGGTGCTTAATGTTTATTGACTGACATTTTGTACAACTTGGTTCCTCTTTATAGCATTCTCAGATACATAGGCCTTGTTAGCTTCAACTCCCCCATTGTCTGATGCTTTTGGTGACAAATATGAGGAAACTGATGACAAGGTTGGCAAATAACAAGGTATCTTTGTCATAATTATCATTTTAAGCATTTCTTTTATCTTAGAAAACTTGCTTGACAACTTTATATCCCCAGGGTTTAGAAGCACGTGGCTTGCTCTCTAAACAATCTAAAATGGAAGTAAAAAGATTCAAAGAAAAATTTTAAAGTGTCCACTTTCAGTAAAAAATGTCCACATTTAGTAATCTGTATTACTGTCTTAAATGCAGTTTTAAAATTGCAATATGCACCACTAAGTTACAATATTGTCCTTTAAAACAGCAGTTTTTCCTTTTACAAGAATTAGCAGTAACGGGAAGAAACAATTGTACAATTTTGATTTTTTTATCTTATTTTTGTTAGGATTTTCGAAACATGGTACAATTGGTGTGACTCAGCCACGAAAAGTAGCTGCCATATCAGTTGCTCAAAGAGTTGCTGAAGAAATGAACTGCTCTTTGGGAGGCCTGGTAGGATACCAGGTTCGCTTTGATGACTGTAGCTCTCAGGTATGGATGCCTCAGTGATTCTCTATTACCTACTGAGTGAAGTTCAAACTCCTTAGCTATCATTCAAGGCTCTCTACATCTGGCACCACACTACTTTTTTTTTTGCTTTATCTCTTGTTATCTTCTGCTTATCAGTTCTCTACTTTCTATTCTGCTTCAGCCAAACTAGGCTAATTTCTGTTGCCCATATACACTTGGCATTTTGCTCTTTCCGTGTCATTATTCCTGCTTTTTCCCATACCTGGAATACCCTTCTACTTTCTTCTTATTGACTTTCTACCTGTTTTTAAAATTCTACTCAGGGGCGGCTAGGTGGTGAAGTGAATAGAGCATCAGCCATGAAGTGAGGAGGACTTGAGTTCAAATCTGACCTCAGACACTTGACACACTTATTAGCTGTGTCACTTTGGGCAAGTCATTTAACACCAATCGCCTTGCCTTCACCCCTCCAAAATAAAACCCTCTATTCAAACACTACTTCCAGGAAGCCTTCTCAACTCACTATACAGACTGTCAATCTGTTTTCCCTCATTCTCACCACCAGATGACTAGCTCACCTCCTTTTGCAGTCATGGTTCTCTGATAACCTCTTTTGTGTTCATTCTTTGTAGCTCTTCTTTAGTAACATGTAGCAACCTACTCATCCCCCAGCATTGTACATCTCCATTTCCCATGGTCGCCTGCAGCTTTAATTCATTGAAGACCAGAGCAGTCCATGATTCACATCGATGTACCAAATTAGATGGATATTGATGTGAAAGAGATGGGCTTGGTGTCAGTAGAAGCTTAGGGTCATCAAAAGCTTTGTAAAAATTTCCCAAGGTGTTCTTTCTCTTACTCAGTTCTGGACCCAACTTATCATTCATTACATCTGTTTCAAGATTTAGTAACTAATGGACCAACTCTATGGGCTGTCAGTCCAGTTGCAAATCTTATATGTATTTGAACAGTAGGTGTTATTCATCTATTTGGTCTTTCCTATGTAAATAAATAACTCTTTTGAGTGATTGTAGATTTTATTTAGATTGCATCTCTACCCTGTCCCATTTATTTGATGCATTCATCGCAGTACCCTCAAACATATGCTTTCCTGAAGGATGTCTTAGATGAAGCAGTGTGGTACACTCTACAGGAATACTGTATCCAGAGCTAGAGAAACTGAGTTTAAATTCCACCTCTGCCACTCTATGTATGTGACCTTGGGAGGTGACTTGATGTGTCTCTGAATCTCAGTTTCTTCTTCTTTAAAGTCAGGGGATTGGACTAGATGACTTCTAAAGTCTCTTCTAGCTCTAGAGTTGTGATCCTCAGCCTTTTCCATTTAGACTCTGTATTACCTTCCATGAGAGTGAAAAATTTTTGGCAAGCATACACCTATCTCCAGTTTCACTTGGCATTACTAATCAAAGGGTTGTCAAACAAATTTATCTCCGTTACTAAATCTCTCAAGGGATTCTATGATTTTTGACACATGCATGGAAGATATATTATAAGAAAGGCTTTAAGAAATAGCATTTTGTCCTCAATCAAATGCCCATTTGTAATTAACAAAAAGAAAGCATGGTGGGATCTTAAATTCTCTATACCTTTCAATTGATTCAATGACTATAAAGATGTGGTCTCCAATAAAATATCATTTGTGAAAGCCTATCTGTTCCTTTCTCATATTTCATTGATTACATCTGGGATGTGTGAGTTGATTCTCATTGAGGTGAAAAGTAAGCATGAGTGTCAGTCATTACTAGTATTTTCTCTGTTGTCCTTTTTTGTTTGGCAATAATAAAGGCCAGAATAGGTATCTTTTACTCTTTTAGTTTTCTTGAGAATTAGTCCTTCAACACCTTCAACTAACCCAGAGTTAGTTGCCTCCAATCCAGAAGAGCTCCAGCTACACTTGGTCTAAGCCAGCTACCTTTTCCATCTTCTTTTCAACATTCATTTCTGCTTCCTCATTTGACACATAGGGATGTGATGGCTGAGTCCAAAAAAAGTGGCTCCATTGTCACTGAGAGAGAGGATGTTATTGCAGAGATCTTAGCAGATATGGGACATCCATCCACGTATCCTACTTCCAGTTTCATCCTCAAGTGCTCAGGTTTACTGGGCTCACTTGGGCCTGTGGCTGCGCTTTGGGTAAAGTTGTATTTCCCACCATTGCTTCTCACAATTGTGTCAGATAATACTGATCATAATCCTCTAGCATCCTGTGAGACACAGCTTAGTGAAGTAGAAAGTGATGGGTTTGGGAAAAGGACTTGTGGTCCCCTCTCCAGCTCTGCCACTTACTGCCTATAAACATTGGCAAATCATTCAGCCTCTTTAGACCTCCATTTCCTCATCTTAATCTCTAAGGCCCCTTCTAGCTCTGTGATCCTCTGGTCCTTTGCATGATTTTATAAATGAATTGCCCTAAATTGGTGTTGCCCTGGCTGTCATCTCTCCATTTTGACAAGGAGCTCAAGTGTTTGCTGGCCCAAGTGGTTTCTGAGCAATTTTGGTCTTGTTGGGACAATTAAAATACATAGGTTAAACTTCTTTTGGAAGTGGTGATAGGCTAGTAGATCAGTGCCTGTTCTATCCATTTCTCCTTTTCTTTTTGCTTTTTAGAGGTGGGAGGGCAGGGCAATTGGGGTTAAGTGACTTGCCCACGGTCATACAACTAGTAGGGTCTGTCAAGTGTCTGAGGCCGGATTTGAACTTAGGTCCTCCTGACTCCAGGGCCAGTGCTCTACTCGCTGTGCCACCGAGCCGCCCCCCATTTCTCCTTTTCAACATTTTATTTAAAGAGGAGAGTTGGAGTTGCCTCTGTTGTGTACAATATATCTTTTTCATTTTTTTTTAATCTTGTTTTTGATATTTGCTCTAACAAATCTTTAGTCTGACTGCCTACAGACAACTGATTTGCACATCAATGACCAGTCTTCTCCTCTTGGATTAAAATAATTTTTTTTGTAATGTTACTTGGGGCTAGTCACATCCAATATTTCTCAACTTCCTTCTTGAAGAGAGTATTCAAATATTCAAATGGATTTTATTGATTCATATATTTTTTCGAGAAATGTCAATTTCTACCTTTCTATGTCTGTTTATCCTGTGTGGCATTTGTTTCTGTCTTCCCATAAGTTTTCAAGATATTGTAGACTTTCCTTGTTTTCTCCCAACATCATGAGGCTACTAAGTGCTTCTGGAAGGCAGCTCTATCACAGTAGATAGAGCACTGGACTTGAAATCAATAAGACCTGTGTTCAAATCCAGCTTCAAACAGTTACTAATTGTGTGATGCTAGACAAGTCAGTTAGCCTCTATTTGCCTTAGTTTCCTCGACTCTAAAATGGGAATGATCATAATAACATCTACCTCTCAGGGTTACTTCAAGGACCAAGTGAAATAATATTTGTAGGCATTTAATAAGTCCTTCCAGTGGAACATATAGTCTGCATATATCAGTTTCATGATATTGATGGTCTTTCTATGACTGATTTCTACGTAGTCTATAAGCCTTTAGTCTCTCCTTTTTCTTCTAAGCCATGTTTCTCAATTTTTTTTTTGTTATTCTCAATTATGTTCACCTTTACACTGAAGTCACCAAGTACTAAAGTATTAAAAGTGATTTAATTTAGGCAGTCTTAGCAAAGTATTCATAGACTTTCTGCACCTCCTTATCCTCTGCAGCAAATATTGATACATAAGCTGCAAATATCATGTCTTTTTTGCAGATGCTTATCTGGAGTTCAATATGAGGAGATGACCAAGCACACAAAGAAAGGTTTCTTGTTGGGTTTGGACATGCAAAAAACCCAACTCTGCTCTGCCAACTCTCTGTCCCTCCAAAGAGACCTGTGAGCTGCCCTTTCATTTAGCTACAACTCACTTTTATCTTCTTATTTCATTTATATAAATTCCTTGAGGGTAAGGACTGTTGTCATCTGGCATGCCTGGCACATGGTAGGAGCTTAAGAAATGCTGGTGGATTGATAGTAAGAGTATTGGGAGTTATTTAATTATTTTTTTCTTTTAAAGAAATCCCAGGTAACAGTTCTCTTTAGTGCTCTCTGGATTCTCCAGTCTAAAATTTGTAACTATAAGATTCCTTGACATAGAGGTCATGCTTGTATTCTTAAAGCCAAATGAATGAGATTTTTTTCATATTTCTTTTCCTCTCTTAACTGGAAGGACAACCGTTAAGTTAACAAAGTCAAGTCAGCTGTTTCCTGTTTTATGCAAGGCAGGTAAGGGTCCAAGGTGGTTTTCTCTTTAGTGTTTAGGCCTGGGATTACTTGTGATAACCTATATGGTATTGAGATTTCTCTTAATTTTATTTGATATAAATAAGTAGCACATGATTATATGTGTAAAAGATATATGTAAAAGGACTTCTCACTCTAATAGGTGCAGGGAGTTTTTCTCCTGTTATAGCTTCTAGAGATTTCCTTCTTTCTTCTCCTATTCATCACTATAGATCCTCCTGCTGCCTGGGGTCTCAGCCAGGCTAAACTCTGACTTTTTACTTTGTCTCATTGCTACTCCCTTTGGAGTTGGAGTTATGTGATAGGAGGGGGGGAGGGGAGAGTAAATAAATTCCGCACTGCTTCTCTGTTACACCCCAAACTCCTCTCATCCTTCTAGCTCTCATTCTGCCTTCTCCCTAAAGATCTTCCTGGTTCCTTACTCAACTTGTTCAGCCATTTCCCAATTGATGGGCATCCCCTCAATTTCCAGTTCTTTGCCACCACAAAAATATCTCATTTTGAAATTGTTTTGACTAATTAATTTTAATTTCATTTCTGTGGCAGAAACTATTGGAATAAAAATTTTAGGGGAGCTGTGTTGTTTAATGTTTTATCTAAAATGTCTGTGGCACTGTAACTTGCTGTATTATGGCTGTTTAACCCTCAGGATACAGCAGTCAAATACATGACTGATGGATGTCTACTAAGACATATGATGGTTGACCCAGACCTTACCAAATTCAGTGTCATCATTTTGGATGAAGCCCATGAAAGAACTCTAACAACAGTAAGTATTATTATTGAGTGTCTTGTTACCAAATACCATGAGATTTATGTTTAGTTTTGAGGAAATAAGTTTTTCTTCATTCACCTTTTATCCTTATATATATTATTTCCTCATATTTATAGAAATCATTGTCCTTTGAATTATTCATTCTCTCCATTTTTACTGGTTACTGGTAGGAATATGTTTGAAGTAAATTGTCTTTTTAGGTACATACATGTGTTTCATTTGATGATAACTTTTCTTTTAGGATATCTTATTTGGCTTGCTGAAGAAAATGTTTCAGGAGAAGACACCTAACAGGAAGGAACATCTGAAGGTGGTGGTGATGTCAGCTACAATAGAGTTGGTTGGACTCTCAGCCTTCTTTGGAAATTGTCCAGTAGTTGACATTCCTGGAAAGATTTTTCCGGTCAAAGAGATATTCTGCAATTTGATTGGTCCGAAAGACAAGGAAAACTCTTCATATGTTAATGCGGTACTACCGAGAATACTTATTTCTTTGTTTTGAAACCACATTTCTGGTTAGTTGAGTAACCTAGATGTTCAACTGCACCCTTTGCTACTTTTGTGGAAATTCCCCATTTTGATATTTTTCAAGTGTCATCTCATTCTCTGTAGCTCATATTTCATTCATTTATTAATTCAACAAATCTTTATTAAGACTCTGTGCTATGTACTGGCAGTACAAAGACAAAACCAAAGCATTTCTCGTTCTTAGGAAGCTTATATTCTGCTGAGGGTAAACAATATGAACAGATAAATAAACACAAAACATATCCAAGTAAATAGAAAGTCCTTTCTTGAGGTAAGGACATTAACAACTGGAGGACCAGAATAGCTCAAATTGGGAGGTGGAAGCTGAGCTAAGTTTAGAAGGAAGCTAGGGATTCTAAGGGTTAGAGGTAAAGAGGGTATCTATTCCAGTCATGAATGGCCCATGCAAAGGCACAGAGATAGGCATTTAAATGTTGTATATGGGCTACAAGGAATTGGCCAGGTTGACTTGAATGTAAACTGCATGAAGGAGAGTAATGTATGATAAGCCTGGGCAGGTAGGTGGGAGCCAGACTGTCAAGGACTTTAAATACCAAACAGGACTTTGTATTTTAACCTGGAGGCAGTAGGGAACCTTGGATGTTTCTTAAGCAGGGGAGTGACACGATTAGACCTGGGCTTTAGGAAAACCAGTTGGGCATTTTGTTGACAGAAGCCATTTTTCTACTAGAAAAGTCCACAGGAGAAGTGATTTTTGTTCTGTTTCTTTCTCCTTCTGTGGCTCCCCCCACCACTTGCCTATTAGTATGATGCTTTGTATACAATAGGCATTCAGTAAGTGTTTATTGAATAAGACTAGAGTTAACCATAGATCAGGGGTAAGGAACCTGGGGCCTGAAGGCCACATGTGGCTTTCTAGGTGCGACCTTTTGACAGAGTTCAGTTTTACAGAACTGATCCATTTATTAAGATTTGTTCTATGAAGTTTGGATTCAGTCAAAGGGCTACACTTGAGGACCTAGTGGGCCACATATGGCCTCGAGGACTCAGGTTCCCCACCCCTGCCACAGATGTAGATTTTCTTGCTAAGGAGGCAGTGGGTTAATGGAATTTTTCCACAAAGGTAAGCTAAATATGAACTGAGGAAAAATGGATGAGACCAATTTAAAATTGCCTTCTATGTCAAGTCCTTTTGCGGATGAAATATTATATGTGGGACAGCTTTACCTGGGATAAATTTGATTTTTTATGGAGCAAAGGGATAATCCATGATTGCCTTAGGTTGATGAGACTTTTGCTTCTTATTTCTTTAGGTTGTAAAAGTGACTATAGAAATCCATTTGAATGAATCAGCTGGAGACATCTTGGTATTTCTGACTGGTGAGGATTCCTCTTCACATTCTCATTTCTTACTTCATGTAAAGAACAGCAGTGAAGCATATAATAAGTCAGGAGATCTATTTTCCATAACCCTTGTCAGATGAACTAAATTTAGTCTTTGCATGCCTGTATATAAAAACTCAATACAAACAAACTGCCATCTGTATATATGGCAAGAGAATCTGAAAGGTACTTTGAACTTCTCCTGAAAGACACATACAAGTGTACAGTGGTGGTAGAACTATGATCAGTTCCTTTGTTCTGTCTTGTCCCAATCATTTGACAGACTGAATTATCCCCGACAGGCCTGACTGGCCCTGGCATCCCAGAGTTCTATCCCACCAGCAATTTTCTGCTTGCCATGGTGGGATGGTTGCCATGCCTAGACCTTTTGTGACTCCTGGATGTGCTGTGACAAAGGTGTGGCTCATAGAATCACTTATGGCAGCCCTTTGGAGTTTAAAATTAGAGCAATTAAATTCCAAACTAGGGTGACTCTTGAGCATCCTATTAACAGCAATGAGTCATTTTATTGTCTCACCTCCTACTCCTGCCTTGTCCTTGATGTCAGAGATGAGGAAGGCTGAGGATCTCTTCTTCTTAAAGAGCCTCAAACAGCCTGAGAGAGGCAGCTGCTCTTGGACTGACTTCTCTGTCCATTCAGTTCAATTCAACAGCCGTTTATTAGATGCCGACTATGTGTAAAAGCCCATCTTATTGTAAATTGGCCCTTTTCATCACCCTGTCATCTTACTCTAAGTAGGGTTTTAATAAATTATAAGGGATGGGGGGAATGGTGAGAGGGAGTGGAAGGGATAGTAATAATAATGAAAAAAAAAAGACAAAGGAATGTGAATTAAATGTTTAAAAATATGCAGAAGAAAGCAAACAGGTTTAGAAGGGATCACAGACAAGCAGGGCAGAGTGGATACTACTGTGTTTAAATTTAGGATATACTTTTTTAAAAAAGCTGTACTGAAAATAGATTCACACTTATACCTCATTCTTAAAAGAAGGTTATGTTTCATAGTCACTCATTTGCTCTTACACTTACTTATTCCTCACTCTTAAAAGATGGTCACATTTCATAATCTGCCCTCTTTTTCTGATCTTTGTATGTAGAAATGTTTGTGTTTGTCAAGTTTACAGTAAGAAATAGAAGAAAAAAATCCAACACAGTCTGAGGGGAAGAAAATTCAAGACTTTGAGAGTAATGAGCTTAATTTTTTTCCCTGTGAGATTTTTGTTTTTAATCCTTTGAAAACTGTTATTTCCTATAACTTGAATTTTTAAAATTATGATTAATTGCACATTCAAAGCAATGAGGTGGTGTAAGGCAGTGATATTCTAATTTCATTTTCATCTTAATAATGCTACTTTACATCAATTCATCACTTTTACAGGGTCTGTGGTACTCTTGCATTCTGTCACTGGATCCCCACAGAAAGATTGTGAAATAGGCAAGGCAGGCATTAGCATCTTCATTTTACTGCTTAAAAAAAATAAATCTCATTGAATTTTAGGGGCATGTCTAACTTAAGCTTGTTCTAGGTATAGGTATAGCCAGTATTATAACTCAGGTCTACTCACCCCCAGCCCAGTAAGTATTCTTTTATAGCCCCTTGCTGCCTTTCCTCTCTCTTATAAATATCTTTTAGAACTTAATTTAGTCATTTTTAATTGTAAATTTTAACAATTGCGACCCAAACAAAATAAGGATTAAAGCCACAACCCAAACTATGTTCTTAAAGAATAATTTTTAAATTTTTCATTAATATCTTTTGGGGGTTTCTTATTGTTAAATCGCTTTTCAGTTGTGGCCAACACTCTATGACTCCATTTGGAGTTGTCATTTCCATCTCCAGCTGGTTTGATAGATGAGGAACTGAGGCAGACAGGGTTAAGTAACTTGCCCAAGGTCACACAGCTAGTTAAGTGTCTGAGGCTGGATTTAAACTCGGGTACTCCTGACTCCAGGGCTGGTGCTCTATTCACTGTGCCATGTAGCCACCCTGCAGTTTACAATTATTATCTCATTTGATCCTTTCAATAACTCTGGGAGTCAGATGCTATTATTATCCTGATTTCACAGATGAGGAAACTGAGGCAGAACTAGTAAATATCTGAGACTAAATTTGAACTGAGCTCTCCCTGACTCCAGGTTCAGTGCTCTATGCACTGTGCCACCAGCTGCAAAGGATCTGTAACTGTCAGAATAGGCAACTCAGAAGAGTTGGCAGCGGCACCAAGAGCTTGAGACTTACATAGCTAGTAATTGTTAGAGGCAGAATCTGAAGCGTCCTGACTCTGAACTGAGCCCTCTCCTCTTTTCTGCTCTGCCCAGATAGTCTGTGGACAGAGACATGATAAGAACTGGGCTTGTGATTTCATCCATGTAGAGCACTCCCACCAAGGGAGTCCCATCTGCTTGACAAAGGGCAGCCCTACTGCACCACTTAGATTGTGAGAGAGGTGCTGGGGTGTGACCTGTCAGAGGGAAGGCTTGAACCCAGGCCTTCTGACTCTAAAGCCATTGCTATCTACTTTGTAACTCTTCCTAGATGTGTCATATGTAGTACATTTAACACATATAATGACTGCACTTTGATTCCCTTCATGTAGTCTTTCCATATTCACATTCAAATGAGGATTTTAAAATGGACACTTTCTCAAGCTGTTTCTAATCCACTTGTAATGCTATCCTTAAATTAGTTTTGCTCTTCAGGTGCTTATATGAATTTTTTTTCTACCCATTTTAGGCCAGTCAGAAATTGAGAGAACTTGTGAATTACTTTTCCAGAAGGCAGAGTCTATTGATTACCAGTATGATGTTCAAGACAACTCCATAGATGGTTTGCTGATATTGCCATTATATGGCGCAATGCCAACAGGTACAAGTTTAAAACAGTTTTTATCCTGTAAGAATTTTGTCTGAAGTAATTTTTTGCACTTGAGTGCCTGACAGAAGCTCTTTTACATTTATTTGATGGGAACAGAGGATACCTGTGATTAATTTTCCAGAAGCATTGGAAATCAGTTTTATTTACCTCTTTGCCATGCCATGTTGAGTTGTATCCTCAGTCATCACCAGAACAGCAACCAGAGTGGGCTCCATGTGGAAGGACGGCTATCATGTGGTGATAGTCACACCTTTGAGGCTGTGCAGAGTTTGATTACAGCTGCTAAACATACAGAGATGTCACACTTCCAGTTATATCTGCATAGCTTCCTTTAGTCAGCTAAATGTGATTTTTGGTTGTTTTTTTTAAATTGGGGCCATTCCTTTACATAGTATTCCAGGGGTAACTCCAGATTATTTGGTTGCGTTGGGTAAGTATTGATTGCAGTATGTGGTCAGGGTTTAGAGATGTTGTTGCTGTATATAGTTGTGGTGGCATCTGGCCTATGAAACCTATTTAGGACCTCAAGATTTTAGAGTTGGCAGAAACCTTAGAGATCATCTAGTTCAGCCCCCTCATTTGACAGAAGACAAGTTGGAGTTTGACTGTAAATTGGATAAGAGAGTTGAATCTTGTTTTGGGGGGGGTTTTCCTTGTTAAAATCCTTAGTTCTGGAAAGTTTTCTTAAGTTATTTCTTAAAAAAAGAAGGATGAGGATTAAGAAAAGGCCACTAAATTTGGCATTTAATAGGAAAAAGTCATTTTATTTGAATAAGGTGAGAAGACACACTGCAGAATTAGGAAAAGAATAAGTTTAACCTCAGAAAAGGAAGAAAGATATAAGATGATAGCCAGCCCTTTTGGTTGGAGTGGTAGGCCCTGCTTGACCTCACCCTGGGTTCTTGAGCTGATCCACACCACCTGGAGTTAGGCCCCACCCCACCCCGCTGTACTTTATGGCCCAAAACACTTGGACCAGGTGCAAGTAGCCCCTGACCACCTGAGTGGTTCTACAGTTAACCCTTCCATATCTCTGGGGGTAGGTGCATGGTGCTCCTCAATCTGGAAGATCCATGTCAAATGTTTTGGCTCTCTTTTCATACCAAAGAAGTCTGAATTTTTTTTCTTTTTATTTTATGGGATGTTTACAGTACCTTATTGTAAGATTTGGGTTAAATATTTGGTCATAAGGCTCTATGTCATTAGCTAGCCTTCACATATCTGTAGCTTCCACAAAACTCCCTTAAAACTTATATTTAATTTCTTATGCCAAACCAATATATGTTGAAACTGTGATGGGGAAAGTCTCTATGTGGAAGGGATAACTGTAGTCTTAGCATTGTAGCTTCCCCTGCTGTTGCTGCTCCTGCTCCTAGGTGCCCCCTCTGGGTTTCTGTTTATCCTGCGACTTTTCTTGGGAGCCTTCCCTCTTACTGCCTAGAGGCAGACACACAATTTTGCCCCAGAGCATTCCTTTGCCCAGTCTCTGGTCACCCTGGGAAGCCCCTGACTCATTTGCCTACTATGCAGTCACTTATAGAAATGTTTGTCATTTTGATTTGGGGCTTCCTTGCTCTTCAGAGACAAATTTGAAATGCGTATGTCTCTTTTTTTGCTTGCTTCTTAAATATGCATTCCTTACCTTGATACCATGCACTAAACTTGCTGGCAAGCCCCCTTTTCCCATTGCACATGAGCTTCTGACTGAATTTTGTGCAGTTCTGTGGTGGAAGAAGTTATTCAATGAAGTTTCTAATTGCATTTCTTGATCATTATTTGGTGTGGTTTTCCTGGTAGGCCTGAAGAAGTTTGGGGAACCTGCTTCTGGTCAGGCCAGCCACGTTGCATTCTACTCCAGTCCACCTACCATGTTCCCCTTATGGTCCAAAAGGCCTTCCTCTGTGCCTTCCTTTCCTCCACATAGTAGAATCTCTGCTTTCTTCAAAGCTCAGCTCAAACACCGTCTCCTGCCTGAGACCTTTCCTGATCCCCAGATGCTTGTGCCACCCTGATCTCCCCAATGACCTGGTATTTATTAAGTGCCTGTTTTGTGTGTACTTGGTATGTATGTGTGGATTCCCTCAATCAAGTGTAAGCTCTGTGAAGGAAGGAGCTGTTTCATTTTTTTTCTTTGTACCTGTGGAGCATAGCACAGAGCCTAGCAAATAGTAAGTGCTCAGTAAATGCTTGTTGATTGATCAAAGGACCTAGGAATTCATGCCACACAAGACCTCTAGAATTAGAGCATCAGTGTTAAAAAAACAGCATGCCTACACTGGCTGTTACCCTTTCAGCCCCACAATAACCTTGGCCCTAGATCTCCCCTGTCTTTATCTTCCTCTCTACTCCCTTTCCCAAATCCTCTTCTATTATTAACCAGCCATCCTTTATCTTAGATCTTTCCCTTTCACATTCCTTCTCTCTTATGGTACTCATTGCAACCTAGCTTTCTCCTAAAGACAACACCCGTCTCATGGAACCCTTTCCAAGACTAGCTTCTGCTTCTGTCATACCTGCAGAAAAACAGCTGTGGGAGGAGGACATGGAATGCTTTTTGCTCTCCACTGTCATTTTCAAGCCCTCTGCCCACCATTATGACACAACCACCAGTGCTTTAAAAGTTTATCCTATTCTCTCCAGATCCTTGTTCCTATCATCTATGGACCTCCAGGTCTCTCCTTCCCAATAAGTTCAATACCTACCTCATAGTCTTCTTCTCTACCTCAAACCTCCCTACTCCAACTCCCCAAACAACTTGGCATCCAAGATTCTTAACCTCCCATGACCTATGTCATCATTCTTCCTCCACCACAAAACTGTATGCAGGTATGGTTCATACCTTGGATCCTATCTCCAGCTGAATAACTCCAGCACAACTGAATTTGCCTCAGGTGCTAGAATTCCTAGTTCCAGTAAGCTCCTGAAGTCAGTCATTCTTCAGTTGTTGGATATGGAGGTTGTTTTCAATTTTTTGTTGTTACAAATAGATCAGCTCTGAATATTTTTACAGAGATGAATCTTTTTCCTGTTACCACTTTGTTTCTTTGGGATTTTATCAAATGATTATTGCATTTGTTAAGTACCAATGTGATGAATGCTGTATTAGATGCTGGAGGTACAAATACAAAGAATGAAACAATTCCTACACTCAAGGAATGTATATTCTAATCGGGAAGATTTTAGGATAATACTTTAAACAAATCTCTGCTGGTTTCTTCTTTCAAAAAAAAAAAATATAAACAAGGAGTGTGGTGATAATTATGCACCACCACAAGGAGAATGCCAGGAGCCTGACTAGTGAAACATGTCAGAGCAACAGTCTTGAAGCTTTTTAGGTGGTTCCAATGGCATTAATGGGGAATGAAGAGAGAATCACAACAGTTTTGTTCACAGTTAGTGG
This sequence comes from Pseudocheirus occidentalis, assembly GCA_028646575.1. NCBI lineage: Eukaryota > Metazoa > Chordata > Mammalia > Diprotodontia > Pseudocheiridae > Pseudocheirus > Pseudocheirus occidentalis. The sequence continues at coordinate 139,978,577 of CM053593.1, read as the reverse complement.
ATTTTGAAAAGTCAGCCAATCAACAAGGATTTATTAAGCACTTAACTATGAATGAGGTAGATTAAAAATAGACTTTTTAAAATAAAAAATAAGCAGAAATGAGCATTTCTCCTTTGTACAGATTGTTAGCTGATCTACAAAATGTATTTATTCTTATAATTGAGTGAAGGGCCTTCACTTTATTTTTCTTTCCAATTCAGTGGTAGGATTATTTTTCATTTTAAACATAGAATGATTATGTACTTAACAGAACAAAACTAATTAAGCATATGTTTACAGCCTCTTATACTTTCTGTATGAATTTCATCATATCATATCTTACTAACAGCTTATTAATGACCTCATCTATGTCCCTTTTCATTCTCTTTTCTTGTGTATTCACCTCTGTAGTTGTTGATAAATTTTTCTTTGTATGTTATCATAATGTGTTCTGTTTTTCTGATTCTGTTTTATTTTCATATTACTTTCTTCCAAAATTTATTTATATTCTGCATTTTACCAATTATTATTATAGTCCATTATGTTGGTAATAAAAAATAATTCAAGTTTATATAGCATTTTAAAGTTCCTTTGCTTCATAATTAACACCTGAAGTAAATAGGACAAGTTATGGTATTAGGATTCTACAGTTTAGGGGAATTTGTACCTCCACAGAGTTTTCACTTCAATAAGAAGAAAAGGTCTTTAGCAGCTACCTAAACTGACTGCTTAGCTGCATAATCATAGAATGGACTTCCATTTGTGTAGGGAATTCTCTGTTATTGAAAATAGTTAAGCAGAGGTTAGCTGGCTTATCATTTGTCAAGAATTTCTGTACTGGAGTCATTCCCCAATTGATAAATGGGCAAAGGATATGAACAGGCAGTTTTCAGAGGCAGAAAGTAAAGCATATGAAAAAATGCTCTAAATCACTATTGATTTGAGAAATGCACATCAGAACAACTTTGAGGTACCACATCTCACCAGCCAGATTGGCTAAGATGACAAAACAGGAAAATGACAAATGCTGGAGAGGATGTGGAAAAATTGGAACACTAATGCATTGTTGGTGGAGCTATGAACTGATACAACCATTCTGGAGAGCAATCTGGAACTATGCCCAAAGGGCTATAAATAATTGCATACCCTTTGACCCAGTAATACTACTTCTGGGATTGTATCCCAAAGAGACCATAGAAGTGGGAGGAAGACCCATATGTACAAAAATATTTACTGCAGCTCTCTTTGTAGTAGCAAAAAACTGAAAATTAAGGGGATGCCCACAAATTGGGGAATGGCTAAACAAGTTGTGGTCTATGAATGTAATGGAATACTGTTGTGCTACAAGAAATGGGGAGGAGACGGTCTTCATATTCACCTAGAGATGCTTATACAAGCTGATGCTAAATGAGAAGAGCAGAACCAGGAAAAATTTGTACACAATCACAGACACATCTTATGTGTGACAACCAGCTTTGATAAACTGGACTCTTCTCAGCAATGCACAGTTATAGGACAACTCTACAAGTCTCAGGATGGAAGATCTACATTCAGAGAAAGATCTAGAAAGAACAGAGTTTAAATGGAGACTGAAGCAAACTACATGCTATTGTTCTTTTTCATGTTTGATTCTCTTTCTTTTTTCCCATTATTCACTCCATTGGTTACAACCCTTCTATACAACCAGACTAATGCCCAATGCGGAATCATTTGCAAATCCTGTACTTGATTGCATGCCACCAGGGGGGTGGGGGAGGACAAAGAAGGGAGAAAATTTGAAACTTAAGGGATTCTGGAACTGAATCTTTTAAACTAAAAGTAAATAAATAAATCAATTTTAAAAAAAAGAATTTCTGTATTGGGATGGAGACTGGATTAGTAGTCATACTACCTATGTGACCCTGGGCAATTTATTTTATTTTATTTGCTTTTTGGAAGGCAGTTAGGGTTAAGTGACTTGCCCAAGGTCACATGGCTAGTAGGTGTTAAATGTCTGAGGCCAGATTTGAACTCCAGTCCTCCTGACCCTAGGGCTGGTATTCTATTCACTGCGCCACCTAGCCACCCCTGGGCGATTAATTTTAAAACCTCAATGGACCTCAGCTTCCTCATCTATAAAATGAGCAGGTTGGACTAAATTATCTATAAGGTGCCTGCCAGCTAAAAATCTATGATTCTGTAAGTATTTATGTCCCCTCCAACCCTAAAATGATATAACTAATAGAAAAAAAGTTTTTAAATCTATTTTTATCCCTTTGCCTTTAAAAATAATTAACTCTTACAGAGAAAGTCTTTAAAAGTTATCTTTGAATCTGTTTTAAAGACCCTGCAATTTGTATCTTTTTTTTATAAATTTGTTTTCCTGAATTTCAGCATGTTATAGAGTGTTATAATTCTTCACTCCAGAATTCAGTGATAGTATCTTAGAGAAATTTTTTTCTATTACATTTTGAATTTAAATTCATTAATAAGCTTGACAGTTATACCTGTGTAATTTTTGCCCAGTACCGAATATCTATGTATAGAGCTTAAATTTAATTTGAATGCATATATTCACAACATATGTATAAATGTTAGACTACTTACCATATTTGTATGTATATATACATACACACATATATACACATTTAGAAGGTAAACTTCTTGAGAGTAAGTTTCATTCTTTTTGTATCTCCAATACGTAGCTAAGAGCCTGATTTTTAGTAGGTGCTTTGTAAATGTTTATTGATTCATTGTTAATACAAATTTTATTTTGACCCTGATTTTAGAACAACAAAGAAGAATATTTTTGCCACCACCGCCTGGCATTAGAAAATGTGTAGTATCTACAAATATTTCTGCCACATCTTTAACAATAGATGGAATCAGGTATAGTTCTTGACCACTTTCTTAGGTTTCAGGAACCTCTTCACTTAACTGAGTTATTTTGTCTCTCTGTTCCTCTTTTCTCATGTAGGATTTTCTTTTTTTTCTCTCTTTTTTTTCCCCGAAATTCAATTTTATTTTTAGTTCCAATTTTTTTTCTCCTTCTCCTTCCCCTTTTCCCCAACCACTGAGGAAGCAAGAAAAACAAAAGCCCTTTACAAATATGTATGCTCATGCAAAGCAGTTTCTGCTTTAGCCATCTCCTGTAGATTTTTAGTGTTATAATTTACATTGTTGGATATCAACCCTTTTTTAGTTACTCTTGTAAACAGGAAAGGTGAGAGATCAGAAACTATTAACCAGTCGGAAGCATACAATTTCCTTTTCCCAGTTTTCAACTGTCCATGATAGTGCTTATGTTTCACTAAATAAGGAATCCAAAACCAAGGCTTTTCCATGCTCCCATTTATCAGACATGTCTTTTTCAGAATCTATAATCCTTTTAATGCAACAGATATTTGTTATCCCTTACTCCGTAATAGCTATATAGTCACCAATGTAATGTTTATCCTAGTGTTCATCTGAAAGTAGATCCATCCTGTAATCAGTCACTGTTTTTCTGATGTCATTGGCACATAGTAGGCATGGTACATAGCATTCCTTGCATTGTGCATAATACATTATGTTTTATATAATATGCCTTACATGTTTGTATGGTACATCATGGTGGATAGCATTCCTTGCATAGGACATAGTATGCCTTGAATGGTGCATAGTTTTCCTTCTACAGTACATGATATGCTTTTGCATGTTGCATAACTAATGTTTGTTGTATTGAATTGAATTATAAAGTAATGGACCCTAATTGCTACCTTACTGGGATTTTAAAAATTTGTGCTTAAGTATTTTTATTGACAACAAATTATTTTTGGCTTACATTCTAGAAAAACACAAAATTCTTGAGAATTTAAGGCCCAAACCAGTAATCTCAGATAGCTGAGTTAGGCTTCTTGAGGATATTTCCCAGTGATAACACCTTTTGTCCAGAACCAAATTTTTCTGCCTTTGAAAAAATACACTCAAAAAAATAATTATTGTTTATGTTCCAGCAGAAAGAAATGACCACAAATACCTGAAAGGCCCTTATGTTTGTTTCTTATCTCTCACTTTTGTTTTTTTTCCTTTACCTTTCCTTGTAAAATTAATTTCCGCAGAAGGAATAGAAAAGGGGAGTTGATTCAGCACTTGATTTGGAGAAATTGGTAATCACCTCCTTTTCCCCAAATCTTTTTTTTCCCCCCAGGGAGAGAGAGAGTCATGTTATAGAGATGAAAAAAAAGTAGATCATTACTTTCATTTACTTCTACCCTGACTTGCTTCTCTTAATCAATTTTGTCATCTCCAACATTTAATATTCTGTTTTATAGAAGCAGTATGAACTAAATATTGAATGAGAGTTAGAGTCAGAGCTCACAAGAACAGCTTAGAACCAAGTTTTAAAATGAGATAAAGCATATAGTGGACAGTGACAATAAAATACATAATGAAGAAATTCAGATCTCTTAGTGAGCATAAGAAAGCATAAGGATGACTAGACCAAAGCCGTGGTTTAATCATCAAGTGATACACAAGAAGTAAAATGTTTTAAGTAACCAAAGAGAAAGGAAGAACCTAAAGTGTTTGGAAACTGCTTATTTCCTCTCATTCCTCAGAGAATTAACTTACTTCTGTTTCCCTCAGATATGTGGTAGATGGTGGCTTTGTGAAGCAGTTAAATCATAACCCCAGATTGGGGTTGGATATGCTCGAGGTGGTTCCAATTTCAAAGTAAGTTTCCCTGTACCACTCTCATTCAAAAAATATTTGATAGGAATGGTTCTTGGAGTTGGGATGGGAAGGCAGAAGAATGGCAGGATGGTTATATTATTGGGAAACCTACAAAAAGAGGTTTTGAAAAATTATTTTTAATTTTTTAAAAACTTCGTTTGATTTTGAAAGGAGTGAGGCAATGCAACGAACTGGTCGGGCTGGCAGAACTTCGTCAGGGACTTGCTTTCGAATCTACAATCAAGATTTCTGGGACCAGTGTATGCCTAACTATATGATCCCTGAGATTAAAAGAACTAGTTTAACATCAGTGATTTTGACCCTGAAGTGCCTTGCAATTCATGATGTCATAAGGTATGGAGACAATTCAAAGATAAGATCAAGATGAATTATATTTCAGTCTCTTGAGAAATGTTGTCCTTTTACATTTACATGGGTTGGCTCATTGCTCTCTCTTCTTTCTAAAGTTCTGGTATAACAAAATAAAAAGTCAATTCCTGATTCCTAGATTACTTTAGAAAATGTTGAACCTGATCCCTTGCCAGAATTTGAACCTTTAGTTACAAGGATGCATCTGGTTCCCATGTTTGTTTTGAGCACTAGGTGTCTGCAGTTTGGATTAGTGGCATTTACAGTAGAATGTCCTAAATCACAGATTCTTGGGATGTTGGAGGTGGAAAGAACCTTTGAAATTATTTAGTCCAGAGGTAGAATAGTAGGAGACCAAATACTGAACTGGAAATCAAAGAAAAAACTACAGTGAATAATTTTTCCAGTTCAGATCAACATGAAGAGACACACATCTGCAGAGAGTGGGGATGGGATCTGGCTAGGAACAGAACCTTCCACTTCAGAGAGAGACTATGCACCAGAACAAAAAGAAGTCTCAAATGCATTATTTTAAAAAAACACCTCAAATTTTGTAGGGTACACAAACAATGGCCAACTGGCAGTTCTGTTTCTCTCTATCCAGTTCGAGATAGATTCAGGGTGTATTGATATCCAGATCTAGGGCAAATTAAGGCAGGTACCTATGCCTAAGGGTGATGTTCCAGGATGAGGAGCAGTAGTGGGCCTCTGGCTGTGTACTGAGCAAGGAGCAAGTTCAGAAGCAAGCAGCATATGTGAAGCCCAGACCCCCAGAATAGCTTCCAGCCTAGTTTGAAGCCTACAGAAGAATAACCATGGAAGGAGTTTCAGACCAAAGGAAAATCTACAGTTCTGTCACTGAACCAGCAAATCATTTCAGTTGGCTACTAACAGCTGAGTCCAGGAGCAGTCTGCTGAAACTCTAAATAGGGCAAACCCACAGACTTGCTCCTCAAACCCAAACCTAGGTCACAGATTTTCAGTTTAGACCAGGGAGACCAGCAATCAAACTTTGCCTTGGATCAGACTACTTTAGGAACACTGAAAGCTTGTAGGTCTCTAGCCTGAACTGTCCTTAAGATCCTGGAATATTTCAATAATATATTCGGTAGTAATTCAAAATATTCCAAGAAAGCAGCAATTAACCAAGACATTCCCTAACATAAGTGTATAGAGGCTGGCTCTAACATAAAGTCTGTGGTCACAAAGTAGGCTTAATAAGAATGAGCAAACAAAAAAGAATCTTACTATAAAAAGGTATTATGGTGACAAGTACTTCAAGACACAAATCCAAAAGAATGGTTCCAAAACATCTACAAGCAAAGCAACAAAGAAAAAGATAGACTGGGCCCAAATTAAATTTGAATTCCTGGAAGAGATGATCCTGGAGTTTGTTTTTTAAAGTTAAAAATTCTTCTATAAATGAAAAGAGAGCACTAAAGGAAAAAAAATTGGAAAGGAAATGAGTATTATGGAAGAATTGTTAAGGGAATTAACAGGTTGGCACAAGAGGTACAAAATCTTGCCCACACTGCCAACTCCTGAAAATTATAATGAACCAAATGGAAGATTATGACTCCATGAGACAACTATTAAAGAAAGTCAAATGACAAAAATATAGAAGAAAATATAAGGTTATCTCATAGTAACCATTGACTTGGAAAATAGAACAAGGAGAGACAGTTTAAGAATCATTAGACTAACTGAAAACCATGACCAAAAAAAGGAGCCTAGGCATCATATTGCAAGAAATCAGAAGAAAACCACCTAGATCTCTTACAACCAGAGGGCAAAGTAGAAATAGAAAAAAATCTACTGAATCTATTTCGCAAAAGAAACCCCAAAATGAAAACTCCCGGGAACATTGTAGTCAAAATCTAGAAATAGAAGGAATTCAAGTATTAAGGAGCCATGGTCAGGATCACACATGATTTAGCAGACACCATTTTAAGGAGTGGAGAACTTGGAATACAATATTCCAAAGGGCAAAGGATATAGGCTTACAATCAAGAGTAACTAACTCAGAAAAATTAAGTATAATCCTAGAGGGAAAAAAAATGAATCTTTAATGAAATAGAGGACTTCTAAGCATTCTTTATGAAGAGACCAGAGCTAGGTAGAAACATTGAAATGCAAACACTGGCATCAAGACACAGGAAAAAGTGAACATAGTCAAACAATTATAAGAGACTAAATAAGGATGAACTGTTTACATGTTAACGTAGGGAAAGGATACATATGTCTCCTCTGAACTCTGTCATCATCAGGAAACATAAAGGAAGTCTAAATAGATACAGGACACAAGAGTGGTTCTGTTATGCCTTGATGATCATAAAAGAAGAATGGAAAGGGAGGAGAAGAGGAATAAACTCAGTGGGGAAAGAGAAGAAGGTTAGACAAAATTATCTCACATAATGAGAGTACAGAAGTAGAAATCTGTACAAACAAGGAGGAAAGGATGTTAACTAAATGGATCATAGGAAAAAAGAATACACACACAGAGTTGGATACAGAAATATATCCCGCTAAATGGGAACAGAAGGGAAAGGAGAGAAGAAAAAGGGGGGAATAAGACAGAAAGTAAATCAAGGGAGGGATTAGTCCTAAGCAAAATAAATTATAAGGAAATACAAAGATATTTATAACAACTCTTTTTGTAGTAAAAAAAAAAGCTTCAGAAATTTTGGGGGAAGGGGATATTTAATTAGGGAAGGGTGAAAAAAATTATGGTGTAAAAATGTGATGAAGTACTATTGTGCTGTAAGAAATGATGAAGTGAATGGCTTTGGAGAAACCTGAGAAGACTAGTATGAACTGATGCAGAGTGAACAGAACCAAGAGAACAATTTATTATGACAACAGTATTGTGAAAACAACTTTGAAAGACTTAGGAACTTTGATCAGCCCAGTGACTAACTATGATTCCAGATGACTCATGCTGAGTCATGCCACCCATCTCCTAAAAGAGAGGTGAAGGATTTGGCATGCCAAATGAGATATATTTTTTTGGATATGGCTGATGTGGAAATGTATTTTTCTTGACCATTCATATTTGTAATAAGGGTTTTGTTTTTCTCTCTCTTTCTGTGAGGGAAAGAAGTAGGAGAGAGAGAAGGCAGATTTCTGCTGACTGAAAAAAAAGTCCATTTAGTCTAGTCCCTTTATTTGATAGAGGAGGAAAATGAAGCTCAGAGAGTTGAAATGACATGTCCAGTCACATCACTAATAAATGGCAGAACTGGAACTCAGCCTGGAAGTCATATTAACATGATGTTATTGACTGGGTGACATAGGAGACCAAAAATTATGGCACAATTTTCATGGAGCTTAAATTCTTGTTCATGAGAAAAGACAGATATTTGAAACAGAGTGTTATGGTGCTAATTGTGTGGAACAGACAGAAGAGTAGAGAGGCAGGTGTGGTGCTAATTGTGTGGAACAGATGGAAGAGTAGAGAAACAGGCTGCAGTAGTGATGAAATATCCAGTGTCTTGGAAATCTAATTCTTCTCATATTGAGCACTGGATGCTTTTTTTTTTTTTGCTTTACTGAAAATTTGATCCCTCAGTAGATCAAGGGAGCAGCAGGGTAAACTACTCTTCTGAACTTAATTCTCATTAACAAAGAAGGACTGGTTGGCAATATAGAAATAGCAAGAACCATGGTAGAGGGAAAAGTGACTATGCCATTTGTAACCTTAATGAGATTTGAAGTTCCTTTTGTATTGCTAAACTAAGAGGTACTTAGCACCTAATTCAGATTAAGCCTCTGTTAAAGAAACAGAAGGTATGAACTCTTGTTTCCTAATGCTGCTGTAACAGGAAGGGGCAATACTGTATATAAGGAAAAACCCAGAGAAGGAGAGTCAGATCTTCTTGGAACAGAACTTTGAGAAGGCAGAAGCTGCTGCCACCAGGAAGGCTAAAGAGAAAATCCATCTCCCACCACCCCACCCCACCCCCTGGCTGAAGAGAATGATTTTGATTTTGAAAACTTGGATGGAGTGATTTTGATTCTGGGAACCAGCCAAAACTTCTGCTAAGTCCAAGGGCCAGCGGGATCTGCTAAAAGACTGAAGAAGCATAACTATGAGGGATTTAAGACTTTGTGGCTTTGTTAAGCCTTGTCTTCCCTGGGAACAGAGACTGAAGGATTTAAGATGGACTGGACACTGTGAGTTCCAGTGTGGAGCAGGAACTACACAGAGAGCTGGACAAGGACCTGAGAGCTGTCTGCCTTTGAACCCAGGTGATAGTTTGGTGAAGCCAGGTAGGATGTGGGACCATGGAAGGGGATTTAGGGAATCCAAGAAACTACCCCGAGTCAAGCTGAAAGAAGACTTTACTTGGATACTGTGTCTGACTGAGAACTTGTAATTTACTAGTGACCTAGGGGTGGAGGGTCTGTGTATTTTCTGATGATTGAATAGTGAATGATGAAGGATGATTGAATGATCAAGTTGGTATGATGATTGATTGACTAAATGATTGTACTTAGTAATTGATGACTGAATAAGTGACTGATTGAGTTAACTTAGTGTGCCCCATGAGTGGAAAACTTTGACTATTGTACTTTGTGATTGAATTAAGGATTTTGTGAATGCTTGAGTTACTAAATGATTGTTCTTTGTTCAAAACTTTGTGACCACTGTAGTGGAAACTAAACTATGTGGCCATTTTCTATGATAAGTTGTTATGAATGCTATGTTTTGATTTTCTGTGATAAGTTGTAATATTCTGAATGCTATATTTTGATTTACTGTGAATGTTTTGCTTTGATTTGTTATGGATTAAATAGAATGCTCACTATACTGTGAAATCATAATCTTAAAAGCTGTTTACAGTAGCATTCCTCTTGAAAGCTGCTAGTGCTTGCCTTTACATCATTGTGGAGTCTATCTTAGTAAGGGAAAGAACATATAAAATATGGGCTCTTCACCTGAAGCAAAATTCTAATGGTTTATAAAAAAGAGAGTTAAGATTTGATGGCTAGAAATATAGCCCACCTGGCAAAGGGGTCTGGAAACCATGTCATGTCAAGAACAGTTGGAAGAATTAGAAATGTTTAGCCTTATCCAGAGAATTCAAAGGGGAGATATAAAAACTGTCTTCCAGGGTTTGAAGGGAAACCTGTAGAAGGAGGAAAATGTGTACTGTCTTGTTCCAAGGCCAGAAAAACTTGGACTAATGGTAAAGATTAAAATTTTAACAGCTGGGGTGACAAACTGATAGAACACTTTTGACTTTTCAGGTAGTGAACTCTCTGTTATGAATGAAAGAATGAAATAATAAACTTAATAAAGGCTTAATATGTGCAAAACACTGTGTGTGGTGAGCACAGGAGATAGTCCAGGCTCTCAAGAAGTATTCTAGTGGGGGAGACAACATATAGAGGAGACCTCAACTCCATGTCATATAGAAAGGCCCCATGTTCCTTGGGATGCAGCAGCAAAGCAGATGGTAATGCATCTTCTTTGATGTCATTTCCACTAATAACATCATATTCATTTCTGATGTTGAACCATTAGACAGTGCTAAGGACTCTGGTAGTGAGAATTGTCTTTTCCCAGTACATTATAACTTTGGTTGCTGAGGGGATGGGGTTGCAGCACCTGTAAGAGTAGTTGCCAGGTCTCATCCCCACAGGTGATGATGGCTGCAGGGGCTGGTCTGGAAGGGTGATGCTTGGGTTTGTTTGCCTGTTGGCAGCAGTTGGTCAATTGTGGGTGTTGGTGGTAGTGGTTGGTGGGGAAGGCAAGTTGGCCTTCTCTCTAGAGTCTCTAGGGAACACCTCAGTGATGCCTGTGGGCTCTGGGCCCCAGGTTAGAACCAGACAAGTAGTCTGAGGAGTAGAGCTGATTCCAAGGCTCTTGGGTTCCAAGTCAGGGGCTGTCTCCATCAGGGCCTGAGGGAAAGTGGTGATTGAGTTAGTGGCCATAGTTTGACTTTGCCTAGCACTTGCCATCTCCTGTCTCCTCCTCAGAATGCTTTGCCTGTTCCATAGATGGAAGCTTATTTGGCATTAGTGGAGATGGCTGCCACTGCTGGGGCCTGGAATGTTGCAATAGCAGAAATAGTGGTTACCTGCCTCAACTCTCTCTCCCCTTCAGTGTATCCTCCATTCAGCCACCAAAGTGATTTTCCTAAAGCACAGGTCTGACCATGTCACTCGCCTATTCAGTAAACTCCAATGGCTTCCCATCAGCTCCAGGATCAAATACAAAATGTTTTGTTTGTCATTCAGAGTCCTTTATAACCTAGCCCCTTTCTGCCTTAGCAGTCTTTTTAGATCTTACTCTCCACAATGTAATCTTCAGTCCAGTGACACTGGCCTCTTGGCTGTTCCACAGAACAGCTGTGTGTGGACATTTTCTCTCTCTAGCTCAGCGGTTCTCAACCTATGGGTCGTGACCCCTTTGGGGGTCAAATGACCCTTCCACAGGGTCACCTAAGACCATCAGAAAACATGGTCTGATGGTCTTAGGAACAGAGACACTGCTCCTCTATCCATCTCCAGGTGGGTCCAGACATGCCCACATACGAGTATTAAAGGGTCACAGCATCAAGACGGTTGAGAACCACTGCTCTATCTGCTCTCCCTGAGCTTCCTGTACATCCCAGCTAAAATCCCATCTTCTACAGGAAGCCTTTCCCAACCCCTCTTAATTTGAGTACCTTCCATCTTTTAATTATTTCCCATTTATCCTATGTATAGTTTGCTTTGTACATATTTGTTTGCACATTTTTTTCACCATTAAATTGTAAGCTCCTTGGGAGCAGGGACTGTCTTTTGCCTCTTTTTGCATCCCCAGAGCTTAGCACAGTTCCTGAAACATACTAGGATCTTAATAAATGTTTACTGATTGATTGACCATTCTCAGGAGTTGCTAACCCAGATCAATGATGCAGAGGAGCTGGTTCCCAAAGCAGTGTCGGTGGTCTGGGGCACTGCTATTCCCATGTCTCTTAGATCTCCCATTACTGGAAGTATTAAAAGAGATAGTCTCTCTCCAATCTGTAAAAAAAAAAAAAAGTGTTATCAAGCATATTCTTGCAATAGAGTGTAAGTTGAACTAATGACTTCTAAAGGCCATCTCACTTTTAAAACTCTGCAACTACAAAAGCAGGAGAGTTTAGTAAGTCTATAAAATTTTTCTGAAAGAGGTAGAGCTTAAGCTGGGCTTTTGATGTTTGGGTAAGATTTGGATAGGTGAAGAAAGGGTTACAGGAAAGTGAGAGAGTCAGGAATCAGGTTTTATTGAAGGTATGACTTCTCCTAAACCTAAATTCTCAAAAGAAATTGATTTGTGAAAGTGGGTGATGTTGGATCGGTCCATTGCAAGTAAAGTCACCTCTTTTTGTATCTCATTTACATACCTAGATTTCCCTATTTGGAACAGCCCGATGAGAAACTTATTTTAGAGGCCCTTAAGCACCTCTATCAATGTGATGCTATCGATAGGTAAGAAACAAATTTTATTTCCTTATCATGGTTTTAACTGGGTTCAGCCAATCAGTCACTTAGTTTGTTCTCTAATCCCAACCCTTCTTTGGCTTCACTGTCCCTAACCCTTCCTATCTCTACACTGCAGCTTCCAGCCCCTCTAGCCCTCAACTCTCACACCTACCACCCTCTACTCTTTGCCTCACTTTCACAGTATTGATCCTGTGATGAACCAGTTCACTGTCCTCTTAGTCTTTGCTTAAATCTCTTTATTGCTAACAAATCACTGTTGACTGACAATCTAGAACATTCTTGAGAATTTAAATTACAAACCAATGGCCCCCAGTTAACCAGCAAACATTTATTAAGAGTTTACCATGTGCTAAATGCTGGAGAATAAAAAAAGGGCAAAAACATCAAAGTTGGAACAGAAAAGGCACAGAGGCAACCTTGAAGCACTCTATTAGTAGAACCAAAGTTTTCCTTTACCTCTTTATCTTTGTCTTTCCCTTAAAGAGATTGGGATATGTTAGAAAGGAAAAGCTGGAGTATGGTTTTCTGACCAAAAGTACTTCCTAGACTTAGGGACTCTCATAACACAATGATCAGCCACATTCCAGAAGACTCAGGATGAAACCTGCTGTCCCTCTTTTGACAAAGAAGTGCAAAGGGAGGCACTTTTTTGGGGGGGGGAGGGAGGCAGATGGGACTTGGCCAACCTGAAAAGTTGTTTTGCTTGATCATCTGTAATGGTTTTGTTTTTCTTACTTTCTGAATGGGGAGATGGGGAGGGAGAGGTGGGAAGGAGATAATGCAGAGCTGAAGGTTCTGAATTTCAAATGAAAAATTTTTGATTTTTAAAAAAGTGCTTTTTCTCACATATGGATATCTGGTGTAGCGCAAGACTGCTGAAATGTTAGGTATGTTAGGTGAAGGTTTTTCTACCTGAGTAATTTGTTAGTTATCTTCAGCTACACATATATCTGTAGGAAAAGAATGACTTTTCTCTGGTTTCTCCTGATTTACCTTACAAATATACTTACCCTACAACAGAATAACATAAGGACTTTTTCCTTCTACTAAGGAGTGGCTATGTGACAAAACTGGGTTTATCCATGGCAGAGTTTCCCCTCTCTCCAAATCTGACCCGGGCCATCCTCAAGGCAGCTTCTTTGGATTGTGAAGATCTCCTGCTTCCAATAGCAGCAATGCTGTCTGTAGAAAATGTCTTCATTAGGCCTGGTAAGAAAGTAACTAATCCAGTTCCTGTTTTAACTCTGGGGAAAAGTGTCCTTAACCTCTGTTGTTAGAGTAGAATGAAAAGGAGTAGTTCTAGGAACGTCTTCAACAATTTTTTCCATTTAGCTTTTTTTACACTAATACATATTTATGGAATAAAACAAGTATTTCCATAAAATAGCACAATAAAAAGATGATTGTACATGAAACTGCAGATCTGCTAAGCACAGCTCGCTATTCTTTTCAAATATACAACAAAATTATCATGGAAATTCCTTTTTTTTTCTACCCTCTCCCCACCAACAACTTAAATATTTTTGAGGTCATTATATTTTGCGTGTTTATTGAGCAGAGTGCATTTGTAAACCCTTATTGTTTGGAAGTCAGGAAGGGTTGCATAGTGAATAATTTGGAGTTGGTAGCACCTAAACTAAAATCCCACTTCTGACAGTTATTAATTATGAGATACTAGGCATGTCTCCTCAACTCAATGTTCCTCGGACAGTTTCCTAGGAATTAATTGGCTACCGAGTTGTAGATGGGTTGCTGTCTTGATTGAAGGAGCCCGTCATCCCTTCTCATGATAAATCACAGACTCAATGCGTATTTTTTGGAAAAGCTAATCCAAAATAGCACTTGGCTCTTAAGGTGTGACAATTTTCAGGGGACTGAAAGATCTAACTTTCCTAAGTGAACTTTTTTTTTTTCACCCCCTCCTAGGATACAAATGTCAGTCTGTAGGCATTACATTTAATATTAAGGGGGAAGGAGGGAACCATGCATTTTATCTGTAAGGAACCATATGGGCTACATGACAAGGTGCTTTTGATGACCAGTGAGTAGTCCAGTTTGGCTAAAATGTAAAATATGCAGAAAGGAATAGCATAAGATAAGATTAGAAATGTAGATTTGCACCTGGTTGCCTTGAGGACCAGGCTGATGAGTTTGAATTTTTATGATAAAGACTAGGGAGTCACTGAAGATTTTTGAGCAGAGGAGTGACATTACCAAATATGTTACAGAGGTAAGACTAGGAAATTGGCATTTTTTCTCTGAGGTCCTGATCTCTAGGTCTTTCTAATCTTGAGTCTGATCTTCAAGAACTAAACAAAGCTGCCGCACAGTGCAGTGCTGTTTTTCTTTTCTTTTCAACTAAGTGGATAAAGAGTGCCTATTATCCAGACTATGCTATGGAGTTGGATAGACAACCCATAGGGCTAGTCCCTCAACCCAAGCATCTTAGGCACTGCAGATTGATGATAAACTGGGCCCAGAATCAAATAAGACAATAAACTGAGTCCAGAATCATGTTGAAGGAGAGTAGTTTGCTGTATCCAGCGATTTGAAAGTCCCACTCATTCCTTTCTAAATCATTAGCTCCTATTTAAAAAAAACATGAATATGTGCTAGTCACATGGTAAGGTCACAAGATAGCCAGTGGAAAGAGCCCACATGTTCCGTAAGTATTTTTGTGATGTCAAGGGAGCAAAAGGAAGACCCCCAGAACGCTGGGTAAGTGAGTGGGCCCCTGCGATTAACTTAGGGCAGAACACGGAAAGCAGTCAAACAGGGCAGCCAGGCAGCAGGAAATCCTGCATCAAAGAAATCCTTTGGAGTACTGGAATATTTGCCCAGGGATGCTGTATGGCTGACATAATGGGAAATACTGAATTATTGCCAGGATATCACCTTTCAGTCACCTTTCAGTGCTTGAAAATCCATCTGAAAAATTACTTCCTGCATCTATCTGCTAACTTGTCTTTGTCACTTTGTTGTTGCTGCTGCTTCTCTTTTTTTAGTGTCATTGTCACTTCATCCCTGACTCTCCCCCCCGACACATACACAGTAGCACCCTGTGTTATAACCTATTGGGGCTTACTGTTTGTGTGATCTTGGGCAAGTCACTTAATCTCCTCTGTGGGCCTTGGTTTCCTCATCAGTTGAACTAGATGGCATGTGAAGCTTCTTCCCAAGTCACATCTATGCTCCTCCAATCCTGTGATAAGTACAGCCAAACAGAACAAGCCAGGATATTAGCCTGTTCTGAAGATGAGGCCATGCTTCACTCTGCACCCATTGCCCATCAGCCCTTTTTCTGATACACAGGAGGCGTGCTTCACCATTACTTTCTCCCAAGTCTCTTAATTACCCAGTCTCAGAAACTCCAGTATGTCATCTCAGGTAAACACTTTAGAGCATGTGTTGTCCCATGTAATACCTGCTTCGTGGTTATTATTGTTTGGGTTTTTTTAAACTAGAGATTAGGCAGCTATTTCTCCTGAATCATCTACTGATACCAAGAACCAATAGTGTTTTGAAATGCTTTAAGAAAAGATGGAGAAATTTTATTCATCTCTCAGTCTTGGAGCAAGAAATAACAAAGCCTCTTAAATAGCATCAGCAGGAATAGAAAACAAAGGTTACAGAATGAGAAGGGAAGAAGTTGGGAGATGGGGGAAGGGGTCCACAGGTCGAATTCTGAGTTTAGATTTCCTCTCTTTAGCTCTTGTCTGCTCTGGCCACCAGAGAGTACTGGACACAACATGTACACTGCCTGCATTTTGTGTGGGCCCCCAATAATCCTAAAACAGGGCTTCAGTTTAATGGTCCACTGAGCATCTAAATTCCCATCGAGTATACAGACCGCACTGTGTCAGGCAAATCACTAATGTGAAAGGCTTCCAGCTCTTGTTATCCTTTGGCCGCAGGATATTTGGAATGTTTCTGGCCGAAAGATTTTTATTTGCTTGTCCTGGTAAAGGAAGTTTAGTATAGAAGACCTTTGTCTTATTGTGGTATATCAGTGATGTATTAACTCCATTTTGCTGAATCAGCAGGCAAAGGAGTTCAGCCCCTTCAGCTCTTTAGATAATAAAGGATCACCTTGGGGAACTTGTCGATGCTGTGCCTTCAGGGTACCTTCTCCCAGATTTCCTTTTTGATGCCAGTTCTTGATGTGACTTTTGCTGACATACATCAATTTTATATTCACCTGTTAAGGGGTTTTTGTCACCCTCCACGAGCTTTTGTGTAACAGTGACACTTCCCTCCACCACAGCTCCTCTAATAGGTAACTTGTGCCTTGCCCAGGCAGGTTCAGAGAGGCTCATCACCACAAGTTGGGCCACCAGGTTAGGAATATTTCCTTCCTAAGGCTATTTGTGAAGAATCAGCTATTGGGCTATTGCATGGAAAGATTCTGTCTGTGAGGGTGGAGGGATTCCCCACCCCCATCAATTTAGGAATCTTCACAGATACACCACAGGGCATACTTTAGTTTACCCTTCCTTCCCTTGCTTTCCACCTCCCTTTTCTATAGTGTTCTCTATGTGGTACAGCATAATAGCAGTTGGCATTTGAGAATGCTTTAAAGATACTTAAGAAAATTTCTAAGAGATCAAAAGCAAATAAAGTCCCCATATTTATGACTTTGTAGTAGATGAATGAAATCAATGGCTACTTATTTATTCCTTACTTATACTTATTTATTTATATGTCAAGTTGTAGTAAGGCATTTAAATTAGGTCCACATTGATAACTTTCTTTGACCCTCTTCTGAACATTGTCTACCCATTTTTACCTTCTGTTAGATTATCCAAATTTATGGAGATTAATAAAGTGATAAAACAACATTTTTCTCTCTTTCTTGTTCCTGTTTGCTACTGTTTGTGTTTTTGTGGCCTGGAAATCCTTGACGTAGTTCTTAGATCCTGGAAGTTCTTATTTGATATTTTCACTGCAGTAGCTGAAGGCTGCAGAGATTTTTTTTTTTTTCAAATATAGAGGAAAAGGCTGAGCCAGAGGATTTCTAACTCATGAAGGAGACTTTCCTTTGATGTCAATTATGCTAATAGGCAAGAGAGATAAGGCAGAATGACCTTGGTCATCCAAGATTATGACTTAGGAGTGCTCCAGGTCCTTTGCTATTCCTGTAGAGCTGAATACCAAGCTTTGACTGTAAGTGATGTGAATGGCTTTTCTTTTCTGTAGGGGGATTAGAAGACACACTTTTCTCTTCAGTTCTGACCCAGGTCTTTGTCATCTGGAGTCTGGTCTTCAGGAACTAAATAAAGCTGCTATGTAATGCAGTCCTGTTTTTCTTTCCTTTTCTCTTCTCTTTGTTTCTTTTCTTTCTTTTCCCCTTTCTTTCTCCTTCTCCTCCTCCCTCCTTCCCTTTCCTCTCTTCCTTCCTTCCTTCTTTCCATGGTACTTGCTGAGATCTTATTCCCCCCCCCCCCCCAGTGTTCCAGAATCTATTATCCATTGAAATACTGTTTTTCCCCAAGTACTATTTATGGCCTCACATTAGTCTGTAAAACCCCGACTGGGTTGGGCCTTGGTGATTGAAGACTAGCTATGTGTATTTACATTTTCCTCATAGTCAAAATGAGGTGGTATACTTAGACTGATTATCCTCAAATTGGAAGATTGTGGTCCAGTCTGAGAAATAAAATGATCCTTTTAAAGCTTGATGCCCTTCCCCCATTTTCTGCCTTGCTGTAGTCAGCTGCTTATTCAGTGAGGACTAAAGCAGATATTAAGTTGAGGAAGCAAAGAAAGGTGCAGAGGCTTTTAGGAATGGATGCATTCTTTTTAGCTGGAAAACGTGAAAATGCCCTCAGTCAAGGACATTTATAACTAAAATAATGTTGAGTTAATTCTAAGATCCAGATGGGACTTACATCTCTCAACCTAAAGCTCGCCACTGTGTGTTCCTTTGTGAGAGCTTTGGAAAACAAAGGACAGTTTTCTCATATGTGATACTACAATCTGGATGTCCTGCTCCTTTGTCTCTGTTAAATATTTTCATCACTAAAGCGTTCTCTGCAAAGCCTTTTCCACTATTGATTGTGATAGAATTGACTGATGACTCTGAAGAATTCAGCAGTTACATCCCGGTCTTGTTGCCACTGCAGCTGCTCTAATTCACCAGCATCTATTTATTTTCACTGGCTAAGACTGCAAATAAAATGACTGGGAAGAGGGGGTATTTTTTTAACTGAAGAAAATTGCAGGTATAGTAGTATGAAAAATGATGAAAAAGGGACAACTCAGCTGTTATTCACCAAGAATATAGAAGAGTATTATAAAGGCAAGGTGAAGTGCTGCAAGATACTGCATTATGCCAAATGCTTGGATCTCTTCCCACTCCTACTTGGTGATACCTCCCTCCCCCCTCACAGAAATGGCCAGGTCCCCTTCCACTAAAATATTTCCCTGGCTTTCTGAAATTCTATTAGATTTACATGGATTAATAAACAGAACCCCCTGGGAGGGTTGGGAGGATTGGCTATCAGTCATTCATACCCTAGCTAGGTCATCTCTAAAATAGGCCAAATTTTTTTCTCCCCTGTTTTTTGAAACGTGTATGCAGTTAAAATGAATATTGTGGGTACCCTTGAAGGGGGAAATTCAGTCCAAAAGATGCAGCCCAAGTGCTGGGTTTGAAATTGAAGGTTGTAGGAACCAGGTAATTTTTAAGGTGCTGCACTTTTATGCTGATTCTAGATGAGTCTCAGGCCTTTTTTTTTTTTTTTTAAGCACCAGCTGCTGTTATTTCCTTCTGCTAGAGCTGCTTCCCTGAGTTACTGCCAGGTATCAGCAGCCAAGGCCTCCCCAAAGCCCAAAATGGGAAGGCTCAAACCTTAGTGTGGATTAGTTTAATCAGATGGCTTTCCTCCTTCCACTTGGTTGATATGCATGCATGAGAGAATGAGAGTTTTGTGATAAGGGAGGAAGCATCAAGAGAGAATTCTGGTCAGTGGGGTTCTTAGCAGAATACAAATCTAGGAGAGCTGCTGCAGTAGCAAGCTTTATATTGTCAGAGCATAACATGGGGCACTCAGCTTCTGGGTGGGATAGGGGAGAGGAGTATGTTAGGAGGCTAGAGAAGACTGGGGATATGTATGGCCAAAGGGGCTAAAGGCAAACAGTCTACTTTGGAATTTTATCTGTATCTGTTTTTGTTCCAAATACTTGCTTCCCCTTTCATCCCCTCATCCCTGAAGCTAGGCATAGCTGTTATTAACTTGACAGATCTCTTTGCATTGCCCTGCCAAAGAGGCTGAGACAGTAATGGAACAGGAGGTAAAACAACCTATAAGCTGTCTGAGTAGTTCAAGATGAGCTGCATTCTGGAGCAGTTTTAAGTCCTGGGCATAGGTTCTCAGTCACTTTGGTCATGCAGAATAAATGAATGGAGGCCCTCCAAGCTCAGCTCTCACCCTGCTTAGCCTTTCTCTAGGTGAAGCAGAGAAACAGAAAGAGGCAGAGCTGAGACATCAGGAGCTGTCATCACAAGCTGGAGGATTCAATGACTTTGCAACTCTAGCAATAATCTTTGAACAGTGCAAATCAAGGTACGTAAAAAGATACAAAATTTCCATGGGCAAAATGTTCTTTCTTGGGATTTGCATTTACACCTGCTTTTTGTATTTGTGGATTCTTAACATTCTACATAGTGAGGCACTGGGTTGTCTGAGATAACAAAATGCTTGAAGGTATCGTGTTTATGAAATATCCCATCCATAGTCTGAAACTACCTCATTTATAAATTGTTGGGGGGGAGGGAAGGGAGCTTAACTAGGTGAAGGTGTTTTTAATTGACGTAGTTTGGTAAACTCTGAAACAAGTTTTTCTCTCCATAATAAGGTCCCATCTGCCAGCTTTCATATAGGCTGATCCTACAGATGACTGGTTTCCATCTCTACATGTATAGCACAGAAAACCTTTCACTAGAGCCCTGATCTGACTCCTTGTCATGGCATGGAGCTGATGCTGATGCACAAGCCATGGGAGGTTCTTCCAAGCCTGGGAATGAACAAGCAGTCTATAATCTAAGAGTCAGCAACTCAGCTAAATTTAGAGAGGCAGACTAGCCACAGGGTAATGGACTTTTCAGGCAGAACAACTTTTAAAGACCATTTTTTAAATCATAGAGGGTTGCCATTTGCCTCAGGGAAGGTGGTAACCACACAAATGAAAACTCAAATCCTTGAAGTATTGAAGCAGTAAGAAGGTGATCTGTTGCCTTTTACTTAGAGGCAACCTTTCATCATACCAATATTCTCGTTCACAGCCCATCTCCACCTGCATGGTGTCAGAAACATTGGATCCATTGGAGGTGCTTACAGTCAGCATTCCGTGTGGAAGGTCAGCTTCGAGAGATAATCAGGAAACTGAAACAGGTGACCACTGCAGTGCTTTCCTTCAGGCTCTATATACTTTATACTGTTGGAGTAGCAGGAATTTACAATTCCTTTTGATTATTTCTACCTCCTAGTGCTAGTTTGTAGCTAGATTACTTACCCTTTGTTAACTCCTTCAGAAGATCCATGGGAGATAAATCTAAAAATCAGTACCTACTGCATGCCACTGTGCTCAGTGCTGGTGATACAGAGCTAGATGAAATAAGCTTGGCTTTCAGTGAGGTTCTAATCTAATGGCAAATGGGAGAGGATATAAGTACCCAGCTAACAGTGATATCAAAGAGAATAAGTACAGAGGAGAGATTGAGGGAAAATACAATGAGAATTTTGAGGAGGAAGGCATGACTTTCACATGAGAGGTGAAATTAGGTAGGAAATATCAGGGAAGACATTAAAGATGGGTCTTAAAGAAAGAGAGGTACTTCAGCAGGCAGAAATGGGATGGTGGGAGGCATTCCAGTCATGGAGAACTGCCTGAGAAAAGTCATAGCAATGCGAGAGGCTAGGACAGGAAGGGAAGAGAGCAAGTAGTCCAGTTTAGCTGAGATAGAGAAGACATGAAGGGGAGTAGTGTAAGAAGATTGGAACCAATTATAGAGAGCCATTAATTCCAAAATGTATACCTGATTAAGTAGGCAGTGGAGAACTACCGAAGATTTGGCAGCTAAGAGGCATAGTGGATAGAATGCTTAGAAACAGGAAAACCTGGTTTTGAACACTTAGCTAGATGGCCCTGGGCAAGTCACTTCACCTCTCCCATCCTCAGCTTCAGCATCTGCAAAATAGAGGTCAAAATAGCATATACCTTGCAGAGTTTTGTGAGGATCGATGAGATAATGGGTATAAAGAGTTTTGCAAAGCATAGAACTACATAAATGCTAGCAATCACTATTACTGTTTGAGTAAAGGAGTGATATGATCAGAATGTGGAAAATTACTCAGGCAGCAGTGTGGAGGATAGATTTTAATGAGAAGTAGACTAGAAACAGGAGAACCAGGTAAGAAACTGTTAAAGTAGTCTAAGATAAAAAAAAGACACCATAGAGGTGTCAAAGGAAAGAGAGAAAATGGTCCAGATACAGGAGATATGATGAAGGTAAAATCAGTAGGACTTGGCAGTTGGTCAGATGTATGGAATGAGGGTGGAGGAGAAGTCAAAGAAGACTCCAAGGTTGAAAGTCTGTATTGTTGGGAGAATGATGGCATCATGGAGAGACATAGAGAAGTGGGAGATGAGGAAGGTTTCAAGAGGAAGAGGATAAATTCTTTTGTAGACAGAGCATAAGGTACCAGTGTGATGTTCAGGTAAAGAGATCTGTCAGGCAGTTGGAAATATCAGATTGGAACTCTACATAGAGAGAGGTTTGGTTGTCATTTACATTATAGGTGGACCAGTTAGATTTACCAAGGGTGAGGGCTACCTCTTCTTCTGACACTTGAGTAAAGGTGAGAAGATGAGTGAGGACACTGAAATCTTAGAGGAGCAGAACTGGGAAGTCAAGGAAGTTCACCCTGAAGCCAAAGAGAAATACAGATCGTTCGCTGAGTATGATGAGACCCTGAAGTCACAGGATAAGATAGGAAACAACTATTGTGAAAGATGTGAGTCAGTGAAAACTGAATATGAAGATTGTGCCGTGTCACATGGAGGTCCCATTTGGGATTAAAGAGTTTATATTTTTGTGATTTCTTGTAGCAGCATTTAGACATTTAGGAGTGGAGAAAGAAGATGTTGGGAATTACCCAAAATTGAGGGTTAACAGGGTAGAAATAGCAGAAGGTTGAGGGATCAAATGATTCAGGGCTGGAGAACAGTATTGAAATAGTTATCCATTAGGTTGAGAATGAATGTGGAGGAAACAGGCCAAAACAGGGATGGAAGGACTGGCGACTCTGATGATATTGGATAACATGTATGGAAAGGAGGAGACAGGGAGAAAAGGAATGAGAAGAGTGTAGTCAGAGAAGAGATCTAGGACATGAAAAGGCTTTGCATGATGGTGAGGGCCAGGACGTGACCACCTGAGTATACAGGTGCAGCAGGAAAGAGAACGTGGTGTCATAAGCTTTAACAAGTTCAGGAAACCATGAGGACAGTGTGTTAGAAGGTTCTTCATTATAGAGGTTGACCTCTCTGGGGATGTTGCAGGAGAAAGATAGGCAAGGAAGACCCAGCCATATGCTGAAACAGTGGGAAAAGGTGGGATAAAGAAATAACTTTTTAAAAAGTTTTCAAGGTGAAAGATTACTTCTAGTTGTTATAAAAGATCAACCTCTTTAATGTTATTCCTTATACAGCAACCTGATTTCCCAAGAGAAAGTTTTGATGGTCCTAGACAGGAAATCTTACGAAGATGTTTGTGCGCTGGATATTTCACCAACGTAGCACGAAGGTGAGCAGTGAGCTTAGAAATGGTTAAAAGGAAGCTACAACACTGAGAGCAGTGATGAATAAGGTTCAGCATTTGATCCAACTTCCAAAATAATAGTGATGGCCTCTTTTATAATTTTCATTGCTGTTGAGACCATATCAGAAAAGTGTAGATTAATTGATCCATCTTTTCCTTTTCTATCTGTAGACCACTACTTCCTACTATATAAATATTCCCATTATAAAAAGAAGCTTTTGGGACAGCTAGGTAGTGCAGTGAATAGAGCACCCGCTCTAGAGTCAGGAAGCCTTGAGTTCAAATCCGACCTCAGACACTTGACACACTCTACTAGTTGTGTGACCTTGGGCAAGTCACTTAACCCCAATTGCCTTGCCTTCCCCCATAAAAAAAAAGCTCTTGTATTGTTTTTTACTTAGAATATGCTTTATAGTAATTTTTATGATTATTTCTCATAAGATCCTGCCCGTGAGGTATATTGGTATTGCTATATTCATTTTACAAATAAAAAAATTAAGACAGAAAGATTGTTACAGTAAATGGCCTTGCCAGAATCAGTCATTGAATGAACATAATCATTGAACAGCTACAGGGTTTTCTTGCTTTCTCATATGTTCTCAACCTATCCTTCTGCCTAAAGTTCTGTTCTCTACTTCATCCCCATTTTGATCAATCAAAATATTACCTTTTGTTCAAGCCCCAGCTCAAATACTATTCGTTGAAGTCTTCCCTGATTCTTCTTCACTTAAAAGTAATCTTGAGGGGCAGAGTCAAGATAGTGCAGAAACAGGAGAACTCTGCAGCTCCCCCCATAACCACCTCAAATACCTATAAAATATGACTCTAAACAAATTTTAGAGCTCCAGAAACCACAAAAGTACAGAGAAACAAGGCTCCTGCTGAAGGCAACCCGGCAGGCTGACAGGAAGGGGTCATAGTAAAGTGCTGGGAGCTAAGACCAGCCCATCCTGAAACCACAACTGTAGCCCCAGGGTGGCCAGGACAAGCCCCAGCTGGAGCTTTCAGGAGAGTGGATCACAGGCAGCTGTGGCAGTTTCCAGAATTATCAAGCCATAAGAAACAAGGACAAAGTGAAAGGTCAGTGGAACTCGGATAAATGTGGGGGAAAGGAGTGGGTCTGGTCAACTGCCCCCAGGGCAAGAAAAGGCATGGCAGCCCTGCAGCTGCCTCCATGTGGCTGCTTCAGAGCTCCTGGCCTGCAGATTGCAGGGGATCATTCAGAGGTTAAGTGCTCTTGCATTAACCTGCCTGGATCAGGATCACAGTCTGTGGGTGGTGGTCTTGGAGGTGTGTGACCAGTCAGCCAAAGCTGATGGGGGCTGCAGAGATGGCGGCCTCCTAATAGCTCCAGCAGCTGCAAAAACCCCAGCAATTTAGGACAAAGCTCTCCTCTCTGAAAGCAGAGATCTGCTGTGGCTCAAAAATCAAGTTAATTGACTGGCAATATGAGCAGGCAAAGGAAGCAAACCAAGCTCAGCAATCCAACTTTAGATTCCTTTTTTGGAAATGATCAAAGCATTGAACAGGAGGAAGACAACACAGTCAGATCTCCCACACCAGAAGCTTCCAAGGAAAATGTAAACTGATTACAAGCCATAGAGGAGCTTAAGAAGGATTTTGAAAACCAAATAAGAGAAATAGAGGAAAAATTGGGAAGAGAAATGAGAATGATGTAAGAAAATCATGAAAAGAGAGTCAACAACCTGACTGAAGAAAATAACACCTTAAAAAATATATTAACTCAAATGGGAAAAGATACCCCAAAAGCCAATGAGGAGAAGAATGCCTTTAAAGCCGAATTTGCCAGATGGAAAAAAAATCTCAAAAGCTCACTGAAGAGAATAATTCCTTCAGAATTAGAGTACTGCAAATGGAAGCAAATGACTTTATGAGAAATCAAGATAATATCAAACAGATCCAAACAAATGAAAAAATAGAAGGCAATGTGAAATATCTCCTTGAAAAAAACCACTGACCTGGAAAATAGATCCAAGAGAAACAATTTTAAAATTATTGGACTACCTGAAAGCTATGATCAGAAAAAGAACCTAGAAATCATCCTTCAAGAAATTCTCAAGGAAAATTGCCCTGATATTATAGAACCAGAGGGGCAAAATAGACCTTGAAAGAATTCAACGATCACCCCTTGAAAAAGATCCCCAAAAGAAAATTCCTAGGAATGTTATAGCCAGCTTCCAGAGTTCCCAGATCAAGGAGAAAAGATTACAAGCTGCCAAGAAGAAACAATTTGAATACTGTGAAACACAATCAGAATAATCCAGGATCTAGTAGCTTCTACATTAAGGGATCAAAGGGACTGGATTATGATATTCCAGAGATCAAGGGAGCTAGGATTAAAACCAAGAATCACCTACCCAGCAAAATTGAGTATAATGTTCCAGGGAAAAATATGGTCATTCAGTGAGGTGGAGGACTTCCAAGTATTCTTGCTGAAAAAAACAGGAGTGAATAGAAAATTTGATATTCAAATACAGGAAGCATGAGAAGATAAACAAGGAAAAGAAATCATAAGAAACTCATCAAAGTTGAACTATTTACATGCCAATAATTATAACTCATGAAACTTTTCTCAGTATGAGGATAGTTGAAGGGAATATAAATGTATATATATGTACACATACACATGTCTATATAGGAGAGTATATATATATGTATATATGCGTATGAATACATATCTGGGTGTGTGTATATATGTGTACATAGACAGAGGGCACAGGATTAATTTAATAGGAAGGGGTGATATTTTAAAAGGTGAAAATGAGAGGTAGGAAAGGAATAGAATGAGAGGAGACAGGGAGAGACAAAATGGGGTTAATCATCTCATATAGAAGAGGTAAAGGATTAACTGTTACAATGGAGGGGAAGAACAGGAAGGCAAAAGGGAATGGGTTAACTTTACTGTCATTGAATTTGGCTTAAGGAAGGAATGACATACACTCTAAATTGGATGTCTTGCCATACAGGAGAGTAGGGGGGATGGGCATGAGAGGGGGGAATGATGGAGGGGAGGGCAGAAGGGGAGGGTGGTGAGAAGCACACACTTCTGTAAAGAGACAGGGACAAAACAGAGAATAGAACAAGGGGGGGTGGGATAGGAAGGAGGAAAATATG
>CM053593.1:139886563-139945183 GCA_028646575.1 Pseudocheirus occidentalis | reverse complement strand
CTTCCAGCGTCTTGGAAGCATTTGGTGAGGGAGTTCTGACTGAGTTGTCTTCATGCTTTGGTCTTTTTTTGTCTACAAAAAAGGATTCTAGAGTTTTATTGGTATTTTTACTTTGCCTCCTTTTCCTCATGTTGGCCAGTCTATTAATTGCTTGGTTTTTTAGCTCTGTGGAACTCTGCTTCCTGGAGGGGAAAAGCTCTGTCCCAAATCGCTGGGGCCTTCACAGCTGCCAGAGCTATTAGTGGGATGCTGCAGCCCCTCCCAGCTTTGGCTCACTGAAAGCACACATCAGGACCACCACTCAAGACCACAATCCAGATCCAGGCCACTCAACGCAAGAGCCCTTGGCCCTGATCAGTCGCCTCAGCCCCCCCTTGCTATCTGCAGGCCAAGGGCTCTAAAGCAGCCCAGTGGAGGCCGCTGCTGCTCTCAGCTGTTCCTGCTACTACAGTGGCCTCCCACTGCTTCATTGTCCTGGGAGCAGTTTGGCCAGACCCACTCTTCTCCTCCCGAGTTAGCAAAATCCACTGACCTTTCTCTTAGCCTTTTTTTCTTCTGGCCTGATAAATGTGGTAACTGTGCCTCCAGTGCAGCCGATCTGCTCTCCTATAGACGCGACTCCCCGCCCAATGCCCTGGGTCCTGACCTGGCCCGGGTTTCGGCCGGGATTTCAGCCAGGGTTTTGGCCAGGGCTCCCAGACTGCTGTGAAGAGCCCACCTGCTGAGCTACCTGTAGCAACAGAAGTGCTTTCTGTCTTTTGGAGAGTTATGGTGCTTGAAAATCTGTTTAGAGTCCCATTTTATGAATTTTTAGCGTGTTTGTGTGGGAGCTGCAGTGCTTTGCTGCTTCTATGCCGCCATCTTGGCTCCGCCCTTTAAATAGGTTTTTATTGATATCTTTTTTATGTTGCCTATATTTCTTTCTGCGTCCTTCCTTATGCTACTCCCAAAGATCCATCCCTTATAACAGAGTTGTTGTTTTTTAATTCAGCAAAATCAACACATAAAAACAAAAATCTGACATTAAATGCAAAGTTCTATTCCCTACCCTTTTCAAAGCAGCAAGGGGAGGTATCTTCTTAGACATCTTCTATGGAATAAAGCTTATTCTTTATAGTTTCTCAACATTCATATTTGAATGTTCTGTGATTGTTGTTCTTTCCATTCACATTGTTGTAATCATTGTATATGTTTTTTCCTGATTCTGCTCATTTTCCTTTGCCATAGTTTATTCAGGTTTTCTCATGCTTTTTTTGGTATTCATCATATTTTCATTTTCTTATAGTTCAGTAAAACTCACTGGCCACAGTTTGGATAGCCATTCCCCCAGTCTACAGATCCTACTTTGTTTCCAGTTCTGTATTGTCCCCCCCCCCCAAAAAAAAGCTACTATAAAGATTTTGGCTTATATGAAGACATGCCTAGTAGCAGAATCTCTGGTCAATATTAATGTGTATTTAAAGGTTCTCTAGGCCATTTCATACAACAAAGTGGAAAGAAAAGTTCAATTATATATCGTATTTGAGAAGTCCAAAATCTGTCAAGGACACACAAAGTTTATCTCCATGGAAAATTCAGCTAAAACACAGATACAAGTAGCATGAGTTCCTAGAGCCTTCAAAATTTAGAAGACTCAATTCACTCTATCCCTCTCATCAAATAAATAGAAGTAATATAATTCTCACTATGAAATTACTAATAAAAAAGTTAGGGAATTATGGTTTGAATACTTAACAAATTAGGTACTTTGATTATAACTTCAGAATTTTATACTGTCACTAAAAGCTCTTTGTGAATTTCAGATACTGAAAGTTGATGAGGCTGAGTGCTTAAAAGGTCTGAGTTAAACAAATGTCTATGAGCAATGACCATAGCTAAAGTTCCATATAAACAAATTCCAAAACACAGAAGAGATATTGATTACATGCTAGATTAAAACATTTGTTCCCACTGGTCCATTATCTAATTCATCTTTGAACATTAAGAGTTAGCTTTTAAGTTGCTATCCCAAAGGTACAAAGTAGAGCTAGTGTGGTTTTCTGGAGCTGCAATTTAAAAGGACCTGGATTTGAATCCTGGTTCAGTCGTCTATAACCTGTGTGACCTTGGGCAAATCCCTTAACCTCTCTGGGCCTTAGAATTCTCATCTATAGAGGGCTGGGTTATATTTTTAAGTTTCCTTCTAGTTCAAGTTCTGTTGTCCTCTTCAATATGAACCCTTTTTGGGGAAAAGTGTTTTATTATTTGAAGTAAATCACTGAAATAAGGAAATTCATGAAGTACTTCATTCTTAACAGATGAGAAGAATCCACCCACCCACAAAGCTTGGTTTGATAAGATGGCAATAGGCAACACCAATTTACATGCACTCTGTTGCTTTGTCGTGTCCATACGCTCTGTCATCTTGTGTTGCTGTGTTCATGAAGACTATAAGCAAAAGCATCCATCATGAGACCTATCTACCTATTTTCTCATCTCTATATAGTCTTTAAGAATAAGTTTCCAAGAATATCTTTGATTAAAAATATGAGAAGAGAACAGAAGGGCCATTGCAAACTACACTATACAGAAAGCCATAATCTTTCCTTCTAGTTTACTTCCAAGTTCAGTTCAGTCACTGCCTTTTATGTAAAGTCATTCAAGGTCCCTTTAGCTACTAGTGACTTACCATGCTCCCCTTGTATTTATTTTTTATATATTTTCTATATTTATTTTCTACAAACACCTGGCACAAAATAGGTACTTAATAATAAATATTTGTTGGCTGACTAATTTTAAAATTCCAAACAGGTTCTTACTCTTACGTGCTGCAGTGGTACTTGTATAATGTTAACAGATCCAGAGGAGCAAGTCACTCATCAGCATGTTGGGTGACTTCCTGAGGAGGACTGACAGGAGGACATGAACAAGAGTTGCACAGAATAAGAAGACGTGAATGGATCATACATCACTCCCAACGTTAATGGAAGTATTCTCATCACTGTGATCACAAACTGTACTGAAGTATCACATAAAAAGACAGCATGAATAAAAACTTCTTAGCCAGTAGCTTCAATTTTATCTCCTTGACAATAAATTTTAAAAACTACCACTTTAGGGGCGGCTAGGTGGCGCAGTGAATAGAGCCCTGGAGTCAGGAGTACCTGAGTTCAAATCCGGCCTCAGACACTTAACTCAAAAAACTAGCTGTGTGATCTTGGGCAAGTCACTTAACCCCAACTGCCCTCCAAAAAGCAAAAAACAAAAACAAAAAACTAGCACTTTATCACTAGTACATTTGACCAATTTTAGGTTGATTTCTTTAAACTTTTCTTAATTTTTCTAATAATAATGCAATAATCATAAGGTCAACCAGAACAAGGAGTGATGTATGCAAACATGTGTGATCAACAAACTGATATTGTATATGTAAAGTGCTTTGTGCCAAATACTGCTAAATTCTGGGCATACAAAGAAAGGTGTTAAGAGGAGTAAGCATAATGAAGCTGGAAAGTAGGTTGGACCCAACTAAGAAGAATTTTTAATGCGAAGCAGGAGTTTATTATTTCATTCTAGAGATAATAAGGACCTGTTGGAGTTGATCAAGTTGGGAGGCTGACACCGGCACACCAGGTTTTAAGAAAATCAATATGGTAACTAAATGGAGGATGAGCTGGAGTGATGAAAGACTTGAGGGAAATCAGTTAAAAGGCTATTGAGTCCAGGTGAGAAGTGATTGAGGTGTCTGAACTAGGCTGTTGGCAGAGACAATGGAGAGAGGGATATTGTCATTCAATTAGGTAGAATTTTGAAGTTCATGTAAAAGAAACTAGAACCCTTGTGAGTGGTAGCAATGTCAAGGGTATGGCCATTTCTACGTGCAGCTGAGGTGGATTGAAGGAGTAGGCCGAGGAAATTGAGATTAAAGAACTGGCAGATGAAATCCTCTAATATGAAAATAGGTATTGTGATGAAGAAAAAGACTGAGCTGGGCACTGAATTCACTGAAAGGAGGAAAAATGCCCTGAGGGTTAATAGATAATAGCTCCAGGGATCTGGATGGAGTGATAAATTTGGATAGCATGAATCTCAAAAGAGAAGCTGATGAGTGATGGCAGTAGGAGAAGGGTCTAGAAGTGATAATGGAGAGTAAGGAATATTCTGACTCCCCCACCTTGACCATGGTCAAGAGGTATGGGAGAAAGTTCAGCCAGTCCTGGAAAAGGTAGCAAGGAAATCAGGAGGTGTCATCGAGAGGTAAGGAGGTTGTAGTGAGTATCAGAAAATAAAAGGGATTTAAAATGAAAGAAAATTTGTTAAATATAGAGCAGTTGTTCCAGAAGGCACAATGGAAAGAGCTATCCAATCTGGAATCGCACATGGAGTTGGGGAGGATGGGAGTAAGGGAGCAGTCAGTTCAGGATAGGCATCAGGGTTTGTACACCAGTGGTGGGGTGGGAGGATCAGAATTAGAGAGCTGGAAAGAATACATGAGAATTGGAGTGTGTTAACCATTGAGGAATAAGTCTGGGTAGAGAATCAGTGGATGGTGAGAAGTTTGCTGGGAAGACTGAGATAGACTATTACAAGGTCTAGCCTCATGACATGTGATGATATTGTATCCAGGAATGCTAGGATGACATCAGGTGAAGATAATACGTTGGGCATCCAGAGATGTCAGTGCCAAGCAAGTCAGTCTGCAGAAGGCCCTTTTGGGAGGGAGGGGGAGTGAAGATACAACCTCTTGTCCCTAAAAGGTAGCTTGGATCCAGTTGGAGAAGTCCCTGAGACATTATACATCTAATGCCTCTTCCACATAACAGTTCTTTAAATACTTAAGAAGAG
Source organism: Pseudocheirus occidentalis (assembly GCA_028646575.1). Lineage (NCBI taxonomy): Eukaryota > Metazoa > Chordata > Mammalia > Diprotodontia > Pseudocheiridae > Pseudocheirus > Pseudocheirus occidentalis. The sequence continues at coordinate 139,940,359 of CM053593.1, read as the reverse complement.
AGACCTTTATTCTAAGTTAAACATCCTCAATTCCTTCAACTGTTCCTCGTATGACATAAACTTGGTTAAAGGCCCTCGGACATCCTGGTTGTCCTTCTCTGGATGTTTCCAGTTTATCTGTTTTAAATTGTGATTTCTAGAACTGAACACAATATTTTAAATGGAATTGGACTGAAGCAGATTACAGGGGGACTTTCACTTCTTTGTTCCAGAACACTATGCTTCTCAGGGCAGCCCAAGACTGCATTAGCTTTTTTGGCAATCACTGATTCATATTAAACTTGCAGTCCACTAAAACCTTCAGATCTTTTTCAGATGAATTGCTTTCTAACCAAACTTCCCTTATCCTGTATCTTCCTTGAGATTATCCACATCCTAAATGATATTGTTCTTAATGAATATCATAATGTTTGAAAGTAGGAACTTTGACTTAGGAGAGAGTTAAAGCACCTCAGAATAAAGGGGGAAAATATAAATAATTGAATTGTGAACCAGATACTATATGTTCTATTCCATGTACCATTATATACTTTTGATCTAAACTCAGAACTATTCTTGATTAGTACATCTTCTCAATATTTAATTTTTGATATATAAATGCATTAATGGACATTTGTATATATTGGAACACCTATTTTTCTTATTACCATTCGAATGGAATGTCCAACTCAATTGTCAGGAATAATTTTTATTTCATGAAACAAATGATCCAGATATTGTTGTCTTATTCCCTTTTCCTTGCCAACAGACCTGGTATCAGGAGTCCATAAATCTGAATTATAATCCTTATTCTCCTAAGGATTTCCTACATAGCCTTAGGACTGTCTTACTGTTTTCTTCTCTAGTGAGTAGGAACAATAGTTATCTGATGCACAGAGCTGTTGAAGATTCTTTAGAAAACATTAATTATAGTAATCATCAAGATAAAAAAGGGCCATATGCTGTTGCTAACCATTCCAGTAGTTGGTGCTGAACTAAAACTAAAGAAATTAAAAGGGTTAAGCCAAAAACATAGTCCAGTATTCTTTTAGGGCTTACATAGATATATAATTTTGGTCAAGTGATTATAACCATTGCAGCAAATCATGCACATAACACTGGAATAGGAATTATCCTTTATTGCTAGCTTCTAACACTCATTTTAAATGAAAAATGGTTCTGGATTTCCTTTTTACAGGACATATATAATTTCTTTTCACATTAATATTTTAAGTGATTTTTTGATTCCCCAAAGATCTCATCCTGAATCCCATCCCATCTCCCTCCCAATCAATCAGAAGGAAAAAAATGATTTTGTTGTAGCTAGTTATTTAGTGTCAGGTTATAAATCTATCATTTGAAAAGTATTTGAAAACCTTGTTTTTCTAGGACAACAAAACTCACTTCTTATACTTGTATACTGAGAGTTTAAGGGGCAGAAGAATCCCAAAGCCTATCAGAGGACATTTTCAGGCTTCTATCATCAAGGAGCACATACAGTTATTAATAAAGAAGGTCATACTTCCTGGTACATTTACAGCCATAGTTATACGTGACTGTTACTTTCAAAAAGGCCTTTTACTTTAAAAACAACAATAAAGTGATTTTTTGATTAAGGTAGTGATGTGAAAGGAGAGCCCAACTCTTCCAAATACATCCCAGAAAGTATCAAAAAGGGCTCCAGACAGCAATGATCAAGAAAACCAGAGAGAAACAGAAGAAGCAGGGGTACACAAAAAGAAAGGTTTAGGCAATGAGAGAGAGGTGCGCTCCTCAGGTCATAGGGAGCCACAGTAGAAAGCAGAAGTAAGTCATTCCCTGCTATACACTGAGTAGAGAGGAGGGAGGTATCACTGCAGGAGTCCTGAGATCAATGTGATCTCCAACTTCTAAATGGAGTCTGTTAGGGTCATGGCAGGAGATGGTACTAATTCCCAATCAGGGATTATACCAAGTCAGAAAGCAGAAGAAGTGGAACTAGGCTAGTGCCTAAACATGAGGAGGCTAAAACAGAAGCCAGGGACTGAGGCAGAGAGAGGGATCTAAAAATAGCTACTTAGTCCAGGGTGGCATCAAAATCTAGAAGGGAGAGTACAAGATCAAATAGGGTCAAATACCTAGCCTATCCAAGAGTGTCAGAGAGGACTGAGCCTGGCCCTCCCACAAAGTCTCAATCTAGGTTAGAAATATGAGTATGCAGGGGTAGCTAGGTGGCGCAGTGAATAGAGCACTGGCCAGGACCTGAGTTCAAATCCAGACTCAGATACTTAATACTGACTAGCCATGTGACCTTGGGCAAGTCACTTAACCTTCCCTCTCCACCCCCCCAAAAAGAATAAGTATTACACTATCAAAAACCTGAACAACACAACCAAATCACAAGGGCAGGGGATGGAAAAGAGGACACAATTATCCAGTCTCTCTCCCCAAGTTCCCTTGCAACAGGTTAAAAAAAAAAGCCTTAATATTCTATTTCAAGAAATCATAAAAGAAAATTGCTCAAAATCTGTTAGAACCAGAGGGCAACATGAAAATAGAGAAGAATCAATAGAGTTCCTTCTTTGAGAACTGGCAAACTGAAAACACTGAGGAATGTCACAGTCAAGTACCAGAGTCAAAGGAAGTCAAAGGAAAAATACTACTGGAATAGTAGTATTTTACTACAGAAAGAGCTCAGGTACCTAGAATCCACAATTAGGATAAAAAAAAAGATTATTCCACAATTGCAACAAAGAAGAGCAAAACTTGGGATACGGTATTCCAAAAGCCAAAAGATATAGTTTTAAAATCTTAAATAACTATTCCTGCAAAACTGAAATTTAATTCTACTGGGTAAAACAATCTTTAATAGAAGAGAGGATTTTTAAGTATTCTTGATGAGAATATAACAATAGAAATTTTTAAATGTAAGCATAGTCATTGAGAGCCCTAAAAAGGGAAAATGCATCTGAGCAATAAGAAAGTGCTAAATAAACTATGGTGAAATGTTTATATTGTTAGAAGAGACAAAAATCAGGGTCACAGAATTAGGGAAGAAAGATAGACATGGGACCTGGGTAGAATTTGTCTTATTTTGTTACTTCTAAGAGAGAAAGGAAAAAGGAGGGAAAGGGATACACCAGAAAAGAAATGGGAAAGGAGGAAGAACTAGTTTCTCATAACTGCAGTGCATGAGATGAAATTATAAACATGAAAGAAGGGATAGAGAGAATGGTATTCTCATGATCATCTCTTATCTGGAGGAAACATAGTAGAGTTGAATATATATATGCCCAAATATACACATATTTGAAAAAGCAGGGATAGCAATTGTGATCTCAAACAGAGCAACAGTAAAAACAGACATGATTAAGAGACAAGCAGAGAAACTATATAATGCTTAAAGGTACTATAGATAATGACTAAGCAAAAGAAAACACCAAATACAATGATGAAATACCATGGTGTAAAAGGATCTGAAATGATAAGTTTAAGTACCTAGAAAACACAATTAGGCTAAAAAAAAAACCATAAATACTTTATATATGTATATATGTACATATACAAACATGTCTGCATACATGTGTAAATCTATATACACACATATTTTACAGATGAGGAAATTGAGACTACATGAGACTAAGTGAGACAAGACTAAGTGACTTGCCCAGGGTCACACAACTAGTAGGTATCTGAGGCCAGGTTTGAACTCAGGAAGTTGAGTCTTCCTGACTCCAGGTCTGGTACTCTATCCACTTCACCACCTCTCTCTTTCTCTCCCTCTCTCTCTCTTTTTCTCTCTCCAACAAATAGCATAATATCTAAGTACTTAAAGGAAAATTTAATCAAATTGAATGGAGGATTAGACATTAAAACTGTTCTACTTAGAAACCTCAATATGCCTCTTTCAGAACTATACAAATACAAATTTCACAAAAAGACAATAAGAAAGAAATTAAGGGGGTGGCTAGGTGGTGAATGAATAGAGTGCTGGCCCTGGAGTCAAGTGGACCTGAGTTCAAATCTAACCTCAGACATTTAACACAAAAACTAGCTGTGTGACCTTGGGCAAATCACTTAACCCCAATTACCCTACGTTTCCCCCTCCAAAAATAAAAAAAAAAAAAAGAAAAAAAAAGAAATTAAGGACCTGAACAGAAATTTAGAAAAGTTAGCTGTGTTAGATCTCTGGCAATTACTGAACAGAATTGAAAGGAATATATTTTATATTTATCAACTGTGCATGTCAAATTAACCACTTGGTAGGGCATAAAAGTCTCATAAAGAGAAAGATGGCATGACGTCATGGATAGAGAACCGGCCTTAGAATCAGCTAGGCCCGTGATCAAGTTCTCCTGCCCTTGTTACATATTGACTGACTCCAGGCAAATCATATAAATTCTCAGCGCTGCCAGATAATTTTCTTACACTATAAATTGCAGGATCTGTGTACTTGGTGAATAGAATTCGTAACTGGTAGATCTCTACAGTGATGAAATCCCAGTTCTGGTTAAAAAACAAAACTCACAAACAAATGTAGGAATATTAAATATTTCCTTTTTCTGGTCACAGCATAATAAAATTATAACAAATAAACAACATCTGAAGAAAGGATTAAAACTTGAAATGGAAACTAATTAATTTAATCCTAAAGAAGATGTGAGCCAAAGAACAAACCATTAAAAAAAAAAGTCTTCAAAAAAAAGAAAACTATTAGACAATGTAGCAAAACCTTTGGTAACCAGCCAAGACAGTCATTAGAGGAAAATGTATATCTTGAAACACTTCCATCAGCAAAAGAAAGGTCAAATCAATGAACTGGATGGACATCTTAAAAAAAAAAAACCTAATTAAGGAGCAAATTAAAAATCCCCTACAAAGTACAAATATAGGAATTTTGAAAACCGAAAGAGGTAAAATTGAAAAAAATAACATTGTATTGATAGAAAAAGTTAATACCTGATGATATAATCAAAAAGAAAAGAAATCGGGGCGGCGAGGTGGTGCAGTGAATAGAGTACCGGCCCTGGAGTCAGGAGTCTCTGAGTTCAAATCCGACCTCAGACACTTAACACAAAAAAACCTAGCTGTGTGACCATGTGCAAGTCACTTAACCCTGATTGCCCTCCAAAAAGCAAAAAAAAAAAGAAATCGAAATAGTCAATATGAGAAATAAAAAAGGAGAACTTAAAAAAAATGAAGAAGAAATAAGGGAAATTATTTGAAATTTTTGCTCAATTATGTGCCAACTAAACTAATAATTTGAAAAGAATGAATATTTACAAAAAATCTAAAATACTCCAATTACCAGAGCAAGAAATTGAAATTTTTAATAACCTAGATTTAGGGGAAAAAAATGAAAAAGTATAACTGAACTTCCAAAGAAAAGAATACCAAGATGAGATGGATTTACAAGTGAATTATACGTTCCAAGAATAATTAATTCCAATATTCATAAACTGCCTTCAAAAAGAGGGAAAGAATATATTCTACCAAATTCCTTCTGTGATATAAATATAATCCCAAGAGCTAAAACAGAGAAATAAAACTATAGACCAATATCTCTAATGAATATCAATGCAAAAATACTGAATAAAATATTAGCAAAGAATGCACAAGACAGAGACATTGTACAACATGACCTTTGAAATGCTCAGATGGACTATTCCAGTGGTTTTCCAAACCTTTTAAGGCAACAGAATCCTCTGAGCTATTTTTAAAAATTTCTCTCTTTAGCCCTTGTTGATCATGAAAATAATGAAGCAGAAACCAATTAGTCCTGAAGCCATGAACACATTTTATCTGAAACCACTCCTTCCTAATGATGCTTTGTGGACTGTTTTGGTTCTTCAGAACAGAATTTAAATACAGCTTTCAGAGCTATTGTAATTAAAGTCAACATGTATTTATGCCTACATGTAGATCTCAAGCTATGCTGACATGATACAAAAGAAGCATAAGAAAAGCTTGTCCTCTTTCCTCAAGTAGCTTCCAATCATGTTAGAGAGAGAAGATGTGCACATGAAACTTGCTGTTCCACAATCCCAGCATTCCATCTTCTGCCGCCATTTTCTTGGCCCAAGTTTTTCCCAATGGTTAGAATGCTCTGCTTCCTCTCTTCTACCATAAGAATCCCTGGCTTCTTTGAAGATTCAGCTAAAGTGTCGCCTCTTACAAAACCTCTTTCCTGATCCCTCTAATTGTTCTTTCTTTTCTGGAATTATTTTGCATTAATTTATTTTAGTACTTATATCTCCCCAGTGAAATGTAAACTCCTCAAAGACAGGGGATGTTTTTCCATTTTAGTCTCTGTATTCCCAGTAGCTAAAACGTTATCTTGCACATTCTAAAGCCTTAACTAATATTTGTTGAGTTGAATTGAATTAAGCAGTAATACAAGACAGAATTTTATTGTACTGTGTTGTATAGTATAATTCTGTTGTAAAGTTGATAAATCCTGGAGAGGTTCCAAAAAAGGGCTTATAGAGTTGAGATTTTGTTCAGAAGATAAGATGCATTTATTTATTTATATATAGATTGAATTGATGTCTTTTATTTTTGTATAAGTAATTTTCCAGTCTGCCTGACTTAAGAACTCTCCCTTGCGACAACAAAAAACAGTTTAAGGGGCGGCTAGGTGGCGCAGTGAATAGAGCACCGGCCCTGGAGTCAGGAGGACCTGAGTTCAAATCCGGCCTCAGACACTTAACACACTTACTAGCCATGTGACTTTGGGCAAGTCACTTAACCTCAATTGCCCTCCAAAAAAAAAGCAAAACAAAGACCAGAAGCTATCATACCCCCATCTAATTGCATATGCAATGTTCCATATACATAGTTCCCCTCTTCTTGGCTGAGAGAATCATCTCTTCTCCAACACCAAGAATGGTTATTGCATTTAATCTGAATTCAGCTGTATTTTAGTGAATAGGTCAAATTTAAAACGATACTTACACAGTGCTTCACTTAGAGCTACCCTTTTTAAGAGTACATATTAACTGGGGCAGCTAGATGGCACAGTGAATAGAGCATCCACCCTGTAGTCAGGAGGTCCTTGAGTTCAAATCTGGACTTAGAACACTTAACATTTACTAGCCGTGTGACCTTGAGCAAGTCACTTGACTCCAATTGCCTTGCCTTCCCCCCTGAAAAAAAAATAGTACGTACTAACCATAATTCAATTCAACAAAATTAAGTACCTATTATGTGCAAGGCATTTGGCTAGTAATTAAGACAAATAAGACATAAACCTTTGTGTTAGGAATAGCATCCTAACTCTCCCTCCCTTCATTCAAAAAAATGTATTAAATCATTTCAGTGGTCAAAGGATATATGAACAGTTTTCAAAAGAAACTATTCACAGCTTTAAGAGACAATGTTCCAACTCATTAATAAGAAAAATGCAAATCAAAATTACACTGAGGTTTCACATCGCACCCTGAAAATTGGCAAGAATAACAAAAATGGCAATGGTCAATGTTGGAGGAGTTATGGAATGATAGGTACACTGACACATTCATTGTTGGTAGAGTTGTGAAATAGTGCGACTATTTTGGAATCAAGCAAATAAAGTTACTAAAATCTACATGCCTTTCATTCCAGAGACTACACTACTAGGTGTATATATATCCCTGTCATCAACAGGAAGAAAAGCTCTCACATTCACCAAAATATTTATAGCAGTACTTTCTGTGATCACAAAGAATTGGAAACAAAGTAGAAGCCTATTAACTGGGGGATGATTAAAGAAATTGTGGTAAATGAATGTAATGGAGAATTAATGTGCTCTTAAAAAATGATAAATGTGATTAAAAACAAAGAAACTAGACAAATCTATGTGAACAGATGCAGAATGACTACAGTCATGTAAATGGGAAGAACAACCACAAAAAAGCAAAAGTAAATGTTGCAAAATTATAAAGAACACTCATGGTTGAATAATAATAAAAAGAACAAAAGTAGCTAGTATTCAATGCACATCACTTTCTATGCACCAGGTACTCTGCTAAGCATTTTACGGTATCTCATTTGGTCTTCACAAAAACTTCGGAAGGTAAGTGCTGTTATTATCTCCATTTTACAGTTGAGGAAACTGAGGCAGAAAAAGGTTAAATGACTTGCCCCAAATCACACAACTACTAAATATCTGAGACTGAATCTGAATTCAGATCTTCCTGCCTCCAGCCACAATACTCTTATTTATTGCACCAGCCAAGATCCCCACCCCACACTTTGCAGAGATGGGAGGTCCACAAGCAGTGTTTATTGTACATGTTTTTAGATTTTTTGCTAAATTGATCACTATACTGATTTTTTTCATTTTTTCTTTCATCTTTAAAAAATAATATTCTACAGTGTGGCTTTCAAAGAGGGGGAAGGATACTGGGTGAAATTATATTGAAGTAAAAAAAAGACATCAATAAAAATTTTAAATAACAATAATAAACCCGCTCATTACGTGTGAATATAAATAACATTTTTGATTAAAATTAACTATATTTTCAAAAAGTTAATGAGAAGACTGGCATTGGGGGTGGCTAGGTGGTACAGTTAATAGAGCACTAGCCCTGGAGTCAGGAGGACCTGCGTTCAAATCCAGTCTCAGACACTTAACACTTACTAGTTGTGTGACCTTGGGCAAGTCACTTAACCCCAATTGCCCTTCCTTCACCCTTCCAAAAAAAAAAAAGATTGGCATTGGTTTGCTTTTTTTTTTTTTTAAAGCGTCTTTTTCATGTCTGGCTTAATAAAAGACAGTGGATTCTTATTTCTGCTTTTGCATTTAATCTTTTGCAATGTGGTTGAAATATATAAAGAAAATTTTTCTTCACAAAGATAAGTAGTTGGAAAAGGGAGGGGCATTTTAGCCTTTCAGATAATTGTGGGTATTCTTCTTGATGTTACATTAGAACTTGATAAGTTGTATTTTCTTATAGGTTAGTTGCGATGTGGAATGAAACCATATCAATTAACTTTTTGCACTGTTACATTAAAATCAATTGTTCTGTCTTGTACTTTGAGTGGATCCTTTACCCATTCATGATTTTGTAATATCATGCATTGTTCATTTGGGAACTATTAGTTCACTGAGTTATGCAGATATTCCAAATATCGACACATTTCATTATGTTTATTATAATATTAGATCATATTATATTTATGTATAATAAATAATGATATATTATATATCAATATATTCATTAGCATATTTTAAAAAAACATACCACTAATCTCATTAGGAAAGTGTTTTAAATATTGGGAAACCATCAATTTCATTGTAAATACAAGTCTTCCAAATGTCTAATTTTCATTGGAAAGTTAGAATTTTATCATTGACAACAAATCCTGTCTGTGGTTTTTCCTTGAAGTGAGTCTTCCTTCATTTGTTCCTGAGAAAATGTCTGCCAAGTATGAAAGGACTAACCACAGTTTGCCTGTTGTTCTTCAAATAAAAATGGTGTTCCATGAAAAAAGTGGTTAGTTTATCTCCCAACTCAAACAGTTGCACAAAGACTTTTCCTTAAGACAATGTCTTTCATTATTCAGCAGAAGTGAATTATTCATGCTTCCCTTTTCATCACATAGAATATTAAAAAGATGTGTGTTTAAAGGTTGAGAATATTAAAATTAATCATATTTTTACTTCATCAAGGACATTCTTAAGTGCAACTGGGTTATTTTTTTTTTTTACAGTGATGAAAAATACAGTGGCTACAGTTTGATGTCACTGCCCTAACTTGTGCTAAAACATCAATAGTTTTATCCACAATTGCTTTTGTCCCATCCTTGAAAATGTGAACACAGTAGCTGTTCCAGGATAAGGCATGAGATTCAAAAAAGCTATTTGATACTTTGAATATTTCAGCACCATTTGTGTTTGTTAGTAAGCACTCATCTAAAAGAAGATTTTCTTTAGTAATTAGTTATTGCTGATATTATATGAATAAAAGCAAACCAGTAGGCAGAGATCCATCTGTAGAATTCTGCTGATGAGCTATTAACTCAATCTTCATGTTTGCAGCTAGCTATTTAATTCACAGGTCATGTAGCCTTTGGATAACTCCACTGACCTTGTAGACCCCTTGGAACGTTTTAAGGACTCCCAGGGGTCCCTGGACCATACTTTGAGAATCACTGGTGTAGTGAGTGTGTAGAGAACTGGACTTGGCCTCAGAGACATTTAAGGTCTAAGTCCTGTCCCTAATACCTCCTGACTATGTGACCCCAGTCAAGTGATCCCAGGCCAATTCTCTAAGGCTTTAAAAGTTTCAGAAAAGTTGCTCATCTGCATTGATAAGGAGTTTCCTCATTGGGAATTCCCTACACTAATAAAACCACAAGGGAAGACTGAAAAAAGTAGGGGGAGAGGAAAGCAATTTCAGCCACCATGCTGGTCATGTGATCCAAGTATCTCCCACTGGCATCTCAAATTCAACATGTCTGAAATAGAAATCATTGTATTTCTCCTTTCTCTGGCTCATTCTCTACATAGCTGACAAAATAATCCCTATTGTTTCTAAGATAAAAAGAGGATACTTATTAGCCTGGTATTTAAGGCATTTACAGTTTGACCCCAATCTACCTTTTCAACCTTGTTTCACATTACTTTTTTACAGATTCTATGTTCTAGCTAAATTAAATGACAAATTCTTCCCTATTCTTGACTGCTGACTCCTGCCTCTGTCATTTAGTCCATCTGTCAATTAGCTATCATTAAGGGTGTGTGTGCCAGGCAGTTCATGTACAAAACTCCAGGTATACAAAGAAAAGCAAAAGCAAAAAACAAAAACAAAAGAACAAACAAAAAGCCTGTCCTGGTTCTCAAGGCATACATATTCAGTGGAGGAGACAAAATGTATATAACTAGGTAGACAGAAGATATGCACAAGGCAGATAAAAGTAATCTGCAAGAGCAAGGGATTAGCAGCTGGGGGACCAGTGAAAGGACCTCTATAGAAGATGGTATTTGAACTGTCTTGAAGGAAGCCAGGGAAATTAGGAAACAGAGATTGGATGGGGGGGGGGGGGGAGAGACGGGGACGGTTAAGGGATGGAGTGGAGGATTCGAAGCATAGAACACAGAATTTGGAGAGGGAATGAGGCATTCCAGGAACTGCAGGTGGGTTTGTGTGTGGATCCCAAAGTGCATGGAGGGGAACAAGGATTAAGGATGCTGGAAAGGTGGAAACCAGGCCAGGATGTGAATGGCTTTAAATGCCAGAGAGTTTTTTATTTGATCCCGGAGGTAATAAGGAGCTAAATGAGTAGGGGTGTGTCATGTTAGGACCTGCCGTTTAAGAAGATCACTTTGGCAGCTAAACAGAGAATGGAGTGTAGTGGGGAGAGACTTGAGGCCACAAGATCTGTTAGAAGGCTGCTGTAGTAGTAGTCTTGGAAAAAAAGTGATCAGGTTCAAGCAAGGGTTTGTTTGTTTGTTTGTTTTAATTTATTTACTTTTAGTTTAGAACTTTCAGTTCCACAAACTTTTGAGTTCCAAATTTTCTCCCACACCCTCTCCTTCCCCCTCTTCCCCTGCAGCAGCATGAAATCTGATATAGATTCTACAAATACCTTCACATTAAACATTAGTCAAGTTGTAAAAAAGGATTATAACCAAAGGAATGAACAACGAAAAAGAAGGAACAATACAAAGCAAAAGAGAGAGAGAGAGAGCAAGTAGTTTGCTTCAATCTGCAGTCAGACTCCATAAAGTTTTCTCTGGATGTGGATAGCCTTTTCTATCATGAGTTCTTTAGATATGTCTTAAACCTTAAAACAAGGGTTTTTAAGGAATAGAAAAACAGTCATGTTTGTTGGCAACAGGGAAGGAGCCAGCAGACAGAGAAGGAAGATAATGGGAGCAATTTTCTGGAGAAGTCAGGAGGGGATAGGATTGAGGACACACATAGAGAGGTTGGCCTTGCACAGAGAGGAAGGACTCTCTTTACCTGAAGAAGAAATAATGGAGGGAGATGTGTGAGTGATATGAGATGAACAGGGGAGAAGTACTATCCATTCATTTTTGTTTACAAGTACTTTTATTTCTAAATTAAATTCTTAAGGATGATGGGTTTTAAATCTTCTTCCAGGCAGTAATATCCATGGATTGCACATAGCCTTCAAAAGCTGTTTCTTCATCATACTTGTGCCAACTTTATCATCTTCAACTATATAGAATATTTGAGGTTTCCTGATGCCATATCATGCTTGTTCGGTTAGAAGATTCCTAGAACAAGCTTGAATGCTTCTGATAGATTTCTTCTATTTTACCATATCTTTCTCAGCATGCAAAAGAGGGAAGGCTTTGTAAACAATTTCAGGCTTTTTAAATTTCTTTGATTCACCCTGAGCAAGGCTTTCTTGTTTTAGTTCCTTTGCTTCTTCTCTTCTTTGTCATCAAATCCCGAGATCCGTGCCTCCATCATTTTTGCTATTGTAATTCTATTTCATGTAACATCTTCTGCATCAGCAAGTACACATATCTGCCCAAAGTAAAGACTCCTGGCAAGCTTGTCTTTTGCTTTTCTTAAGCCTTAATGTGGTTTTACCAACAGAGATCATGGTATAAGTGAGCAGAGGGTAGGCCTGAGATTGCATCAAATACTGAAATGCCAGTTGGAATACTTTTGAATGTAACTCTTGTCTCCAACTCCAGAGAGTTGTTAAAGTGCTGGAGACCTGCAGGGTTTTTGATATATTGGAAATCTATGGCAGCAGGAATGATTAGGATAAGGTGGTGATAGTTCAGTGACAGGGGGTAAAATGGCCTTCACAATAGGTCTGGGGATAGGGAATAATGGAAAATTAGGTTGGAAAGTTAGGTGAGGGTCAAAATGGAGAAGTCTTTGAATGACAGACTAAGGATTTTGAACTTTTCCAATTGAACACTGGAACATTTGAACAATGGAGTGGCATTAACAAAATAATTTTAGAAAGATCATTTTGGCTAATGGTACATAGGATGAATTAGAGGTGAGCAGAGTCAGGAGATAGGGAGACAGTTTAGGGGACTTTTAATAGTCTTTTTAATAGTCAAGGCATGAGATGATGTCCAAGTCAGGGGAGGTGTCTACAGTAATGGAAAAGAAGAGATAAATGTAAAAGATATAATAAAAGAAATATTGATAAGGTTTGAAGAGTAATTGGATGTGATGTGGACAGAGGGAGAGGAACAAGCCAAGAATGACTTAAGGTCTGGGTGTCAGAAATGGAAAGTCCAAATTGAAAACTAATTTTTAGAGAAAGTTGAATTTGGATTGAGAAATGCTAAGAGTAAGATGATGGCAAATTATCTATAGCTGCCTAGCAGACATTTAATAGAAATTCATGACTGTGAGAATGATGATGGACAGGGTAGAAGTCTAGTTGGGGGCATAGATTTTTAAGTCCTTCAAAAACAGGTGATCATGATTGAAATCATGAGTTTTCCATTTAAGTCTGTGTTCACCTGGGAACCTCTTGCAGCCCAGCCTTTCTCTTAATTCCTTATACTCTAACCAAACTGATGAGAGGCACTTGATAGGCACTGGGAGAAAGAAAAGACTGCTGTAGACTCTCATGCTTGCAATGCAGGGTTTTGTGATGCCATAAAAGCCATTCATTCGTCTTTGCTACTCAAGTTGGCTTTTCTGAGGGCAAAAGGTCTTCTTAACAAATGTGTGTTTAACCTAAAGCCAAGTTGTCTTTTGTTTTTAATAAATGTTGTGCCATAACAAATGTGGTGCTAATTTCCTAATGCTAAATTAGATTTTATCTAAATAAGGCTTCATAGGACCTCCATTCACCAAGTTTTATGCTTTTTCCAACATTTTCTCTGGCTCAGGACCTTCTAATGATTCCATTTATTTCATTTCAAGAAATCTCATTGCTCTTAGCTATGAGTTGCTTCAGAACTATGAAGGAAGATGTTATTATCCTAGAACTTTGCTAACAGGAAGTCTTTAATGTGAATTAGTCTCTTGTTGTTGGAAAATGTTTTGAAATGACTTTTAAAAATTACTGGATATGCAGAGGTTTAATTTCATAATGTTAATTTGTTGCATCCTAATGCTATTTTAAACCATTTCCCACTGCCACCCTCAGCTTTGATTTATACTGTGCTGCAAATTGTTTTATGCTGTAGAATAATAGTTTTGAAAAGTATGGCGGTGTTGTACGAGTCTTTAGCAGGGCCCAGAAACAAGAAAATGTGTGTCCTGATCATCTTAAAACTTCTTGTACAAATTGTACTATCATAGAAGAACAGGAAGGGTTTTTGTTTTTCCATTCCAACAGAGGTAGAGATTCTTAACCTCTTTTCTGTGTCTTTAACCCCTTTGGCAGTCTGGTGAGCCTATGGATCTCTTTGAAGAATACCATTTTAAAATATCCAAAACAAAATACTTAAGTTTATGAAGACAACCACTTATATTGAAATGAAGTTATCAAAATATTTTTAAAAAAGAAATGAATGGTTCCTAGGTTAAGAATCTTTTGAACTAACGTTAAGCACTGGTAACCTAATTTGAACCTAAATTTGACATTCTCTTCTCCACATTCCCTCAATGATGGGTGTCAAGACCATAACTCTTGGAATGGAATCCAAAATAGTATCGATTGACTCTAAACTCTTTAAAATAATTGCCTTCTCCCTTGCCCTATCCTCCCTCCCACTTTGATAGAAGAGGATGATTTGTTCTCAATGTAGAAATTGTGGTCCAAGTCTTTTCTTTTGCTCTTAAAGGAAATGTTAATATACTGTGGAAGTACATGTTATTATAGTGTATATATGGTTCATGACATGAAATGGTCTTCTTGAACTAAGGTTAAGAGCAAATCATGGGGCCGAATCAAGCAAGTCAAAACAAAATTGAAATAAAATTGATAAATTGGTTATTTACAATATGCCTTTTAAAAATTATATTGTCTTTTATAGAATCTCAGAATTAAATGCGATCTCAAAGGCCAATTAGTTAAAATTAAACTTGAATAGGAATCTCTTCTATGTCACCCTGACATATATAGTTTCTGCTTGAAAATCTTCAGTGATAAAGAACGAGCCACTTCCTAAAGTATCTAACCAACACTTCCTGATTTATGAGGCTAGTCCTCTATCTGCTGTGCCATATTTGCAAATTAACAAATAGGTATCTACTACATGTGGCATACAATCTTGTTCTTTTGACTCAGGTAAGAAAAGGTTTGGCTTTTGAGAATTATTTTGTCAATTTAAGAAACTAAGAATCTCCTTAAATTTCAGATGATAGAACTAATGAGGAACAGACTTTCTTTTTTCCAAGATAAAATTAGAGATAAAATTTTAGAAATTTCAGAAGTAACAGGGAAAATATTCTTAATGAGTTCTGATGTCTGACTGGAAACACTTCATAGCAATGTTTTGGATAAGAAAAGCATAGCACTGGTTCATAGGAAAATATAGGTAAATTGATTCATACTTTGAACCTGTAGATCAACATCTGAAAATTCTGCTTATGGTGATTTTTCCTCTTTATCTTTTTGTCAGTTTGCAGTTAGACTTAATTCCTTTCCCAGGAATTGAATTTTTCAGTTTTCCAGTATAAATAACCAATACAAATAACCACAAACTTGAATTAGTCAAGAGGGCATGTCAGGTCATGTTTTTTCCTTTTTTTTTTTTTTTAGCATTCATTTTAAAACATTTTGAGTTACAAATCCCCCCCTCCATTGAGAAGACAAACAGTATCATGCCCAATATACATGTGAAATCATGCAAAATATAGTTCTATTCTAGACATGTTCCAAAAAATATAAAGTGTAAAACACTTTATTTCAATCTGCACTCAGAGTTAATCAATTCTTTCTATGGAAATGGATAGTATTTTTTATCATGAGTCCTTGGAATTGTCTTGGATAACTGTATTGATCTAAGTAGCTAAGTCTTTCAGTTGACCAACATTATAATATTGCTGTTACTGTGTACAATATTCTCTTGGTCCTTCTCACTTCACTTTACATCAGTTCATATAGGTCTTCCCAAGTTTTTCTGAAACCACCCTGTTTGTTTCTTATAGTACAGTAGTATTCCATCATAATCTTATATCACAATTGTTCATTTATTCCCCAATTAGTGGACATTCCCTCAATTTCCAATTCTTTGCAACCACACAAAGAGCAGCTATAAATATTTTTGTACATATAAGTCCTTTTCTGCTTTTTTTCAGGTCAATTTTAAACTCCACACAGTATGGAAAACCTTTTTATTTCCCAGAGGCTTGTGGAGATGATCAGAAGTGCTGGTAGTTGCAAAGTTGCCTTGGAGTAAATAGGAAGATTTTAGATCACCTAATTTTAGGTGTACTCATTTCTACACCCTATGTATTTAATCAACATTTTAACGAAGAATAGTAGTTGTCTAGTAAACTCATATTTATTTTTATTCTGATCCATCGAGAACCAGAAATAACTAAACCAATTTTTTTTGGTGCACTCATCCTAAATTGTATGTTTTTGAGAAAGATAAATGACAAACTGATACTAGGATCTGTGATTTTTGTTGGTGGGGTTACTATCTGCCAGCATAGATCATAGTCCTTTTGACTCAGTCTTCAAAAGTTGTAGCTAAAATATTCATACAACCTAGTAATGATCTTCATTGAACTAAGCTAGGCTGGCCCTTAGAAAATATATATAGAAAATTAATTACCCGGTTTATCACTGAAATTTGTCTGGTGTAGTAGGACCTACCAGAGTTTGAATTTTGCTGGCACAATCTCCAATAACACAATATTGTCACCTCCATGGTTGGAGAGAAGCAATAGAGTAGCATCTCAGTTAGTTGGTTTTATTACAAAAAGTACTTTTTAAGGCTTATTGTAAGACCTTTATAGTTTCCTAAACCATCTATATCTGTAATGTACAATAATGTTTGATTTTTCTAATATTCTGAAAGATTCATAATTTCCTTCCCTTCCATTAGTAACTTTTATTTGTGCCTTTTTAAAAATACTAAAATCATTTTCCAACACTTACCCCATCTACCTTGTAGCAAGGAAAAATGCTTGACTTAGGTCTTGTCACTGGATTTTGATGACTAGAAGAGAGTGAGGCTGACAATTTTGTGCAACTCTGCCTCACTTAAATCCAATTCATGTGCAAATCAAGATATCACCCTGTGATGTCATTTGTCCACCTTGAAAAAACGAAGGATGAATCAACTAACTCATGAACCATTTTGGCTACTCTTTTTGTCAAGGATATGAGTAGCTATGTTCCTCTACTAAACTCCAACCAATCCTCAAGATCTCTTTGTAGAACTTTCCCCCCTCAGGACTACCTTTAACATTCATTTTAACTTGATTTCTCAATTTTGAGGCAGTGATATAGTATTTAATACCAGTTCAATTTGTTCCAGTCCCATAAAAATGATAATTTAAATTCTTCAAATTGCTTTCCTCACAACTCTATAAGGTAGGTGTGGTGCATGTATTTCTACTTTACAGATGAAGAGACTGAGGCTTAGAAGTAACTTGCCTAGTATCCTACAGTGAATAAGCCTTAAAGCTAGGATTTGGCTAGCTGCAAGTCCAGGTCAAGGGTAATTCTAGGCATCTCAAAGTCCTTTAGGGATAGTACTAGTCACTCACAACTCAATTGCTTCATACTTATACTTTATATTAATACTTTGTAATGGGTCTATGATGTAGTTAATATAGTTGCTTCTTACAATAGTGTAGATCATAACTTATAATGTCTTCTTATCCTATGCATTTCTTTTCTATATCCTTTTTTGCATCCTCCATGAGGTTTCTAGTCAAGGTCCTGGAATCCCTCCCTGACCTTCTTACTATTATCTAGAAAAGGTCTCTCTAAAGACTACAGTGGAAGGTCCTACTGCCACCCAGTCTGTTTTAATAGGACATATATGCATAAAAAGTTTTATTTTATATATATATATATATATATATAATGGGGTTCAAGGGAAGCTAGGCAGAGCAGTGAATACAGTACCCACCCTGGAGTCAGTTGGACCTGAGCTCAAATCCGGCCTCAGACACTTGATACTTACTAGCTGTGTGACCTTGGGCAAGTCACTTAACCTCAATTGTCTTGTCTTCTCCCCTAAAAAAAAAAAGAGAGAATAGAGTTTAGTCATTTTGGTTACAAAGACTTGCATAAGGCTTTGTAAAAATCATTTTCTTTTGTATCTGTTATCTATCCTTATATGTTATTACTATCCTCCTATGTCTTTCATATTACATAAAAGGGCCTACTCTACTTCCCAAAACACAATAGGAACTCACTAAATGTTGACCGATTTGTGAATTACATGTGATGTTTGATTCCTTCCTGCACTTTCAAAAAGAAAAGGTCTCACAGATCTATTCCATTTATCTTTCTTGAAAAGATAAAGCCCTAGTTCAACCCTGCTATGATTCAAACCAGCTTCCACAGGAATCTGAGTTGTTTCAAAGCTACCAGACAAATGGCAAAACCATGTGTCTGAACACTGCTTTGATATAAAGACATTCATTCATGGTAAGAATCTCCCAGAAACAATTCACATACAGACCATTTCAATGCCACAGTGGTGGGCAATTCTCTAACATGAATCTCACTTCTCAGTCATTGAACTTTGCTGATCATATTTAGAATGTGTTAGTGGTGCTTAAGCTGCTCTGGATGCTTAAAAGCATAATTTTTTGCACGGGCCCTGAAAGTGAGGAGCTGCAAAGAAAATGAAGGTACCTCATAATGAAAGGGTACTTCATCCCCTCATTGGCACATATGTTTTAGAGGGGAGCAGCTGTCCTGAAAGTAGCAGATTAACCAACCAGTCCCTGACTAACTGTAATTGCTTTCTCCCTGAGTTTATATCAATGATCTCTTATCATTAAACTTTCAGTTAAAAGAAGATGTCAGCAAAAGGAAGGCCATCTATTCAGTAATGCGGCCACATTGTTAAAACCTAATCCTAAAACTCTAGACTTGGTAGGATCATTTACAGTAGCAACCAAACAAATGTCCATGTTTGCAATTTAAGTGCTTGAGTATCAAAGCTTTTCTTTTCAAGTAGATTTAAAGCTATTGACCTAACCAACCAGCAGAACCCTTATTAATGAAATGGAACAAAATATTTCATTACATCCACAATATAAAAATGCAATGACTATTTAGGTTCATGCCCCTTCCCTCCCACACACCTGGTCCACAGTAAAATTCCTACAATGAACAGTGAGGGCAAAGGTTGCAAAGGGCTAAAGAATCTATGCAAATAAGGAGCTTGGGGCCCTATGGCCTCCACAATATTATTTATATATTTTATTAGTAAAGTTTAGACATTTACACTTGGGCTGTGTTCTACGTTCCACCTCCCACCTTCAAAAAATATTGTTTTTCTTGAGGACAATAAACATACTTTCTTAGTACTCTATTTTCTTATCTCCTAGAGTATTCAAAATAATGTCATTTGTACATCTGATAATTGTTGACATCATTTCAGTTTGCATCTGCTTTGACAAAAGAATCAAAATTTAGTACTTTATTTTTCTATTTTCCAGAAAAAAGATTCCCTAGAAATTTTAAATAACTAAAATGTAAGGTAAATGTCTTAAGGGAATGCCTATATTGCTAACTGGCCTAAAATGTATGGAAATCACATAAGTCACATTTTTACATGAAACAATATAGCAGTCCTTGTGTCTGAATCCGTGAATGTTGTTAGCTGTCTCAGGTAACTGATAAAAATAATTTTTGAACATCTCTACATACTATCTACATAATCTCTTGGTGATTTTTATCAAGCTCCTATAGGTTCAATTATACTGGGCTCCAGTATCACATTTTCATCTGACTGCTGGCTATGTCTACCTGAATGTTCCTAGGACATCTCAAACTCAACAAATCCCAAACAGAACTCATTTTGTCCTTTCTCCTAAGGCCTAAACTCACTCCTCTTCCCAACTTCCCTCTTCCTACTGAAAGTACTACCATTTTTCCTTTCACTGACATTTGCAACCCTTGAGTATTCCCAGCCTAATTGCTTCCCTTTACCTGCCACATTCAATAAGTTGTCAAGTTTTATCAGGTCTTCTTGTACACCTCTCACAATCTTCCCGTTTTCCCCAGTCTCACAACCAACCTAATTCAAGCCCTCATTAGTTCTTGTCTGGACTTCTCCAATACCTCCTCTTTACAATGTATACACCACTTTGTTATTTAATCATTATTCCTAAAGCATAGGTCTTTGGCACCGACCTATTCAAAAAGCTTCTGAGGTTCCCTGTTGCCTTAAGGATAAAACATGAATTCCTCCAACATTTCAAAACCTTCACAATTTGCCTATAGTCTACGTTTCCAGATTGATTACACTTTTACTTCCCTTCACAGACTTTACAATCCATCTTCTGTCTCCATACCTTACTCTGGATATCCCGCATACCTGGAATGTTCCCTTCTCACCTATACTTCTTGGAACCCCTAGCTCCTTTCAAAGTTCGGGTCAAGTACTTCCTACTACAAAAAGCCTACCCGAGGAAAGCACAGATAAATATAAAATATAAATAAATTCAAAGTAATACGTGGTGGGCACTAACAACCAGGGAAGTGAGAAACTATTTCATTTATCTTTGTGTCCCCTGTGCCCAGCACAATGCCCAGCACTTACTAAATAGTTAATAAATGCTTGTTGAATTGAATTGAATTAATCTAATCTAACTATGTTTGGGGAAGGTAAAGTGAAAAATGGGAAGAATTTTGTCCTCGGTCAAGTCAGGCTTCTGCAAATACCTCACAGTTAAAATTTCAAGGCAGAAATTCCTATTGCATTAGATTGGATTAAAGAGCAAGCAGCACCATTAGGAATTGATATTGGAAAAATATTTCTTAATGGAGCAAAGTCTTTTACATAGATGCATATGAAGACATAGACCAGGAATTCTTGACCTTTTTCGTGTCATGGACCCCCTCTTAGAATAAATTTCTTTTTAAAAATTCATAATCAAAGGAAATGTTAGGTTTCAGTCAGAGGTTCATGAAAATAAAGACACATTTTTTTCCCCATCCAAGTCCATGGACCCTTTGAGGACATCAGGACATTCTATACTAAATAGAGAAAGAACTGGATTTAAATCCTGACTCTAACACCTACTAATTGTGTGACAGCAGGCAAGTTCTGAACTTTAGTTTCTTTTGTAATATAACTATTTATAACAGTTGTGAGGAAAATACTGCATAAACTAAAAAGCATTGGGATAGGCACTTGAGTTTCTCCAAGACCCTAGAGAACTTGGAATTGAGAATATGGGAACTTCTGGGTCATGGGATGAACAACGTGGTAGATTAGACACTTTCTTCATACCCCTTTTACTCTTTTTTTTTTGCTTTTTGGAGGGCAGTTGGGGGTTAAGTGACTTGCCCAAGGTCACACAGCTAGTTTTTGTGTTAAGTGTCTGAGGCCGGATTTGAACTCAGGTCCTCCTGACTCCAGGGCCAGTGCTCTATTCACTACACCACCTAGCCGCCCCCCATACCCCTTTTACTCTTAAAACTTCCAGAAAAATAAATTATGTGACAATTATAGGAAAAAGAAGAAACTCCGTAAGGTAAAATACTTATGAATTCACAACAGAGAAGAAGTCCTCAATGACCTTGGGCTTCTGCCTGGGTCTCACCTTGGGATTCTACCTCTCTCCTGAAGAGATTCTGCAAGTACACTCCACCTCCTTGCCAGCATCCCACCCTGAAACAAGTGACAGATACTAATTCTGCCCAGCCATGTTAGGAAGAAAGTGGGGGAAGAATGAAACAAAGAGAGTGCTGCCTTATGACTAGGGCTAGCTATAATAGGGATCCTTAAGATGCAGAAACTCTGTCCAGAATATCCTGCCTGCCTTGTAAGAAAGGGAAGATGCAGATTCACTTCAGCCATAGAAGGAAAGAAGGGAGAGCAAGGCAGAAATGAGGTGAGACCTCAGAATAAAGGGGAAGGAGTCAGAAAGTAACAAAAGGAAATAAAAGGAAACAACTTTAAGAGGAACCCCCCAAAAAAGGGGCCAGAATACAACATAAATTAAGAAGAACCTAAAACCACAAGAATGAGTACTAAATCATCAAAAAAAGCATAAAAATTTTTACCAAATATTACAAGACAGATGAAAGTAGTCCAATTCCTAATGAAAGACAGTAGAACCATGTGGACTCCCAAGAGAGTATGAAACAGAAATCTTCAAAATGATCCCAAATCAATCAAGCATTTATTGTTTACTATATGTCACATATGATGCTAACTACTGGGAATACAAAGAGAACAGTCTCTACTCTCAAAGAGTTTGCATTCTAATGTATACAAATTCTACATGTATACAAATTGATTCATATAATAGATAGAATAGATAATATGAAAGGTAGCCTTAGCAAGAAAGGCACTAGAAGTTGGAGGAATGAGGAAAGGCCTTCCTCAGGAAATGGTGCTTCAGCTGAGTCTTAATGTAAGCCAAGGATTCTTTTTTTTTTTTTTTAAGGGGGAAAGCAGGACAATTGGGGTTAAGCGACTTGCCCAAGGTCACACAGCTAGCAAGTATTAAGTGTCTGAGGTCGGATTTGAACTCAGGTCCACATGACTCCAGGGTGGATGCTCTATTCACTGTGACACCTTGCTGCCCCTTAAGCCAAGGATTTTAAGAAGCAAAAGTGAGGAGAGAGAGCATTCCAGTAATCATGGACAGACATTAAGATGGAAGATAGAGCATCGTATGTTAGGAATGGCATGCACGCCCAGTGTGGCTTGATTTCATTACAAAGAAGAGAGTTAAGTGGCAAAAAAAGGGAAAAATAAAAAAGGGCCTCAGTTGTAAAGGTCTTTAAATGCCAAATAGGAGCTTATATTTTATTTTAGAGGAAATAGAGAACCATTAAAGATTACTAAATATGGAGGTGACATGGTCAAACCTAGTCTTTAAAAAAATCACTTTGGTAGCTGTATGGAGGATGGATTGAAGCAGGAAGAGACTTGAGGCAAGGAGAAAATTAGATGATTTTGGTAATCTGTGCAAGAAGTGACACTTTGAAATAGAGTTGTGGCTGTGTAAGTGGAAAGAAGGGAATGTATGAGAAAGATGTTATAGGGATAGAAGTGAAAAGATTTTGCAATTGATTGGCTATATAGGTTGAGTGAGGGGTATTAAGGAAGACACTGAGAAAGGAATTCCATAAAAAAAAAAGAGGAATGAATATAGTTCAGAACTTAAAAGGCACAAAGAAGAATCTTAAAACTCAATTAGAAGAATAGATAAAACAATGTGGATTCAGCAGCTAAGCCTCTCTAAAGCAGTAAAAAAGAGATAAATAGTTTTGGAATACTGAAGTATAAGAAAGCATGACAGAAGGGAAGCAAAAGACAACAAAGTTCAAATAATGTATGAACCCTACACAAGTCAAAACAATTGACTTTGAAGACAGGATGTGCAGAAACATCCTAAGGATGTCTCCCAGAAGAATACAACAAATCAAAATCATAATGCAGGAAATAATGCAATAAAACTACATAGAATTTTGGACACAGAAAATAAAACACCAATCAAGAGAGTCTACACATTGCTTCTAGTGGATAAAAGCCAAAACAAAATGAATGAGCAAAAAAACCAAAACAAAACAAAACAAAAAGCTACCCAAACCTTGTTCTTCAAATTCTAAAACATGTAGAGGTTAAGATAATTTGAAAAAATATTATAGTTCTCATACTATGCTATAATAATTTTTCCTCATTTTTCTTTTATTTTTGTTATAAATTTGATAAACATTTATATAAGCACTTTCAAATACAAGGAACATGAGAGGATTGTATATGACACTATACATCTCAATTATTTTCAATTCATTTTTTGAAACATTTTCAAAACTACTTGATTTGCTTGTCCCCTTCTAAGTTTCCTTCTGCTCTCTTCTGTGTATTTTGTAATGCTTCACTGATTTTTTTCTATATTAGTATCATGTTCTACTCTTCCCCATCCCCATAAAAATCTTTCCTTGTAACAAATAAGTACAGTTTTATTTCATAAATTGAAAATAAAACTTAATAATTAAAAAGGAAAAAAAGATTTGATTTGCAGAACACCCCAAATAACATGAACACAAGGTAAATTACCTCATGTTTAGAGGTCTTGGTTTTTTTTCCAAGAGAACTGGACAAATGTGCCAGAATCACACTATTTGATCTGTTAAAGGGGGTAAAGGGCAGAGCATTAGTTTAAAAAGTGTTTCTGCTCTTGCTCCAGAATGTGTGGTATGTAACACTGTCTCCATATGTCTTCCAGTGAGGGGTGTGGAAGGTCCCTGGTGCCTTCTTCTAGCCCAGCAGAAAAAGCAGCTGTTCCCATAGGGCAGAGCGTGTGTCCTTGCTGCTTTGTGTCTTTTTCTGAGCAGAGATGAGTGAACAGCCATCCCAAGATAGCTAAACCTAGTCTGTCTCTGGGAAGTTGGGTCTCTCAGTTCCAAATGACTGGCAGCAGAAGTTTCTGCCATTGAGAAGATGTCTACAGACAGGAAAAAGAATGCAAACTTCGGCTTGCCAGAAGACAAGGACTTTGAGGGAATTATTTAAACAGCATGGATATTGAGTGACAATGAAGGATATGGCACCTGTCAGATTAGTGATCTACAGCAGTCTTAGCAAGGCCATCAAGCTATGTTATTCTTGACCTCAGTTGTGAGGTCATTCTTTATCCCAGCCATTTATTTCCAGTCGCCTTGGCACTGTGGAAAATGCCTCCCCTGCTTTGCTCAGGAAATAATAATTGGAAGTAATTCCATGCCTTTCTGTTTCTGCAAAGGCTGTGTCAATTGAACTAACCTAATGATCCAATTACCACCTCTGTGCCTTCAGACCATAATATCCCTCCCTGACCACCATTCCTCTATTTTGGCTGTGATCTCCTATTTTAATGCCTTTTTTGAATATATGGAATATTGGAATTTTGTACTTGTATCCCTGGCACAGTGCCTGGCACATAGGAAATTCTTAAGTACTTCTACATTTTTTCATTAAATATTCAACTTTTATATTCTGTAAGCTGGTGATATAAAGACATACAAAATGAAAGTCCCTGTCCTTGAGGGCATTCTACTGTTGGGAGTGGGGGTACATATATAGTCTAATATAAAGCAAGAAGAAAAGAAGAAATGGAGAGATCAGGCAGAATACTGAAGAGAAGCAGCTAAGAAAGGGAAGGCAGAAGAGATGACATCTGAACTGAACTTAGAGGGAAGAAATCTGAAAAGCAGATATTGCATTATGGACTGGATGTGCAAATGCACATAACTCAAAAGTGAAATGCCAAGTTCTAGGAATAGAGAGTAGTCCAGTTTGACTGGAATGTAGAATGTACAAGGTAGGTAATGTAAGGGAGGAAAAGTAGGTTGAAACTACGTTGTGGAGGATGCTCTTGTATGAAGGCATAAATCAGCCAATAAACAATTAGTAAGTTCCTACTATGTAGCAGGCATTGTGCTAAGCACGGGGGATACAAGATAAGGCAAAAGACGGTCCCTCTCAAGAAGTTCACAATTTGCTAGGTGGCTCAGTGAATAGAGCACTGGCCCTGGAGTCAGGAGGACCTGAGTTCAAATACGGCCTTAGACACTTGACACACTAGCCATGTAACTTTAGGAAAGTCACTTTACCCCAACTGCCCTGCAAAAAACAACAAAAAAAAAGAAGCTCACAATTTAAGGAGGGAGATGACATGAAAACAATTATGTACAAACTATATACAAGATAAATTAGAGCTAATCAGCAGAGGGAAGGGACTAGAATTAAGGGAGCTTGGGAAAGTCTTGTAGAAGATGGGATTTTAGCTAGGACTTGAAGGAAGTCAGGAGTTGGAGGTGAGGAGGGAGAGCCTTCCAGGCATGGGAGACAACCAGTGAAAATACCCAGAGTTGGGAGATGGAACATTGTGTTTGAGGAACAGTAAGAAGTCAGTGTCACTGGATCATTGGGTAGTTGGGGAAGAGGAAGAGGGAGGTATGAGGTGTAGGAAAGCAGGAAAGGTATGGAAAAGGGTAGGTTATGAAAGACTTCGAATGTCAGATATTTTTTGATCCTGGAGGTGAACTAGTAAACTAGACTTTACTGAGTAGGGGGATGAATTGGATAGACTCAAACTTTAGGAAAATCACTTTGATGGTTGAGTGGCAGATGGACTAAAGTAGAAGGGAAACCAACCAGCAGGCAATTGAAATAGTCCAGGTGTGAGGTGATAAAGGGCCCTTTGAGGGGTGTGGCAATGCCAAAAATATGTGAGATAAGTTACCAAGGTAAATAAAATTGACAGGCTTTGACAAGAGACTGGACATAATATTGAAAGAAAATGAGTCATTGATAATGACACCTAGGTTGGTGGAATTTGAGCTCAGTTCTCCCTGACTCCAGGTCTAGCATTCTATCCCCTGTGCCACTTAGCTCCCCCACTAAGAGGCTGCTGTATCCTCAACAAGAGTAGGAAAGTTAGGAAGAGGGGAGGATTTGATGGGGAAAGGAATAAGTTAAGAAGTTTGTAGAGGCAACTGAGAACTACTGAAGTGTTCTGAGCAAGGTGTAATATGGTGAGGCTCGTGTCTGACTATTTTGGCATCTAGGTAGAACAACTGGAAAGAGGGAGATTGCAAAGTGGGGAATCCAATGCTATTACAGTTAGACTGTAGCTTGGGTGAGAGGTGATAAAGGCTTGGACTAGGGTGGTTGCATTGGGAATGGAAGAGGAGGGATTAAAGAGATGAGCAACTAAATGGATTTAGTAGGTAAGGAAGGAGGATGTTAAGAATTTAGGAGATTGGGAGAAACACAGATTTTTAGCTAGAAGGGACCTTAGAAGAATTCTTATTCAATTCTTTCATTTTACAGATGAGAAAAGCAACACTAGAGAGATTAAGTGATTTGTCCAAGGTGATACAAGTAATAACAGGTAGGATTTGAACTTGTCTTTTGTTTTCTTAACCATGACATTGTATGGTGGGATAGCTTTAGGGGTGGGGAAGAGTGGCAAAGGTTAAGTTTCAGAGGTATCAACAGGACATCCAGATAAAGTTGACTAGCAGGCACCTGGTGATAGGTTCAACTATCATTATTTTCAGGTATATGGTCCAAAAATGCAACTTGGCTTTCTGCCATGCAAATCCTTCCTGCAATGCATTAGCAAGGTGTTTACCTGATACAGCTCTTGGCTCCTGTTTCATATTTATGTTTGGTGGTCTATGTTTGGAAATATGTAAGCCAAATCAAGATGCAAAATGACACATGAATCATAGAAAACTTTGTTTCAATCCAAGCATGTTCACTTATATATATTTTATGTTCCTAAACCAACATATCTTTAAATTTTGTTTTTGCTTTTTTTTGGAGGGGGGGAATATAGGACAATTGGGGTTAAGTAGATTTGCCCAAGGTCACATGGCTAGTTTTGTGTTGTGTCTGAGGCTGGATTTGAAGTCAGATCCTCCTGACTCCAGCGCCCCTGCTCTATTCACTGTGCTACCTAGCCACTCCCTCCCCCCCATATCTTTAAATTAATAAAAGGCACTAAAAGTTAATACTGATTTTCTTTTCCTCAAGATATTAAATTTAAAAAGCCTCCACCCACAAAATATTTTCCCCATGGTTTCAAAATTTCCAGAATGTATTAAGTAAAGATAAAAGGAAGTCTAATTTCTTCTACTCCTTACAAGACTTCTGGTTTCCTCAGTTTGTGAACTTTCTCCACTGACAAGGGCTACAACCACTCTACATTTCAGTAAATGATTCCAAGTTGCTGTTGCCTGTACGTGGTAGGCAATCTTTTGGTAATAGACCTGTCCTCACTTTGCTAGGCTAGTTGATGACAGGCTGTATATGGTTGGGCTCACATCCATAACACTTCCAGTTTCTAGAAATTGCCAGAGCTTGTACTCTGCTGGCAGAGATCTTCAGGAGCTGAAATTCGTATCATGCGGTACTGAGGGAGTTTGATGCAAGTGTAGCATCTGCATTAGAGAGAGCTACAGTCTTCACTGCTTCGCTCAAATGAACATTTGAGATTAGAACAACCCCTAACTTAGGCAAGTCATTTCACCTGTCAGCCTGTTTCCTCATGGATAAAATGGGGAAATGAGTAACTACCTTCAAAGAGTGGTTAGGAAGAAAGTGATTTATAAACCTCCCTCCAAGTGCTATATAAATGTGAGTCACTTCAGAGCATCCAAATCATGTAGTTCAGAGGATTTCTTGTTTGGAAGATGTTACATATGTTCTTCAGCTGGAAATTAAGAACCAATTCTTGAAGTCTAGTCCAGTTCCCTTCCTCTCTGGGCAGAAACTGAACCATAAAAAAATATTCAGGTGATTCCCAATGTCCTTTAATTTCTCCTATATCCTTTTTGTGCTTAACTTAAATCCCTGTCATAATTTAGGCCACATCTATATCAGCACCTTAGTGAGGTGAGTTTATTCAGCAGGAGGAAGGGATCAAGTCAAATCACATTTTCACATTTGGTAAAGTGTTAAGAGGTTTAAATGATTCCAAGCAGTTTATTGCCACTGGCCCCTTTAGATACAACATATAATAAATGTTATATTCTGTTTAAGGTGAAGGTATGCTCCAGCACTAACTACTTTCTTAAAGAGGTTCACAGTAGAAGAAGACTTCTAAGTCTAAGAACCTAAGAAGGTTCACAAAGAAGAGACTTTAGCAATCAGTTAATTCTAAAGATAAGAAAACTTGAGGCCCAGATAGGATGATTTGGGAAAATTCACAAAAGTAGCTAGTTGGTTCCATAGTGTTGGATCTGAAATCAGTAAGATCAGACAGTTCAAATTCAACCTCAGACACTACCAGTGTGATCTTGGACCACTAACTTAAACTCCGTCCTGTTTTCTCATTTGTAAAATAGGGATAATTAATAGCACCTGCTTCTCAGGTTTGTTGTCAGGCTCAAATGAATTCTTTGTAAAGTGCTTTGCAAACCTTAAAGTGCTATGTAAATGCTAGCTACTACCAGTGACTATTACTAGTGAAAAGGGATTTGTACCCAGGTACTCTTTGATTTCATATTCCTAATCTACACTGACTCCAAATCCCGTGCTTCCCCTATGAACCTTCTGAAGCAATACCAGAGGATCCTGGAGCACAAGGTACACTAGGGCAAGGATCAAGTCGTATTTGAATAGCTTCCTACTTCCATCCACACCTAGTCTAGTGTAGGCCCCGGCCAAGTCCCCCTCCCGCCCATCCATAGCAGGAGCTCAGCTGAAGGAAAGCTATGGAATGAATGAATGAATGAATGAATGAATTGAGTGAGTGAGTGAGCGAATGAATGAAGGTGCAAGTCCTGGCTGCAGCCTCGGCCTCGGCTTCGGTTTCCCAGGTTGGGCTGGTGCATTTGGATTTTAATCTTCGGGAAGGGCACCCACCCTTCGAAACTAGGCGGGGGCGAGCAGGCAGCTGGTTGGGCTGAAGCCGGGCCCCCGCGCCCGCCCTTTCAGTAGCAGAGGCGGTTTTCCTGAGTCACGGGGAGAGGAGGGAGGCCGGATCTTTGGATCGCTTGCCTAGCGGTACCCCGACCACAGCCAGGCGTAACGCGAAACAGGGGGCTGTGTGTGTGTGTGTGTGGGGGGGATTCTTCCCCCTACCTCCACAGGACCCAGTGGCCTCCACTGCTTCCCGGCCCTGACCCCCGCGCTCAACGCTCTACCCCGGCCTCCGCACCCCCTCACTCCCCCACCCCCGCAGCATCGGAGTTACTTGCCCTCCCTTCCCGTATCACGTGCACCCGGAAGTGTGGGAGGGCCCCAAACCGCCCACGGAAATGACGTTGATCCACCCTAGTCGCATGATGTGGCAAAATGCAAAAAAAAAAAAATGGATGGGGGTTGGGGAAGAAAAGTGAGAGGGAGGGGAAAGTGAAGAGCCCAGAAAATAGTCCCTCGGGGTCCTAGGGGACTACGGCACTGGTCAGAGCAAAGAGACTGTCTGGCTTGCGCACTGCGCTCCGAATTCCTGAGCCCGGCCGGGCGTCGTCTTCCTGGGGGAGGAGTACATAAGGCGGAGGGAGTACTTTGCACTGGACCTGGCCGCAGTGCTCTCTTGCGGATTCCTCCGCCGGGCTCAGCCGTTTCCGGAGTCTGCGCTGCGCCCGGTTCCGCCATTGCGGCTCTCCCAGCTCTAGGAGCCTCCGCCCCCGGCCCGAGCTTGTCCGTCCGTCGGTCTGCCTGCCCGCCAGCTACCCCCCCCCCCACGCCTGCACCCCCAGAGAGCAGCTTCGCCGCACCCTACCTCTCCCCCTCCCCTCCTCCTCCTCCCTCCCCCCAAGAGCCCCGGCGGCCTCAAGTATCGCAGCCCCAGTGACAGCAGGAGACAGGAGCCCCCGGCAGCGCCATGGCCCAGATCCTGCCCATCCGTTTCCAGGAGCATCTCCAGGTTCGGCCGCCGCCCGCCGGGGCTGGTGCGGGGCCTGGGCCGGGGGGAGGGGAGGTTGGTTCGGGGTGGGCGGCTCCAGGCCTGGTCCGCAGTGGGGACCCGGCTGGGGCGGGCGGTGGAGAGAGGAGGGAGGGGGCTGAGGTGAGGGAACTAGAGACTGAGCCTGCGAAAGGCGAAGAGGGCGAGGACTGTGGCTGTGCCCTGGTGTCAGGTGCTGCGCACCCGCGGCGGGGCAGGCCCTTACTTTGTTCCTCCGGCAGTCGCCTCCCCCACCTGAGGGCGGCGGGGTGGAGGGGGGTTGTCACCTCTTGTTTCTCTTTTCTCCTTTGCACCCTCTTATGTTGGCGTCCTGGAATGGGGGGGGCGTGTGTGTGTGTGTATGTGTATGTGTATATGTATATGTATATGTGTATGTGTATGTGTGAAGGAGGTGGAGGAGGAGCACCACCGGCAGCTCTTTCCCTCCTCCCTCTGCGGCTCCCTGCGACGGGAAGGGCACCTTTCAAAGGGGGAGGGGAGCTGTCTGCCTCTTGCCCTCCCCCCAAGCCATTGGGTGGGGAAGGTCATAGCCCCTGGACCTCCCCCCCAAAAAGGGAGCGTGATGACTTGGGCCTGTGTCTACCGGGCACACCATGGGACCAAGGTCCTTGGGAGGGGGGTGCTATTCCCCTTCTCAATGGAGAAACTAGAAAGAGAGACTCCAGTCCTGATTCCAGGGATCAAAGATGACTGTATGAGACGTCCACGGGTCACTCACTGAGGCCTGCTGGAAATTGAGGCCAGGTTAAGCGACTGTGGAGCAGGGGGCATCCCTTGGAGGTTATCTCAGAATGGAACAGGGCCCCCAGGTGGAGAGAATCTGGCTTTCGATTGACCTGCTGAGTCCCTGAGCCCTGTCATTTAGTTTACAAGGACCTTTTCAAATGTTAGGAGTCTTATCAAACAAGGGCTTGTGTTGGGAGGTACAGGCTGAATTGGCCCAGTCTGCTGACAGGTGCATTATGGAAGTGGTCTAGGATAGGACTTTCAGCCGCTGTTCTTGGAACTCCCACTCTACATCAGCCTATGTCACATTGGCTAAAATCATATTTTCCCAAATGAACAACCTGCCTTAGTTCAGGCCCATCAGTTTTTTGTTTTGTTTTGTTTTAAACGGAATGGTATTATTGATGTCAGGCAGTGATATTTAACCATTGAACTTTTTTTTTTCCTCCCATCAAAGAGTATTTTTCTTAACTTTTTCTGTTACTACACCTAGGACAGATGAGCAAACCTGTTGGAAGAATCTACTGTTATTTAGGCCATGGATATCTAATATTAAGCTAAATCTCTTTTATGACACTTGTTGTTATCTTTGTTCGCATATGCAAGACAGAAAATGTTTAATTTTTTTTCAACCTTTATTTAAAAAAAACTTTAAAAAGACTAAGATAACAATGAAACTTGGAACAAAATAGTCCAGGCTTTTCTAATTGTGGATGGGATAAAACATTCTACTCTGTAATAGAATGCACTTTGGTATCAAAGAGATGAAAATCTTAAACTTGATTTTGATGGTGGAATGAAGGAAATTTAAATATCTTATTTTTAGGTTAAGACATGGTTATCTTGTGAAAATTGAGGATTCATGTAGAAACTAGGAAAGTGAAAACTAGTATTCAAATTAGATTTTCTGTGGTACAGTTTTTCACACAGATGTATGTAGAATACTTTTTGAAACAATAGATGTATTTGTTTTTTGTTTTGTTTTTGCTTTTTGGAGGGGGAAAGGCAGGGCAGTTGGGGTTAAGTGACATGCCCAAGGTTACATGGCTAGTTTTTTTGTTTTGTTTTGTTTTTTGCTTTTTGGAGGGCAGTTGGGGTTAAGTGACTTGCCCAAGGTCACACGGCTAGTTTTTGTGTGTGTGTGTTAAGTGTCTGAGGCCAGATTTGAACTCAGGTACTCCTGACTCCAGGGCCAGTGCTCTATTCACTGCGCCACCTAGCTGCCCCCCTAGTTTTTTTTTTTAAACTTCAGAAGTAAAGTGCACCAGATAATCTGTTGTACCCCAACCCTCTTTTCTTAAGTTTGGCAGTAGTAGAATAATAACCTACTAACCCATTTATTTAGTAAAAATGTACTGGGTAGGTAGAAGAAAGGCTTTAAAAAATGGAAAACTAACTCCTATCCATTGATTCTTTATAGGCCAAGTATATCACCATTGAAATTTTATTTGGACAAGATAGACAAAAATAGATGCCTTGGATTTTTTTTTCGTGTTGTTTGCAAGGCAGTTTTTAATACAGTTTTGTGCAGCATGCTTTAAAAGTATATAGGATAGTAAGTTTGCAACTTCAGTAATTCAGGATAATTTCAAAACACATAAGAACACCTAAGTGAAACAGTTTATTAACAGTACTTTTGGTATAGAGGCTGCTTAACTTTTTTAAGATGTTTGGAAAAAGTAACTGTAACTTGATTTCGATAGCTTTAAGTTCATTGACAGGCTTTAGGTCTGTCAGCAAAGGTCAATTTATTTAATT
This sequence comes from Pseudocheirus occidentalis, assembly GCA_028646575.1. NCBI lineage: Eukaryota > Metazoa > Chordata > Mammalia > Diprotodontia > Pseudocheiridae > Pseudocheirus > Pseudocheirus occidentalis. Next base: position 139,907,474 of record CM053593.1, on the reverse strand, counting down.
ATTGTGAAAAGACATTCCAAGGATTGGAGACAGGTGGTCAATCAATATGACTACTTATGTGTAATGTTCTCTCAGAGCAGGAAGTTTCCTTTAAGAGTGGAAAGTGGGGGAAAAAAGGTTTAAGCTACTACTCCAAACTTTAAAACCGTTGCTCTCTTTTTGTAGCACCTATAGTATACGCCGTTATATTCCTAGGCTCTGTAGATTTACAGTTGGTGTTACCTTTGACCTTTCCCTTTCTTTTCTCTGGTGAATAAAGATGTGGAATTGTGAGTTAGGTGGTAGAACTGCATATGTTTGCTTGCCAGAGCAGTTTGGTTTAAAAGCAGAAAGGGGTAATGAATTATTGGGAGACTTCTCCTTTTCACCCTTTCCTCAGCCCCCACTCCAGAATAGGCAGGTGTACCTCAGTACATCCTAGGAAGGAAAGTTCCTAACTGTGTCATTCAAATTATAGTAATGGATAATCTCTTGAGATCTGAAAGTGTAATCAAAAGGGATATGGCTAATAGTTGTGAATGAACTTGTTTAGCTATGATTAAGAACAGTATATTAGTTTGGAAGCCTATGGAATTGACATTTAACTAAGCCACTTAATGCTCATTCTGCTTTTTACAACAGTTATTTCTGATTTTTGATTGGCATTGCAAAATAGATGTAGAATTAGAAGGGATCTTGGGCCATCTATTTCAGCATCCTTATTTTGTAGTTGGAAGTGATTTGTCCAGGGTTACACTAGAATTCCATTATTTTGAGAGGTTCAGTTTAACTTTGCCACCATGTTCGTTAAACTCCCTTGCATTTGACCTGATATACAACCTGTTTTTAAGCCTAAAGATATTTTTTAAGGTTCTAGACATTGGATATGTCTTTCTTTTTCTAGAAAAATTATGAAAGTGTACTAATGAATTTATCTTAATTTCTGCCTGAGACTTTGGATTGATTTCTTTTGCTGCTTCCTCCTTCTTATGTCATTCTACTTTAGGTACTAATCACCTCTGGAACATAATACTCTCCTACCTTGCCTCCTCTCTACCATTAGTCCTTTGCATAGGTTTGATCATATGTTTCTTGCTCTTCTTTACTCCCAGTGGCCTACAGGATAAAATGTAAGCTCTACCTGGCATTTGAAGCCTTATGCATTCTGTCTTCAAGCTATATTTGTAGCCTAACTTATAGTACATTCTGGGCTACTCAATTGTCTTTTAGTTTATCTTGTACAGACCATCCCTTGTGCCAGAAATACTACCTTCACCTTCTTACCTATCTAAATTACTTTTCTTTCTCCTAGGGCTAGCTTTTAGATAGCACTTCCTCCCAAGAAGTCTTGCTGGATTGTTACCACTCCATATTCATCTCACTAAAAATTGATCTGGCAAATTTTCTTAAATCTGTGACTGGGTCTCTTCTTGACCTTATCAAAATCTACCTTTATATCATTTACCTTTGACTCTCCCCATATCAGATCCAATGAAGTAACATGAAATATTTCACAAATCTTGAAGTCATATATATGCACTATTATTATTCTAAATTCCACAAAGATAGGGACTATTAATGTTGGAATGAAATCAGGTAGAAGACTAAAGTGAATAGTTTAGAGGTATAAATAGAACCCTAATGTGTTAATTGTCCTTTGCTGCTGAATTTGAGCTCGAAGAATTGACCTATTCTCCCTCTAATCAGAGATTATAGTTAACTCAGTTATGTTGAGATTTTATTAGATTTTATTTGTAATCTTTTCCCCATTATTAGGCAGTTACTTTATAGTTCTCTCAGGTACCTCAGATCCTTCTATAAAACATATCTACCAAGGCCACATGCTACAGAATTTCGAAATAGTGCCAACTCTGGCTTTAAAAAACCTAGGTTTAGATCCTACCCTTGTTGCTTCTCTTTGTGCCTTTGGTCAAGTCACTAAACTTTCATGCTTCTTAATTTACTTACTCATTTTACAAATGAGGAGTTTGGATTAGATGGCTTCCAAGGTCCCTTCCAACTCTGAGATTCTGGATTGGGATGGGCAGGGAAAGAAGCCACTTTAACTGGAACAAGAGGGCATTTGAAAGGATAATATGAGTTTTCCATACTTATGGAGTTGTAGAATGGCTTTGTAAAATTTCCTTCTACATTTCATATATTATACTCTTTAAAAAATTCTGCAGGAGATGGAGTTGTTTCATAAATGGAATATCACTTATTAAGCGCTTATTGCATGTCTGGCACTGGCAAACTCTAGGGATACAAATACAAAAAGCAAGATAGTCCTTGCCTTACAAAATCTTACATTGTAATAATTGAAGACAGTAGACGTTAGGGAGTGGTGGCTAGGAAGGATGTCTCATAAGTTATAGGTGGTGAATGGATAAATAGAGCAATTGATTGACATGTCCTTTCTATAGGAATGGTAGTGTTTATTTGATTACTGATCCTAGTACTAGAGGTGGAAAAGGGGGAATACTTGTGGTATAACATGGTTATAAAAATGGTTGAAGAACAGTGGTCATCATGGTGGATCTAGGTTGGTATATTTATTTTGAAAACTCTCACCAGTCATGAGCACACAGGCCCAGGATGGGAACTAGCCAGCCACATCACAGCTAAGTAGGCATAGCATGAAGCTAACAGCAGGCAACATTTGGGGTCTGGATTTAGCTAGTTATGGAGAACTCTGACCAATAAGTATCATAGATCTAATCCTGGAAGGAGCCTTGGATAGCTAGTCTAACTACTGCTACTGGATTAGAAGTTGGAAGCCCTAGTAGGTTCTAATTCATATTCTGCCAATTGACTGCTTTTTTTTTTTTTTTTTACCTTGGATGAATCACTTAACCACAATGAGTCCAGATTTCCTCATCTATTGTACAAGGAAGGTGGATAGAAAGAGAGAAGACTATGTGGTTGATAAAGACCCTTCCAGTTCTAATAGTTGGTGATAGTAAGGTGGCATGGTAGAGTAAAAAGAATCCTGTTCTTGGAGTAAGAGTATGTAGGTTCAGGTCCTTATGGTTACTTAATAGCTGTGTGTGTTATAGAGGTCTGTTCCCTCATTTGTAAAATGAGAATATATGGAACTAAGTGACTATTAAAGACGTTTTCAGCTCTAAATATATGATCCTATGACTCTTTCCTGTCTTCTCTAAGTCTCATAAAATTTTTGAGAGTATTCCAGTGATTTGAGTAATGTAACAGACAGCAAAGACTCTGAAGGAGTCTAGAATAAATTAGCCATAGTCTCAAACTGTGTATTAAAAAAAAAAAAGATTGGCAGGTATATCAGTACAGTGTTTCTTTGACACACCAAGGACTATGACAAAGCTTACAAGCAGCTTATCTCATGGTGTCATAGATCGCTCTGGTAATTGCTGATTTTAGGGTTTAGGAAAGAAGTGCTCATGTACTACTACATCACCCAGCCTTTCAGGTTCCTCTTTTATTCTGGGGTCCGTCTGGGTTACTGTATTCACACAAGATGCAACCTTTGCCTTGCATCTCTATTATATTAGTGCCATTTAAATTAATCATGACAGCTTTGATATAACATTATTTTGAATGGTAGTTACTTTGGAAAAGCAGATGTTAGCAACTTCCACCTGCTTGGTGGGTGAAGATAATAGGACTCTAATTTGGTCTGTATTTAAACAGAAGTGTTGGTAGACAGGTGCAGGAAGAAAGTCAGGCTATTCTTTATATGGAGTTTCTAATAGGTCCTTTTTGGGGAAAGGTGGGATTCTCAATTACCAGTACAGAAGGAAAGTAGACTTAGAAGTGATCTGGCAGAATACTGCCTACTTCTATTGACTGTGTTCTTAATGCTCATCATTGAGAGAAAAGCTAACCTGTAGTCAGTTTCTAATTTAATTTTGACCTTGTGATTTTAAAATAGTTCCCAAAAGAACCTATGAAACCCACATAATGATGTTTAATGAACAGAAAACCTTTTTGTTAATATTTTGTAAATGTTCTTGTGAAAGGGTTTACTTTGTCTTCTTCCCATAGAGCTGTGAGTTCATTGCTTAGTCTTTGTATGTGGAACCTCATGTTAAATGATAGGGGCACTCTCCTTAAATTTGGTAAGTTTAACAAAAGTTAATTGAAAGTACTTAGCTCCTTAAACACTTAATAAAAGAGTAAATTAGCTCTAGGTCCTCCCTCCATTCTTAGCTGAATGCTTATTGCTAATACCTTTGAAACTTTAATTTCAATGTTTAACCTGTAATGTGCATCCCATCTTTCAAACTGACTACTGACTTTGTGATATGAAATACCAAATTTTAACTTTCTCATTTTATTTTAAGTGTTTATGACCTGAATTTAACAATAGTTTTACCCTACAAAAAAAGTCCAATTGGTCAAAGTGATCAGTAGAACTTCATGAGCAAAATAGGCTCTAAGAGCATGGGTATGGGATCTAGAATGCATGAAATATGCACATCAGCATATCCTATTCTTTACTTGGAAAAAAATCAGCAATTACGTTATCTAGCAAGAATTCTTCAAGTCATTGAAAGTATTTGATTTTCTTCTTTCACTTGAAGACAGAATGGTGTGAACAGAGACATATATTAGTGGAATTCAATCAGATCCTACCCCCCCGTAAGCAAACCTCTCTCCTCTGCCTCCATACCAGGTTATCTAATAGGTTCACCCGTTATAACAGATTGGTCATGAACCTATATGGAAAACCAGGACAGAAGCAGTAATATTTCCATGTTCTAAATAAACAGGTAAATAAGGTCCTCAAGTTTTTAGGGAAAAGCAATTTTTTAAGGGCTTTGTTTTGTAATTTGAATTTTTTTAAATTTAATTTTCTTCTTGGAGAAATGAGATTTTAAACTTGAGATAAATAATTAATTCCCTTTTATTCCATCAACATACATGTGTTTTAGTGAAGTGCTAATTGTATTTAGAGGTATAAATCAAACTTACTGACTTTCTTATTAGTGAGTTTTGTTGCTTTTAGCTGACATACCAGTAGCCACAAGACATAATCTTGATATAATAATAATGCTGAGTCTTCTGAATGTCTAGCTATACTGTTTGTTATACCACTAATAAAATAAACATTGTTTGTCAGGTAGTTTGAAAATAATAAAATTATATTTAATTGTTTAGACCATTTTTGTGTACTCCTAACTCGGTTGTCCTCCCTTCCCATTTTCTCCTCACCCTTCACTTGCTAATGTTAGCAGTGTGTCAATACTAGCTGTGAGGCATGAGTGCTGTTTTGGTATTTTTCTTTCAGTGGAATTTTTAAACCCAGGCCTGTGGTGACAGATGTTTAGTTTATTTAAGACTTGTGAAGCATATTAAAATTTTCTTTTTGGATAGGGAGAAAATCATTAGGAGTACATGGAATTATTTCAGATTATTGTAACTTAGATCCTAACATTTCTTTTGAATAAATTCTCAGGACTTTTTGACATCTACGTTTTTTTTTTTCTCCTTACTAAATTTTACCTTTCATCTTAAAAAAAAAAATGCCACCAGCAATTCCAAACCTCACTTAGTCTAATCCTCTTTAGCTACTTACTGTCTTATGTACTCCCAGAAAATGCCTGCTAAAGTATCATGAAATACAAGTACTATTTGGGTATGACATTGGAAATATGTGGCATAAGTAAGTAAAAAAAAATTGAAATAATTTAGCTCCATTTTAATTTAGTATACCAAAGGATTTATGCTAATTTAATAGCAAAAAGCACTGAACACTCAAAACATCATACCTTGCAAAGACTAAGTCATTTATATGTGTCCCTTGAACATCTTGAATGAATATTTGAAAAACACAAATGAACCGGACTTAAATAATTCAAAAATCCTTGTTTTGAGCATTCTGGTAGTGCTGGGAACAGAGTGCACCCAGAGGCAGAGAGACCTGATATTGTCAAATTTGACTTCAGACATTTAAGGATTGTGTGACTCTGGGCAAAAGCATTGTAGCACCTACCTTGCGGGGTGGTTGTGAGGATCAAAGGAGATAATATTTGTAAATGCAGTGCTTGCTAAGCACTTAATGAATCCTCCCTTTTTCCCTTCTTAAAAATGAAGAAACTGAGGTCTACAGAGGTCACTGGCACTGGCTGAAGAGCCAGGATGTAAACCTAGTTGCTCTGGCTCCAGATCCTGTGTTTTTTTTTCCCGTTTATACCCCAGTACTATAAGTCTTTCTGTCTTATCAGTCTCTTCTAGAGTTTGTCTCTTACTGGCAATAACTTTTTTTTTTTTAAATTAAAGGATAGCTCTACGTTTTGACTTTTTGTTCAGATCTAAACCCAGAAAACTTTGAAAGTTTTCATTCCAATGACTTAACTTTGTTTTTTTTTTTTCTTTTTTTTTTTTGGAGGGCAGTTGGGGTTAAGTGACTTGCCCAAGGTCACACGGCTAGTTTTTTTTTGTGTGTGTGTTAAGTGTCTGAGGTCGGATTTGAACTCGGGTACTCCTGACTCCAGGGCCGGTGCTCTATTCACTGCACCACCTAGCTGCCCCCTGGCAATAACTTTTAAGTCCCCAGGATCAATTCCACATGATGAAGTATTAGAGTAAGACTTTAGAGCTGTTAATAAGTAGAATAGAGGAAGACTAGGTAAGTGTCTTTGGCTCCCTTAGCCCTCTGTGTTTGTGTCACTGCTAGCTAAAGAGAGACCTATTTCCCAAAACAAGAATACCCTTTGGTTAAAAATATGTGGTGACTATACTTTCCTGCTACAACCTTCAAACACACTTTGAAAGTTTTTGGTCTCCCAGCTTTAAATATCTTTCTCTTTTCTTCACCTCTCTTTGGGGGCAAGACATGTGGTTTTATTAGTGTAGGAGATACCTTGTGAGGAAATACATTCTCCTGATGAAACTCATCACTGTTCTGCAGTTGCGATTTGCTCTGGGTCACACAGTATGTGTCAGAGGCAAAGCTTAAAAACCCAGGCCTTCCTTAATTCAAGGCTGGCTCCCTCCATTCTCTCTGCCATGCTGTTTTAGAAATGTTTTATAGAAATGTAGAAACAGAAAATTACTTGAATGTAATTAAGGCTTATCATCTGTCATTTTGTCTGAATATAGCATGAAAATGTTAACATTACCCACATTATTAGGTTGTTTGAACACTTGATAAGAATTACTTCCATATCGGAAGAGAAGACTAGTTCCATTCACTAAATCTACTTGAACTTTTTTGATACTAAGCCTATATAGAAAATCTCACTCTGGATATAAGACTTGATCAAAAGTTAGAATTATGTAGTCTGAGTTTTGATTAATTTTTTGCATGTGAACATTCTGTTGAATTGATTTTTGCTTTCCTCTGTAAGGTCATATCAATGACGTGCCATCCTGTATTTCTCCTTGACTTTACTTTAAAAACAATCTAGTACAGTTATCCCTTCCACATTGAGACTTTTCCTGTTGTTGTTGGTATATATCGCAGGTAGACATAAGAAATGGGAAATTTGTGGGAGCTGTAAAATGACAGAAAAGTTTAGAAACTCAAATATAACATCAATGTATTAATTTATCTTTTAATACCACAGTAATTTAGATTTCTTCTCTGGTACAAAAAGGAGGAACAAAAATTTTATGCAGATGTTCAAGATTGTGAGGGAGAGGCTACCCACCCCTAACTCTTTAGATGTGTAAGGAATAAGTGTAGTTTCTTAAATTTCCTAGCAAATCTATGAACATAGGATAGTTATGAGTGTGATCCATTTTCGGTGGTAGAAAGGGTTGAGTTATATCTTACAGTGCCAGGCTAAGAGTTGAGCCATAGAAATGCTGTTGTTACGTGATTCATATTAAATTTTAATAAATTAAATTTAAATTAAATAAGAAGCTTAAATGCCCTACTTAATTGAACTTAGGAATTCAGATGCCTGATTCTAATTTAGAATTACTTTTAATAAGTTTTCCTTGAATTTTTTAGAGCTCTGAGTATTAGTCTTAAACCCTCCAATGGTACCCTGCTTTGGTCTTACAAAAATTGTTTATCAAAGGATATTAGAGTAGTCGTCTAATCTTCAGGCATCAGCTCAGGGACCACCTTCTCTGTGAAACCTATCCTGATCCTCTAGGGGTTAGTGGCTCTGTCTCCTGCAATTATTTTAGGTTTGTGACCAGTTTTATCCCTACAGTAGACCAGAAGACAAAGACTGCTTCATTTGTTATAAGCATTTATCAAGGTGCCTTACACATGCTTGATACTTAATAAATGATTGGTGTTAATAAATTGGTTGATGCCTACCAAATGGCTTTAAACAGGGCTTTTAAATAGGCTCAAATGGTTAAATGTAATGGTGTGCTTTTTATTAGAATGTGAAGCTTCGTATAGGGTTGATAAACTTACTCTGCTATTTTGCAGACACCTGATTTATTTTCTTTTATGAGACTTGCTTAGAAATCAAACCCTCTTTCTATTTATTAGTCTCTTTAGCAGGTGAATAAATATTTGGACAATCAGTTGGGGCAGGGGGGGAGGATGGTGGAGGAGTAAGAATTCTTGGAGCAAGTAAATTTTCAATCACTCTAGTGCATGCAGCTCCCAGCAGAGTATTACAAATTTAGTTCAGGTATGACATTTCATGAAATATTGATCATGCCACATCATTTTAGTGATGCTTTTATCTTTCAGATCTTGAGTGAATTTCAGAGTTGTGTAGTAGGAATTCTTTTCACTAGTTATTGCTGTCAAACTAGATAAGCAAAAATATAGTATCTTTTTTGAGTGGTTTTAAAAAATCTATAATACTTGGTATAGAAGAATCTAGTTTTCATAGAATAATAGACAAAAAAAATTACTTCTTAAAAGATCTTTAACCTCTCAATTATACCTGAGTATATTCCTTAAAGATACTCAGTTTTGCTGCTTGGTTAAAAGAAGCAGAATATTTAAGATAAAGCCCTGTGTGTTTGCACTTTTAATTCCATTGAATGGTTCATGTCTTTCCAGTGTCCTATGTACGATGAGCTGCTTCAAAAGATAGTATATAGAATAGGAACAAATTTAGTTACTGCTTCTCTCATATCAAAATTCAACTGAACAGTGTGTCCCTTACCTAACAGTGTTAGATTAGGCAGTTAGAGTTTTCATTTGTTTCATGAAGATAAACCTCTAAGGCTTTTTCTGCTGAGAACAATGGTTGATATCCTGTTGTCCCTTGAATTTAAGGAATGCTGCTTTCTCAGCATTTTTCTTCCTTTCCTTTGGAAGAACTCAGCAACTGTAGTTTCATATGATTGAATCTGCTGACTTCCAGGAAGTACTCAGTGGGATGGCTACTGTCAGCACATTTTCACTGAAAGTTATAGTCAGTCTCCTGTTGGAGAATGTTGCCAGGTTGTGAAATGGAATTGTGCTGAATTAATGATCTAGGATAATTATTTCAGATACACTTATCTGCATTTTGGCATTACGTTAGGTTACCATGCCATAATGTAGTAGAACCCTGAATTAAAGTAAAGAATTCCAAACACTGAACTTTTAAGAAAAGGTAGAGCATGATATACTAGAATTGACCTTTAGTTCAGAATTCAAGTCCTGTCAGTGACAGTGTCTTTGTGACCCTTGGGATAAATCACTTAATCTCTCAGTTCCCTAGGCAACTCTTGAAGCTTAAAACTTAAAATAAATTGCAGATCTACGTATGCCATGGTAGTTTCCAGCAGAAGAATTTCCTATACCAAAGAAATCATAGGTTTGGATTAAAAAAAAAAAAGCCAACCCACAACTCTTGACTATTTGAGTTCTCCTAACTATTTTCATGTCTTTGTCAAGAATCAAAAATACTTTTTCTCTTTGCAGAGAAGCTTATGATAGTGGAAATGGTATTGTTCATAATTTCGAAATAGCTATTCATAGTTCAGTTGAATTAAGCCAGCACTTCCTTTACATTCTAACTATCCAGGCAGAACAAAAGAGGAAGGATCTTAAAAAAAATGTGAAGTCTAGCACTAATTTTGAAATCGTCAGTTCAATTCTGAGTAACTGTCACAAATACAAGATGGCTACAGAATTTAAGTTAAAGCAATGAATGAGTTCTTCCCTAGTATTTCTATGGATGTTTTGAAGTACTGGAAATTGCTTTGCAGGAACTGGCATGATTACTGTAAAGCTCTTTTCTGATAACTTTACTTTTCAGATGTGACCATACATGGCTTAAGTGTTTATGGTAGAAATCATTAGACTCTCAGTCAATCTGCTTAGCACTGACAATCTTAACTATGCCATTTGTAGACACAGCTGAGATTGAATGCCGGGAAATGCCTACATGAGTTGTAGGAAGAAACTTTCCAAATTTTAAATTTTGCAAGTCAAAAGGTTTTACAAGTCAGAATACTTGAGTTTATCCGAATTAGAGTATGTGGTATCCTTCCATACCCCCATTTTAAAGGGCTCATTTTGAACTAACTTCATGATGGATGTTAACCATGACTAAAATTTTTCATATCTTATTTTCATCCTTGATGTTGTAGGAATATGCTGTCCTCTTTGCATGAAGGTTGATTCTGTGGACCTACCATTTTATATATACTTTTTAAGATGGTTAGTTAGCATTTGGGGGTATTGTTTGTTACATTAAAACAAACAGGCTAATTGGCTTCTGCAGGTGTTTTCAGTACAATCCTGTAGACCAGTAGTGTTCAAGATGGAGTACATCGCCTAAATCCAAGAAGTACGTGTTCTATCAATGGATGAGAAAATGAGGCACATCTCACCTTCCCAGGAATATTGTGGGAAGTGCCTTTATATTCTAATATTTCTGTACAAAACTCAACCTTCCTTCCTGCAGAGCCACCATTAGCCCTTCAAGGCAGTTAAAACCTAAGAAAAATCCCTACCCCATGTTCAGAAGATCACTTTGTGGTAATGGCAAGTGCCCTTTGGAAGGTGGGCTTTGTGATCTTTGAGGATAAATAGGGATGGATAGATTGTAAATGTTCGTTTCAGATCTCATTATTTACCTCTTTTACTAATTTCTCAGTTATTATTAAGGGTACCATGATTCTTTCAGTTACCAGATTAACTATTTTGGTGTTGTCTACTCTTTACTCTCTTCTCCACCCAACTCACTTTTCAAATCTAGTTGTTTTTATACCTCCATTAACATTTTCTATCTACCCTTTCTGCAGCACATGAGCACCACCCTAGTTCATTCTCTTTAGCTCTTACTTGGATTATTGCAATAACTTTTTAATTGGTTTCTGTCTTTAGTTTTTCTCTTTCTAGTCTGTCCTCCACAGCTGGTCAAAGTAATTTTCCTAAAGTAAAGGAAATGTCATTTCCCTATTTAGTAGTTGTTTAGTAGCTCTGTATTAAACTCTTTGATCAAATATTACTTCATTTTTTATCTCACCTTTTAAAAACTTTTTATATAAGCTTTATAATGAATATGGTAGCACATATAAATAGTTTATATAAATAGTTTACAAGTAAAGGCGTACATATTGGAGACATGATTAGAAAATTTTTGGAGATTTTTCAGGCTAGTGAACTGTGTTAGAACGGCCTGTTTCTTTCAGACCTAGAAGATGGTTTTAGGATTCTGTTTTGTTCAGCAAACAGGCAAACTAAAGAATACATTTTGGAGTTGGTTTTCTATTTAGAAAAGCTATACTTATGTGGGAAGAACTGAGTTTATAATTTGGGATGGACATATTTGTGAAAATGTTCCCAGCTTTAATTTTTTTTTTAAGTTTTAAAATTTTAACAGTAAGAGATGCATAGAATTTGCATTTCAGGCTTCTGAGGTATCATTTAGCACTTTTTGTGCCACTCTCATCATTTAATTTAACTCTCACAAACCTATGAAGTAGGTAGGTCTCGGTTGTGTCACATCTTTGGTTTGCCTAATTTAAAAGTAGTGTTCACTTAGAGAAATTAGGAGACAGGCCGTTTTGTGTAGTTATTGGGTAGTAAGAATTTTTTTAAAGGCTCAATGACTTGTTAACTATAATAGAAGCTAGGACAGAACTTGTTTCTTGTGCTTTTCTTCTGTTTGACTACCTCCGTTTTTCAGCTTTTAGTTTTCTAGGGAAAAGTTTTCCAATAAACTTTACATTATGCTTGTAAACATCATAATATCTCAAGTATTTGCAGAGCTATTTAAAAAAACATTGGAGCCAAAAACTTAATTGTCATGATTGAATTTGGGGAAACTAGTAAAACTTAAGGTTCTCCTGAGAACATGTGCTGAAATAAAATACGGTTAGAATTATTATGAAGGCGTTAAACTGACATGAAATCATAAAATAGCTATTTAAAATTTGTAATTTTTCTTCTACAAGCGTGATATTTTAGAAAGTTGGAAAATAGAAGGTAACAAATTTAAATACATGGAGACCACTAATATGTTATCATTTGCTATAAAACCAAGTGACATTCACACCCATTTTGAACAGCTGAATTCAGCAGATAATAAAATGTTGATGTTCAGACTATGCAAAGATAAATTTTTTATACAGACATACATAAACACACATAATTATATAAATAGTATAGTTAAACTTACAGCTTGAAGGATGTAGCTTGATCACTAGCCTTCAGTTTACAAGCATTTATTAAATTCCTACTATGTATGTGTGTGGTGTGATGGGATGGGGGGAGGGTTTAAGGGTGAATGTTCCCAACAACTAGGAAAATCAGGAAAGACTATAGAAATTTGACATGCTTCAGCTGTGCCTTGAAGGATTAATGGGGACTTCAAGAGGTAGACATTAGGAGGGAGAAATATTCAGACATGTTAAAAAAAAACCCAGAGATACAGAGAATAGACATTTATGTCCTCTAGGGAATGTAGGCCAGTTTAGCTGAAATGTAAAAGGCACGTAAGGGGGAGTAATATAATTGGCTTGGAAGGGTAGGTTAGAGCCAGTCTTTGAAATGCCAGAGGCATTAAATAATAGGGGATCATTGAAGTTTCTTGAACCAGGGGAGTGACATGATTATTTTGAGATTTTTAAAAAAGTGGGAAGTGTTAATGTGACACCCTTAGACTTTTGAGGTGATAACTCTACTGTATGATAACAACGATTGCCTGGAATGTACTGCTTTGAGGAGGAGAGTAGGGGTAGTAGTGGTGGAATAAATTTTCATTCTCATTGTGATCAGGTAAAGCTGTTCTACACCTGTGACCTCAGGCAAATCACTTCATCTTTCTGGGACTCAGTTTTCTCAATTGTAAAAGGAAGTAGTTGACATAGATGTCCCCTAAAGTCTTTTCCAGTTTTTAATCTATGATTATGAGATGTACAGAGCAGTCAATGCTTAGAGTAGACCAGTTTTTATTTTTATATTTTCCTGACTTGGCAGAAACTGAACTAAACTGAGGTATACATTTCTGAAGTAGTTTAAAAGTTTTCACTAGATGCATTGCTTGCTATTTTGTGGCACGTTAAAACTGAGAAGTAATTGATGAGTAATTAATATTGTGTTTAAGTATGGCCATAGCAGACTTTTTAAAAAAAAATTTAAACCAGAGACATGTTCCTATCAGAAATTTTGCTCTTAAGGTACTTGGTTTCATTGTGCTTAGTTTCTGGGGTCTGAAAATAAGGCCATAAACACTTTTTTCCCTTATCCATTTTTTAAAGGCACCTGTGGTTAAGTGACTTGCTCAGAGTCACATAGGTATTAAGTGTCTGAGGGCAGATTTTGAACTTGGGTCCTCCTGCCTAAACTGCACGACTTGTGTGCTATCCTCTGTTCTACCTAACAGCCCCTCTTTATCCGTTTTTATTCAGTAGGTATTGTTTTATGTATAATTCATGGAAACAGTGTGGAAAAGTAGAGTCTGGGAACTTTGTCATTTGGCTTATAGCATATACATTGTGAATATAGTGTTACCTATGTTCCTAGTTTTATGCTTCCGTTAGACTTTAGTGTCTAGTTGGTAAAGACTTTTTTAACTTAAGTGTAAATGGCTTTAGAGAAGTGATACAATCATTTTAAGTTTAGCAATTTGTATTTTTTTTTAAAAAAAGTTTATTGGGGTGGCTAGGTGCCACAGTGAATAGAGCATTGGCCCTGGAGTCAGGAGGACATGAGTTCAAATGTGGCTTCAGGCACTTGACACACTTACTAAAACTGTGTGACTTTGGGCAAGTCAACCCCCAGCTGCCCTCCAAAAAGCAAAAAAAAAAAAGTTTAGGTAAACTAAACCTAAATCTATTGAGCTACAGTACTGTTTCAGTTCACTGTGTACTTGTTACCAGTTGCAGCTCAGCTATGTATAGGATCTGTTGTTTGTCCTTTATTCTCAAAGAGGACCATGACATCAGGAAGGTGATGATTTACCTTGCAGGTGAATTGGATTTAAATGAAGGAGGGCTGTGTAAAGTCACCAGTCTCACTTTCTCTTCGTAGCCATCTGGGTCCAGTGGCAAGATATAGATCAGAACGACTGGAGAGATGACCCTGATACAGTGGGTGACTATGGCCTTTTTAAGCTAAAGTCTTTTCCAGGTGTCAGTTTGGTTAAGGATAGGTTCTAAATAGAACCAAACTCTTAACTTAGTTATATGCTTAACAAAAGCCTTGCTAAGTTAGTTCTTTTTATTGTTGTGGACTGGGGGGTAAATGTGGGAAAGATTGTTAAGCAGTTTGGGTCCATATATTCAGAAGAACTTATTTGTAAGATCTTAAACAGAGAAGATAGTTATCATAGATCTAGAGCTGACTGGAACCTTAATTTGTCATCTAGTCCAACCGCCTCACTTTACAGATGAGTAAATGAAGGCCTGAAGTGACTAAATAACTTGTCCGATGTCACATGGATTGTGATAGAGGTAGAATTTGAACCCAGAACCTCTGACTACAAATCTAACACTTTTTTTCACTGTGTTGGTTCCCCATTGAGCTAACAAAGGAGGCAAATTGTTTTGGTTGAAGTAGTTTTAGAAAATGAGTGACGGGGTTAGGAATAAGCTCTCTGCAAATACAGTCACTGCATAGAGTAGGAATAAACGGGATGATTTGATAGAGGCAATTTATCCGTAAGTGAGGTGTAATACAGATACACATACACACACATATATGCCACTTTGTATGCCACTTGTATGTAGTTGAATGAGCAGTCAGTTCAGTTGGTTCATCAGTATATGTAGCTTGGACAGGTAAAATGAGCTGGGCTTAAAATTGAATAGATGAAAGCATGCTAGATTTAGATTGCATTTGGGAATTTGTGCAGTGTTTAGATAATCCCAAATTATCCTCTGAGATATGCAGCCACCTGTTTAATAGCAATGATCATCCAGTAATGCTATATGTCTCTGGATCATAGATCACAATTTTAGAAATGTCAGAATTGGCAAAAAAAAAAAGGTGCAAAGTGGGTTTAAGGCTACAGCATATTGCTAGTAGTGACTTGTGTGCAAAGTAGTATAAAATATCTAGGAAATTTATAATTGGGGAAAAGACTTGATTTGTAGTGAGAATTGAGAGTAACAGATGTAGCTTCTGTATTGCTACACACACAGTGTTAAGGCTTCAACATATTGGGTGGATCCTTTGTGGAGAATTTATAAGAAGGACTTGGGTAAGAATCACACAGGATGAGAAGGCCTGATAAAGTTGTGATCTGTACTCTTGCAGGATCTGTGAACTGTAATTAATTGCAGGTACAGGTCTCTCAGAGTTCTCATGCTTTGGCCCATTTTATTTTCCACATACATGTGAATTCAGTAGGAAAAGTGGTCATTTTATACATGAATTGACTAGGCACTGAAGTCCAAAATCATTTCTGGATAAAGGTCTGGAACTTAATTTACCTGAAGCTCATCTGTAGGCTCATTCTGCTGGAAACATCATCTAGCATCTCTGTTATGCCACTTGAGAATAGAAATCTACCAAATACCCAAGTAACAGTTTACTATTTCTTCTTTTTAAGCAATCTAATTAATGTTAAGGATTTACATAGTGCAAGGAGCCGTGCTAGGCATGGAGATTACAAACACAAAAAATCCCTGGTGTAAGAAAACCTGCCTTCTGTTGAAGGCACAATTTATAATACAACTTTTTTTGTTTTTTACCCTTTGTATCCTTTATGATTTCTAGGTGTGCTCACTTTTGCTCATTCACTGAGTGTTTCCATCCTTCGTTAGAAAGATCCTATGGGAGGGAGACAGCAGGATAGAACTTGACCACCTGCCATAGCATTTTCTCCCTGCATACCACTGTCACAGGGTCAGTTATATACTGGAAAGGGAACTACAGAATCAGATTTAGAGCTGGAAAGTAGGTAGAGGAAGCTGAAGCTCAGGAAAGGTTAAGCAACTGCTTTGAGTCACATAATTTGAATATGCCTGAGATAAGATTGAAGCCCAGGTTTTCTGACTCCGAATTGAGTGGTCTCTTGAAAAGTATTATTAATGCCACATGAGTAGGATAGGTCTCTGAGTTATAGAAATCTATTTCACAGACATTGGAGTTTTTTTTCATTTCTGCCATAATCCTTCTTTGGCTTGGATTTGTTTCAGTGATTTAGATAAGGTAAATCTTCTGATCACAAGTTGTTTAAATATAGGGGTGTTTAAGCAATATTTCTTCAATCATCAAGCATTTGATAAGCTCCTATTGTGTTCAAGGCATTGCTGAGGATACAAATAATTATATAAACTCTACTTTTTGGGAGATTGTGTTCTAATGAGAAACAAGAATATATTGAGAATAAATATAAAGAGAGTAAATACAAAGGTAAGTTGAGGGTTAATTAGGAAAGGCCTTATGTTTGTAGAAGGTGGTGCTTTAGCTGCATCTTGGAGTAAGGTGAGGTAAAGGTGTGGAGGTAGTACATTCCAGTTATGGAGTCTGGGGTAGCAATACAAAGTCACAGAGATGGAAAAATGGCGTGTCTTGTGTGAAGGACAGCAGTAAGGCCAGTCTGACAGGCCAGGATTATAGAGTTAAGGAGGGAGAAGTAAGCTGTAATGGGACTAGAAATATGGGTTGGAGCTAGGTTATGACAAGCTTCATAAAGGGAATAGCAAACCACTGGAATGTGAGTAGGGAAAGCAATATGGAGGATGGATTTGAGACAGAGAAGTTCAGTTAGGAAGCCATTACAGTAATCAACGTGAAAAGTGATGAAGGACTGAATTCTAGGAATAGATGGACATCTTCAGTCTGCCAAGCCAAACACTGACTTTAGGTGATACACCTGCCGTGTCTGGCTTAAAGCTTTGTAGGAGCTTGTTAAATTACATGTTATCTTATTGCTTAGTGGTAAAACTATATGATATGTTAAAATATGATGCAGAAGACTATTTTTGCTAATATTAGAGCTTGACTTTTTGGGGGGTGGGCTGGGTGGTACTTAGATTTATAAGGGTTTAGTTTAGCATCAAAGTAGTACTGAATTCACTTTAAAAATGCTATGGTGTTTTGGCAAAAATAACAAAATCTTAAGACACAGACACTACTTAGCTTTGAGGTCCTTGAACTTATTTTTTAAAAACATTTTTTGAGGGGGAGAAGGCAAGGTAATTGGAGTTAAGTGGCTTGCCCGGGGTCACACATCTAGTAAGTGGCAAATGTCTGAGGTCGGATTTGAATTCAGGTCCTCCTCAGGATTTGAATTTGAGTCCAGGACCATTGCTCTGTTCACTGCTCCTTTAAAAATATAACTAACTTTCAAGGGCATAGCTAGGTGATACAGTGGATAGAGTACAGGAGTCTCCTGACTTCTAGAGTTAAGAGAAACTTGATTCAAAATCTGGTCTCAGACACTTAGTAGCTATGTGACCCTGGACAAGTCACTTAGCCCTGTTTGCCTCCCCCCAAAAATGGAAAAGGAAAAAAATGAGATCCCAGAAGTTTAAGGAACCTCAAGGAACTATTTTAATATTTCATTTGTACACAGCCAGGCTAAAAAAATTCACAGGATCTTGAATGAATGAACTATGATTTCTATGGGCACCATATCTTACTAAGGAATGGCAATCTTCCAGTTGTGTAATGGCCACCTACTCAGAGGTGTGTTTTCTACTTGCTTAAACAAATAGCAGTAGTCAAAAGTTTAAACAGGTGGTGATGTTATTCACTAGGCTAACTTTTAGAAACACAAAATAAAAGCACATTTGTTCTATGTAATTTTTTTTTTTCCAGTAACAATTACCATTACCACTTATAGAAACATCATTCCTTAGTGAAGCCAGGATTCGGGTCCCAGTTTTGCTTCCAATTGGCTGTATGACCCTGGGCAAATCACTTAACTTCTCAATGTCACTAGTTTCTAAGACTTGAAGAAATGGTTTGGTTTTTTGGTTTTGTTTTGTTTTGATTTTGAGTCAAGGGAGGAAAAGATGTTTGTATATACAGGGATTGCAGAGAAAGGTACCTGAAATGAGCAGGTAATCATCAAACCTCATTTTATCATACAACCATATGGTATTCTCATTCCCATTTTGCTGGACTTTTTAAGAAGTAGTAGAATAAAAATTCAGGAGATGATTTTCCTTTATTGGGGGTAAGGGGTATAGAGAGAAAAGACAGCATCTAGTTGTGGGTTGCAAATCTGCCTGGACTTTTGTCCATACCTTACATGTAAATTCTGAAATTTATCAGGTTGCTTTGACTCAGCTGTGTTTTCTCTGGCTCTGCATATTAAAAAAAAAAGTGAGACTTTGCTGTCATAGTTCAGACAAATATTTGACAGGGACTTTTAATTGAGGGTAAAGTGTATACATTGCTTTATTGAGGGCAGGGCTTAGGGCTGTTACAGACTTTTTAAAGAATGGTTTAGAAGAGAAGTTCACTTTTCAGATGTCCTGGCTTTGCATCCTTTGTGGTTGGTAGGGCTAGTTTTCCTATTTAATAGATTAGGGAATTAATGGAATAGGAGGTGAGTATGAAGAGGTGCTGCACACATACTATTGAACCATGGAAGAAATGTAATGCAACCAGGCCTAATGCTAAATGGAAATAAACATGAAGTGAAAAGATAATGTTTTTATAGCTCTTTACATATATTATTTCATTTGATTCTCACAATGAAGTAGGTACTCATTACCCTCATTTTGTAGATGAGGAAGTGAAGACTAATTTTGACTTGCCCAGGGTCCCATAACCAGTTACAGGATGCAAGATTTGCATCTTGCCTCTTAGGTTCAGTGCTCTAGCCACCATATAAAGAAAGGGCGGCTACATGAGTAAACCTTTACCATAATCTGTTTCATTAAAAGTTAACATAGTTGTTCTAACCTGTTGTCTCTGTATTGTACATTTCGACGGGTGTTACCTTATTAGTGTATTTGCATTAATGGTTAGACAATTCACTTGACTCTTGATCCTAGTGTAGGTAGTGTCCATGACTAAATTACTGCAGTTGATAACTGATTGTTCCTGTAAGTTTTTTTTTGTTGTTGTTCCTGTAAGTTACTGAGCTATGAAAGGGAAGTGAAAGTAGAGTACTCAGGCAATATATAAGGAAAGAAATAAAAGAAACTTTTCTCAAAACCTCATTTATAAGTAGGATGAAAATTTATTTTTTTTTTAAGGTTGTGTCTGTCCTTGCACATACTGGAAGTGCAAGGGCTACCACATGTCTGATCCCACCACTGATTTGCTTAGTTTTGATATGCTCTGGTTCTGATCTGAACTGGTTTTCCCTTCCTTAGGTGACCTGGTGGCCCTTCCCAAAGGCTCACCATATTGATATGGAACTTAGTGCAAACACTAGATCTTTGAAGGCCACTGTAGCTCAAAACTCCTGGACTTATGATCCAATAGCCTAGGCCATGAAGACCAGGTTACAGGCCGTGACTGCAATATTACTTTTTTTTTTAACGAATTTATTTATTTTTAGTTTTCAACATTCACTTCCACAAGATTTTGAGTTTTAAATTTTCTCCCCTTCCCCAGAACAGTGTGCAGTCTGATATAGGCTCTACATATACATTCATATTAAACATTTTGACAGTAGTTATATTGTAAAGAACAAATAGAACCATTGGGAAGAATCATGAGAAAGAAGAAGCAAAACAGTCAAAAAGAGCAAATAGTGTACTTTCTTTGGATGTAGATAGCATTTTCCATTGAGTCTTTTGGAGTTATTCTTTGTACAGTGTTGCTGTTCCTTTGTAAAATACTCTCCTGGTTCTGCTCACTTCTTTGAGCATCAGTTCATATAGGGCTTTCCAGGTTTTTCTGAAGTATGCCTACTCATCATTTCTTATAGCACAGTAGTATTCCTTTACATTTATATACCACAAATTGTTGAGCCATTCCACAATTGATGGGCATCCTCTTAATTTCCAGTTCTTTACCACCACAAAAAGAGCTACTATAAATATTTTGCTACAATTATTACTTTAAAAAAAAATGAAACCTATTCCAAAATTATTATTGAGAGAAATTAAATCTGAACAGGAAAAGCTACCTTTCTGAGAACTTAATATGTCCTACACCTTATTTGTTCTGCTAGTGATAGCTATTTTCATCATTTTCCTAATAGTTTTTTGTAATTGAAGTTTAATTTTATTTTTTAGAAGCACAGAGACTTTATTCTTTTTGATTGTTGGTTTCGAATTCTCTCCCTTCCCCTTTTCCTTTTCCCACCCACCCTGGAGGCAAGAAAAGAAAAAAACCAAATTTGTGAATATGTATGCTCATGCAAAACAAATTTTCACATTAGCTATTTTTTTTTTAAGCAAGAAAAAATGCTTCTATCTGATGAGGTCATCAATTCTCTGGAGGTAGATAACATTTTATTTTGAGTTCTTTGGAATTGTGGTGGAACATTATGTTTGATCAGAGTTACTAACAAGTCTTTTTTAGAGTTGATTTATCTTTTTTTTTCCAATTTTAATTTATTTTCTTGGTTACATCATTCATTTCCACAAGGTTTTGAGTTACAAATTTTCTCCCCTTTTTGTCCCTACCCCCCAGCCCAGAACATTGATCACACTGTAAGACCCCTCCCACAATCTG
>CM053593.1:139869396-139886063 GCA_028646575.1 Pseudocheirus occidentalis | reverse complement strand
CATATAAGTCCAATACCATTATAATACGTTACTTGGTTCCAAAATTATACTAAATAATATGAGGGTCTGTAAATGCACGTTTTCGCTGCAAGGTAGCGTCAAGTAGCTGGTAGCCAATGTCCAGAATGGTTCGGAGTGCAAAGGGTTAACGTAAAGTTCAAAGTCAAGAAATAGGCTGGAAAAATGAACAAACCACAATAAAGAATTTGACCTTAAAAAGCTACTACTCCAGTGGCAGGGAAGACCAAGACTTAAACTCACAATAAAACAATAATGTGAAAACAGATGCCAAAAAATAAAATAAAATAAAACGGTAGTTGGACCCAAAATGAACAAGAATGCCTGGAAGTTAAAAATTGCGGAAAGAAATAAGAATGATACAAGAAAATTATGAAAAGAGAATTAACAGCTTGGTAAAAGAGACAAAAAGACGTGCTGAAGAAAATAATACCTTAAAAAACAGAACAGGCCAAAGGGTCAAAGGGGCACAAAAATCCACTAAAGAGAAATTCTCCTTAAAAAGCAGAATAGGTCAAATGGAAAAGGATGCACAAAAATTCACTGAAGAAAATAATTCCTCAAATCAGAATCAAGTCAAGTGGAATTTAATGCCTCCAAAAGACATCAAGAAACAATAAAACAAGGTCAAAAAGAATTTTTTAAAAAATATGAAGTATCTAAGAAAAAACAGCTTATCTGGAAAATAGATTAAGGAGGAATAATTTAACAATTACTGAACTATCTAAAAGTCATGATCAAAAAAAAAAAAAAAAGTCCAGACATATTCCAAGAAATTATGAAGGTAAATTGCCTAGATATCCTCAAACCAAGCAAGAGGAAAATAAACATCGAAAATTCATTGCTTGGGGCGGCTAGGTGGCGCAGTGAATAGAGCACCGGCCCTGGAATCAGGAGTACCTGAGTTCAAATCCGGCCTCAGACACTTAACACAAAAAACTAGCCGTGTGACCTTGGGCAAGTCACTTAACCCCAACTGCCCTCCAAAAAAAAAGCAAAAAAAAAAAAAAAAATTCATTGCTCACCTCTGGAAAGAGATCCCAAAATGAAAATTACCAATATTACAGCAAAATTCCAGGGCTCCCAGGTCAAAGAAAAAATACTTCAAGCAGTCAGAATGAAACATTTCAAATATTATAAAGTCACAGTCAGGATCACACAAGATTTAGCAGTCTCCACACTAAAGGAATGAAGGGCTTAGAATATGTTATTCTACAAGGCAAAAGAGCTAGGAGTACAATCAAGAATAACCTATCCAGCAAAACTTGAGTGTAATCCTCCAGGGGAAAAAAAAATACGATATTTAAAGAAACAAGGACTTTCAAGCATTTCTGATCAAAAAACCAGAGCTGAATAGAAAATGACATTGAAATATAAGACTCAAGAGAAGCATAAAAAGGTAAACAAGAATGGGGAAAATTTTTCTCACATAAAAGAAGTACAGAAGGAAGAGCTTTCAATATGGAGGGGGAAATGAAGGAAGTGAGGGGTGCCAGATATGGATATTTGAACCTCAATCTTATCAGAACTGGTTCAAAGAGGGAATAAACACACACACACACACACACACACACACACACACACACACACACACACACACACACACACACACACACACACAGCTATATAAAGAAATGTAACTTACCAAACAGGGAATCAGGAAGGGAAGGGAATAAGAGAAAGTGGGGCATGATAAAACCAAGGACAGATTAAGACAGACAAGAAAAACAGATTTTTGAGGAGAGAAGATAAAAGAGAAAGAGGGAGAGAGAGGGAGAGGGAGAGAGGGAGAGAGAAATAGAACTCATTTTTGCAAGATCAATACTAGTAAGAAGAGCTAGACACAACTTAGAACAAGTCACCTCACCTCTTTGGGCCCTCATCTCTAGAAGAAGGAAGGTGAACTCCATCGCTGCCAAAGCTATCACCCCTAGCCAATACTGTCTACTATATTTCCTCTAGTCAAGTATAAAGGACAACAGGCTCATGTGTGACATTCTCAGCTATGTAGCACTGAGCTCATTGCTTAGCCTCAATCTCTAATACTAGAATGATAATACTGTACTCTATACTTCAATGTGGAAAGTGGTTTTTTAAGTTATAAAGTATCACAAAGTAAATTATTAAATGTATTTTAAAAATTTCAGAACTGGAATCTTCTCACTTTGTTAAAGCTAATTCAACATGTCACTTAATTTTTACTGAAGAGTTAAAATCATACAACCTATGACAAATGGAATGAACTGAATTTCACTGAACTTACTTTTTTGGCATACAGTACAATCTTCTGTACTTGGCCTGTTTCTGCAAAGCACTGGATAACTTTATTTGGAACATTAGCCCTTAGGTACACACTAAGAGCCAATGTAGGGTCCACAGACTTTACTAGATCACCCAGTTCTTCTGAACACTCCAGCTGTCCAAGAGAAAAGAGGGGGAAAAAAAAGGAAAAAAGCTTGATTGATCAGAGCCTCAGAACAGTTTTCCAAACTGTGGGATGCAAGACCTTCTCACAAGGAGGGCAAAAAGTAATGACCAAAATTAACAGATGTTTTAAAATATAACTCCTACATAAATACATCTGATTTCAGTGAAAAGAATTCAAATCAAGTGAAAAGGGAACCACAGAAAATTCAATCCAACTAACAGTAAACATAGCACAGCAATCATTTCAGATGATATATACAATAGACAACAAATGTTAAAGAGCATATATTGAACTGTCACAGGTAGAGCTAACCACTGTGAGTCAACATAAGTTAATGTACTGAAGTTGTCAAACTACACTAGAATATAAAGCATGTGAACTCATAATTCAGAAGAATTATAATTTCTGTGATATTTCTCAATGTCATTTAAGTACAACATAGAAGTTGGTTTCCAAAAAACACTTAAGTCACTTGAAATTTAACAAATGTAAAACTATCACCACTTATTTCATTGTCTTTAAGTTAAATAATAACCTTTGAACTGAAAACTCACAGGGACAGCCAAAACTAGTACATCAAATGATTACAAGCTTAAGTTACAGAAATACAGAAACCTAATTAAAAACCCCAATCTAGAAAGTGGTATTTTTAACTCACTGGGATTCCTGAAATTCAAGAGACTGAAATATCTTCAAAGCAGACACTGAGGTTACCAATACATTGACAAAAGATATTTTCTTTCCCAGAGAAAAGTCAAGTTTAAGGGGGAAAAAATTCTGTCTTTCAGAAATTGTCTTTGACATCAAAAGTATTGCCTGTGTTATATAAATAAGGCTGCTTACAGAACTACTAAGAAAAAAGTCTCATTCAGTAGTAGAAACATCAATGACTTGAGGTAGCAATAACTGATATGGCTGAAATGACTATGAATCATAGGCTAAACAGATTTGAATGGTTCAATTTGCAGGTAATATAATCTAGTGAGAAGAACTGAATATGTAGTCTGAAAAGTTTTCTGATCAATTAATAAGAACAGAGAATCTTGCTATTTTGTACTGCAAGTGGATTAATTAATACAGCTAAAGTTACATAGCTGAAACTGATGTTGTACCAGACTCTGCACTCTTAAAAGAACTCACTTGATATTAGAATGAGATATAGGTCTACTACAAGTATTAGTCTAAAATGTGCCTCCTTCCACCAAGCTACTTAAATACATTGCATGCCTCAGATAATCATTTGTACTGGATATGAATGAAGAGCTACATACAGCTTAACATGTATTACAGAGTAATCAATTTTATAAAACAGTCCACTAAAAGCAAGGCTCTTCACAAAAATTGTATTGAAATAGAACAGAGCCCTGAATGAATTCTATGAATTCTATGTTATTACAAAACATTGGCTCTTTCATGCCAAAGTACTACGAAGGGAATTTGAGCTAAAAATAAATTAGAATTCATCTTAGTACAGGCGGCTAGGTGGCGCATTGAATAGAGCACCAGCCCTGGAGATAGGAGGACCTGAGTTCAAAATCTGACCTCAGACACTTAACACAAAAACTAGCCGTGTGACCTTGGGCAAGTCACTTAACCCCAACTGCCCTCCAAAAAAAAGAATTCTTAGTGATGAAAATCAGGCAAATTTATCAAAGAACAAAAATTTCTTCCTGAAATAAAAACAAACTGAGCCTTCAAAATTAGTGTAAAGTCTTCAAACACATACTGTAATTCTGAAAGTGACCATATTCATGAAAAAAAGAACTATGGATATTTTGTTTTAAAAATATTTTTGCCCTACTTTCCAATTTTAAAAAGAATGGCTGTCTTGAAAACGAAATGAAATTGCCTGTCTATTCAAAACTTGACTGGTCTGTAGAAGAAATTGTTATTTTAAGGACTTACATCTTCATAAATAGGGTAAAAATAGACAAGGAACCTATTTGCAACAAACAAAATGCATGTGGGCTTACTCCTTCTATATATGACTGTTTTAATAGATTTATCTCATGACTGAAACATGGGGAAAAAAAAAACCTTCATGTTTTGGCTGTTTATTAATAATAAAGACTTCTTTGGCCTAGAAAACAAATGTTGGCTAGCCTCTGTAACAACCCATTTGTATAAAATAGGTTATTCTGCAAAGATAAATAACCACTTTGGTTTGTGGCTGAGAAAAGTAGTAACATGAATGACAAGGTTCTAAGGAAACTGCCTAAAGAATAAATCCATCCAATGCATGAGAAAATTTTATCAATAAATTTTTATGTTATATTATGTTTCATTATGAAAAAGCAGTAAATTTTCACTTTCATTTGAATGGAATAGCCAAGAAAGTTTGCCTAGAATGCTATACAGAGATGAAAAGTTTCCACAGAATTCACACTTCTTACTGAGCATTCTACTGTCTCCAGTTAAACTTCAGTTCTTTCAACATGGCCAAATAAAAATCTATCAAAGATAGAGAACTACTGTGGTCTGTATTATTCTCAAGAGTGACTGACCTTCCAAAGAGCTCCTGGTATGGTATTTCAATATATTCCTCACTATTAGGAGTATGACATGACTGCTGAAAGTAACAGGTACTGGAGGTCTAATGGTAAGAATCATGGGTTAGTGGTACTTGTGCTTATATATTCCTGTAACAGCTTTATTTTTTTTTTTGTGGAGGGGGAAGGCAAGGCAATTGGGGTTAAGTGACTGGTCCAAGGTCACACAGATAGCAAGTGTATCAAGTGTCTGACGCTATATTTGAATTCAGGACCTCCTGACTCCAGGGCCAGTGCTCTATTCACTGCACCACCTTGCTGCCCCCAGCTTTATTTTCAATAATTTCCATAAGCCTCTATATTACAGCCCATTAGCCTTTCCATTATTAACAAACTTAACTGGTGAGAGATGACCAGTTTTATGTTTAAATCTTGGATCTTTTAATAAGGAAAAAAAGCTATGACAAACATATATGGATGAAATCTGTCCATGTTAGAAAAAGGTTCTAGGTCTCTAAATGGGCAGTACATACTACTCTGTCCAAAGATCTGATTCCAAATTGCCCTAAGATTTCTACCATCTCAAGTATGGTACTGCACACAATTTTTCCTTAAAGAACATTCTTCTCCAAGGAATTCAAGAACTCAATAAGTATATTTCAGATTCCATGAGTGATCACATGTATTAGCTGCTTTAATAATAATCCTAACTATTCCATGCACCACGAGCTCCTGTGTTTCCTAGAGATAGAATGTTAGGTACACATCCTGGGTACAATCCAGAATTAAACTCTACCTCACACACACCCAAGACTAACATAACATTTAATTTGGTTAAATCAATGCACGTTAAATCTTACCTTATCTTCTTTTAACCATTTCTCTAGCAGTTGTTTACGTCCCTGTTGAAGTACAGGCCTACACAGTTCTAAGGATTCATATTTGTTCAGCTGGCCTTGGTCTAAAAGGATTCCAAAGTATTGGAGTAGAGGTGAAGTCTGACCTGGTTGTGCTGGAACACTCTGGAACCGGCGAATGGTGTCTGGAGTACGCAAAATTCCCTTCAAGAAAGATGATTTGAAACAAAATTATTTTTTCCGTTTAAAAACTCTATGCTTTTAACAAGTTTAAGATTATGATCCATCTATCAAGAGTCTGTGATAAGTTTTATGCACTCTTATAGGCAGGACTATAAACTGACCAAGCTGATTTATGTTCTGATTTCAGTGTGCTATCACTGAATATATTCAGAAAGCACCAAACTTGTCTACTGTGTAAGTACACCTTATTTTTAAGGCATGTGAAATTGCATAAATCATGACAGGATAAATAGCAGCACAGAAACAAAAGCTTTAGAGCCAATCTTCAACTCTTCATTTATTCCCTTCATTAAGACTGACTTTTCTCCTCCATAAAAGAGTAGCCAAAAAAAAAAACCAAAACTAAATGAGTGCCCATCAACAGTGGAAACAATTAGGGGTGGGGGACAGACTATGAAACAAGAATATAATGCAATATTCTTATGCTGTAAGAAATGATGAATATGAAGAAGATAAAGAAACTTAAGATCTATGAATGAATGGATGAAACCATGTAAACAGAATGAGAACAAATTATACTATAACCACAGCAATGTAAAGGAAAATAATGACAAAACTTTAGAGCTCTGATCAATACCATAAACAATCATAATTTCAGAGGAATTATACCAAAATGTGTATCCCACCTCTCAGTAGAGAGGGACAGGCTATAGATATATGATGAGGTACATTTCCAAACATGGCCACTATCATGCTTTTGTAATTTCAGACAGGTGGGGAGTAACAAAGTAGTCAAAAACAAACAAACAAAAAAATCAACGAAATATTTTTAAAAAGGAAAAAAAAATCACAGGGGATTAGACTAGATTACTCTCTAAATTTCTCCCAGTTTAAGAATTTTATTCAGATCGTTCAAATTTATGGCCCATAACTTGAACAAAACTCTTCTAGGTGAAGGCTATAAATAGTCATCTTCAGCTATAAACAAATACTGCTCTGGTTTTCTTAAATCCTAGAAGTTCAGAGTATATCAGATATAAATCCAAATCCTTCTAGGTTTAAAAGAGGGACATTAACACCCAAACCTATAATAATGTTGCTAAGCTACAACTGTATGACTTCACTAAAGCAGATTCTCATAAGTGAACAGGAAGAATCAGTTGGCAGAGATGAAAATTACCTAAATAGTATTAGAAGCAGTGAGACCCCCAAGAAAATATGGAGGAGCTATAAACTGATCCAAAAGTTCTTAGAAATAATTTAGAGATATGCTAGAAAATTAAGTACATTACTCATCTATTTTATCACAGCAACAGCAATAATAGGCACACACCCCAAGGAAGCCAAAGACAGAGTAAAAGGCCTCACAGATACCAAAATATTCATGGCAGCCTTTCTGGGGAACTTTTAAAACTTTCTCAAATTAGAAACAAGAATGGACACTCATTCAGGTGAGCACAGCTAAACAAATTGTAGGATATGAATATAATGGTATATTATTACACTAAGAAAAAAATGAATGTAAAGTTCAAAGAAACCTGTGAAGATCTGTATATCCTGATGCAGAGATTAAGTAGGACCAAAAGATTACGCCAATGAAATCAATGCAATGACCAATCTTGAACTGAAAAGACTAATGAATAAATATACTTCTCTTGGTAGAGAATATGGAGTAAGGTATATACTTGTTAGACATGGCTAATGTGTTTGTCTTGTTTAACTGTACTTTGTTACAAAGTGGGCGAGATGGAAATAAAGTTAAAAAATTAACAAGAAATTTTAAATCAAGTCTTAATTAAACTCATACATTCAAAAAAGCAGCATTTGGAACAAATTTTGATACCTTCCAAATACAGCTAGAAATGAAAGGCACTTAACAGGCACATAAATATTCTTGAAATTTTGATGTTTTTTTTCCAAAATTTACCTTTGGAGCATTAGCAGCCACCTTGGCTGCCTCTGAGTAATTTCCTTGTGCAAAAAGAGCATTAAATTTCCGGGCAAAAAGCTCTTCAGCTCCAGCTAAGTTGTTACGCACAGCCATTCTCAAAGCTAGATCAGGATTCTGTAGGACATTGGTGATGTAAGGAATTATATTCTCTTCCTCCACACATACCGATAGCACCTATGATTTAAATGTTAGTAGATATCCAAGATGAGTACTTTGTAAGATGATTTTAAGTGTTTACATTATACTAGTATTCTCCTTGCTCATTAATGAAATTAAGATTCAACACTATTAGTAATTTGGAAAAGAGAGTAAAAAGTACAAAGAAAATCAGAAAATCAGAGTGGAACGAACCCTCTGAGAGAAATCTCTAACATGGTTCTTCGTTTAATAGTCTAAAGTGGTCCCATATGACAAATTAGTCAAACCAAGTTTTCTATTTCCTTACAACTTCACGCTCCTAAACTAAGGTCTAGATATTTCTAATTCATTTTTTACCTCTAAATTGGTCTAACAGTAGGTTAATTTAGTTTAAATTAGATGAAAGTTGGTAAGTTCACTGAATTCCTAGCTTCCTTCAATATTTAGCTTAAATGATACCTCCTATAGTAAATCTATTCTTATCCCTCTCTCTTCCCCAAGCTCTCAATGGGTCCCCCACCAAAATAAGTTATTTTGAACATACTTGCTTTTTTCATATTCATGTTGTGCTCTCTCCCTCAACTTTCAAAAGAAACTTAGCTGCCCAACACCTTCCACTGATGCTGCTGTGGCAATGGTTGAGCTATACCTTAGTAATGTTATCATCCTTGCCCCACAAATCTAAACTATGAGAATATTCTCCACGGGGGTGAGAATGCATTAGCCTAAGACATTAAGGCCCTACTTCCCCACTGAGATACTAGCAGTACCTCAGAAGATAAAACACTGCTTGTGAGAATCAAATACATAATTATTATCCACTAAGTTTTCATGTATTTTTTCTTTCCAACTAGGAAACATTAACAAAACTAACATTAGCCTGACTTCATATTTAAAATAGCCTGTTACTACAGGCAACATATGCTGCAAAGCGGATGTGGTATTTCAAGGTATACATTATTTGTCCCACATCAAAAATCTACTTTTAAAAAGGAAATAGATTAATATTTGTTCTCTTCCTCCTCTCCCTCCATTATCACTTTTATCTACATTATCTTTTTTCTACAGATAAAAGAGATTAAGTTCCAACTTTCCTATTTTCAACTTATACATTCTGCATCAAATAGAGAGTGCCAATCTTACCAAATTTATGGACTGTTTTTAACAAAACTTGATATACACTACTACTAAGGCCCCTATCACATCAAGATTAGTTTCTCCAAAACACAGAAAGACTTGTATGAAATGATGCAAAATAAAGAACACAGGGCTTTAGAATTTATGTTCTTTGCAAGTAGGGATTGTTTCCATCTTTACATTTGTACCCCTAGCACCTGGTACTAATAGGTACTTAATACCGTGGTTAATTGACAGAACCAAGACAATAATACACATACAATGGCTACAATATGAATCAAATTAATTTAACATTAAGAGGCAACAGTATTAGTGAAAGTTATTTCAGAGCTCTACTGTATTATAGCTTGTTAACTGCTGGGAGGGTGGGAGGGGAATATACCTTGTAGAGAGGTTCATTCTGAAGCACGTTTTATAGTATAAAAAAAAAATCTATTAAGATAAATAGCTAGATAGACAGATGGAAAAGAAATTCTCTGGCATAGCAAAGACCCACATTCTATTGAATTTCAGAGTGAAAAGAAAAAAGCAAAACATAACCACTTGTAGCATAGGAAACAGTTATAAAGGAGACACCACTGAAAAAAAAAGCAGTCAACTTAAGATTAGTTTATAAACTAATCCTTAGTGAAATGTAAGTCGTTTTATCTAGCAGTCAGCTTCAGAAAAAAAACACAAAGAATCCCAAGACACAAGATTCTGTTAAATGACAGATTCTAGTTTTAAACAAAGTTCAGAGAGAGTTAAGGATATTTAATATGTCATCTGAGGTAATAACTAAAATGAATCAGATACTTTGGGATTCAACCTACTAGGCTTTCCTTCAACATATCTAGAACAGCAATAGCAGAGGAAAAGTTTTACAACTTCTAAAATTTTGGTTTGAGAAAAAACAAACTGGCTTTATTAGCTGTGAAAATTAATTTAGTTTCCCTATTTCTCAGCTTCTTCATGTGTAAAACAGGAATAATGTTTATATTACATCCCTACCACCTACCTTAGGTGCTTTTAAAAATATACAGTATTATATAATCCAAGTTATTCTTGGTGAAGCACTTCCAAATACTTTATAATACTTCAAAAATATAAATAGTGCCTAAGTGGAAAATCTAAAGTTTGAGAGCCTAATGTATTAAATGTATTAAATGACGTTAACTGTGATACAAGTGAGTCAATAGCTTTTCCTATTTAAATAAGTCAGTCCAAGATGCTTACTAAAACATCAGTTTTCTTTAAGTATTACTTTTAAAAAATATGAATTAGTAACAGGAAAATGTTCTCCCTGTAACTTAAGATTCTATAGAAATATCTATTTTATATAACAAGCACATGGTATCAAAAGTATTCATCTGTTTTCTACAAGTCTTTTGTTTTTTGCTTTTTGAAGGGCAGTTGGAGTTAAGCAGCTTGCCCAAGGTCACATGGCTAGTGTTAAGTGTCTGAGGCCTGATTTGAACTTGGGTCCTCCTGACTCCAGGGCTGGTGTTCTATGCACTGTGCCATCTAGCCACCCCCACAAATCATCTTTTAAAAGCTAAAGGGAAAAAACCATCTACTAGGCTTGTTTTTGCTTCCTAAACAGAGTGTAGACAGATTCCTTACTTGTCCCTTTCTGTTTACACCAATAATTCCAGCTGTTGCTTCATGAGGTGCAGTAACGAAGATGGTTTCTCCACTGATTCTATTCATGTAGATGCAGGTACCAGTCTCCAGGTCATATAAATGAATATAGCCATATTTGGTAATCAAGAATACCACATCATGTTTTTCGCTGATCTATATAAAGAAAATTAGCACTTTTAAGAAAAATAAAATGAAATCTGGTCATAGAAGATGCTTTATTCTGCACTACCTTTCTTTTAAGAACGCTGCCAAGGTTTAAATACTTAATTCCAAACACTTCTAAAACTCATGCCTTGCCCAGTCTAAGAAAACATATTTTTGGCATAAAAATTTAGAATCAAACACCTTAGTATCCTATATAAAAGATAAGTATAATAAGAACAGCAGCATTACAGAAGTTCTTTCAGGATGACCAAAATTAGTCATTCTTCTAAATTCCACATAAAAGAAAAAAGGTTAATGTTGAAAAGGGCAATTTAAAAAGCCTACTTAATGTACATTTAATTCATTTAGCATGTATAAAGTGGTTTCGCTGATTTTTTTCCTTCAGACCCCCCCTCCCCTTTTTTGTTATATCAGATGGCATTCTAGAAAGATCGGGGGAGGGATACTGGGAGAAATTTCCGCAATGTAAAAAATGATTAATAAAATTTATTTTTAACAAAATTCTCTTAACATACCTGCATTGCCACAGGAAAGTCATTTTGTGCTTCTGGAGGAAAAAAGACATCTACTGCTTTCTTTGGAAAAGGCTGATTCCCTGTAGGTGGTGTGCCAACTTCAATGATATGTAACTGTTCAACAAGACACAAACATATCTTCCATAAGAATGCTCTTTATGTCTATTTTTTTTTCCCACAAGCAAAAATATCAACTGAAGAGAAGGAAATATCAGGACTACAGTCAGGTTTTGATTATCTTACATAAACAGAAGGGAACACTGGCCTAGATCACCTCAAAACTATATATCTTGGGCTTTGGATTAAGTTTTGGTATTTACATCAAAAAATGTGGTAGAAGGCTGGGAATTCACAAAAACAAAAGGTACAATTTAAAAGTCAAATTCAAAATACAGCCAAAAAGTTGCTCAGTCCCTAAAACTGATAAAAGAGTCCTTGCTTATTTGGGGCTGCCTTGGAAGGAAGGATTGGTTCACGGTTCCTTTGCTGAAATGTTTTAATTTTAAAAGGTTTCCTAAAGAATATAAAGCAATTAACAGTGAATAAGTCCAAGAATGGATCTTATAATTCTCTCAAGAAAGTAAGATCCAACCTATGCAATGAGTATTTTATACATTAATTCATTGTATTCATTTTTTTACTAAAAAGGTTGAAAGTTATTATGACAAACCATTTTAAAATCTCATTATAAAAGACAAATCAGAAGTCAATAAAACAGCAGTAAGGCCTCAAGTAGAGTTTACAAATGCATTACTGGGAGGTATTTGTAGGAATGTCATATTTATATAAGTGCTAGTTATTATTCGTGTATTAGAGACAAAAGTCACCCAAAGTAACTGGGTCTTGCAGTCTTATGTACAAAGATATTTTACCCAAGATGTTTAGAATGACTTCTTATTCAAAAAGTTAACGAGTCTATTTTTATTTTATCGTTTCAAATATAAATGGAAAATATATCTTTGGTGTCTTATTGGGTTCCTCTCAGGAACGAGAGATTTTTAGCAATTTGCTTCAAGCTGGTGACTACTATACTTGTTAAATAGTTAATGGTCTTCACCTAACAGGCATTTAAGTCATTTAATTTTTAAAAGGTGATTCTGTAGCTTCTAGAGAATGATTACATATTTTACAGATGTCCAAAGGAATAAAATATTAAACCGCAATAACAGATAAAAATATGCCTTAAATTGCAGGAACACTGGAATTAAAAGGAAGAGTGAATTCTAGGAGTTGAAAAAAATAGTTAAGCAGGTTCTACTTTTTAAAATTAGTTTGCTGAGCTTTTATGTATTTCCAACTTCATTTTAAGAAGCCAAGTTTACCTTGCCTCCAGCTTGCCCCCTTACTGCAAAACAAAACAGTGTTGACTCTTCAGCATTTCCTTCCATTTTAAATTGTGCAAAGCTAGCAGCATGTCCTTCAATGGGCTGAGACACTTTTCTGTCTACAGAATAAAGTTGCATGGCTCCCACAACACGATTTTGCTGCAAAGAAATAAGGTTATCAAGTTTCAAGTTGAAATCTAAGTAACAAAACCTTCATTCCTGAATTCATTAACAGGATATTCAAGAACAGTATTTTATGATCAGAGATCCATTTCTTTTATGTTACATCAAACTAGATGTAATACCTCAAACACTAACAACTTAGGAATTAGAACATAATATTTTCTCTGTAGATGGCAACCTAAGGATATACTTCAAATAAGCCTGCTAAAGGAAGATGAAGTATAAAATCATGTAATGTTAGACCCAGAAAGGACATTAGATAATTATCCAACTCACTGTATAAATGAGAGAAAAATCATAGTTTGGAAATCAAGTGCTCCAAGTCAAAAAGAATCACGACTATCACCCAAGTTTTCAGAGTCCACTCAGAGTTCTTTATTTCTACCATATTCTATGATCTAATCTTTAATTTGTAAAAAATAAAATAAAACTAAATTCACAATTTAGGGTTTAAAAAAAAACCCAGGCAGTTTTACAAGAGCATAATTATATCTGATCAACTATATTATAGGCTCTAGATCAGTGGTATCAGACTCAAATAGAAACGTGGATCTGTGGGCAGGTATATTGACTTAGAAAATCATAAATTATTATCTAGATCTTATGATCATTTCAATTTGTTTTTATCAAATATTGTGGCCCATATAATTTTGACACCTCTGCCCTAGATAGTTTACAGGCTTTCAATCCTTTACTGTAGGTCATTTTTGGTTACTTTCCCAAATAAGAGAAGAAAAGAGGATTTAATTAGACAAAGAAGTCTAGCACTGTAAGCAAAATCTTGCCATTTATCTGCAGGTTAACCCTAATCCCAGAAAGGACTTGGTACACAAAGCCTTATTTCAAAACTTATTTCATTCTGGGCAATTTCTCTATTGCTCTTTTTTTTTTTTTTGCTCTTTGGAAGGCAGTTGGGGTTAAGTGACTTGCCCAAGGTCACACAGCTAGTTTTTGTGTTAAGTGTCTTGAGGCCGAATTTGAACTCAGGTACTCCTGACTCCAGGGCCGGTGCTCTACTCACTGCGCCACCTAACCGCCCCTGTTGCTCTTTAATCTCCAAAAAATTGGGAGTACCTGTGCAGATATGCCAGTAAGAAGTAACCATTTCTGCTTTGCATCTGTACGATAGTTGATAATCTGGCAACCAGCAAGACTTGAATGGCGATCAAACATCTTCACTGGTTGTGACTCTCCTTCCATACTCCAATGATAAACCGCATTGTCCGTTACAAGGGCAACAGTGTTCAAAGAAATCCATTTCCAAAAGGTGACATCATCAGTCATGGTGTGAGCTTTCATTTTACTTTTCATTTCAATGTTAAATATCTGAAGTGTTTTCCCAGCTTTAAAATAAAAAAGGTAAGATTTTAAAACCAAGGCTCAGGATAAACTCTAGCTCTGTAGTTTCTGCATTTTTACATTTCAAGTCCAACTGAAAAGGCACTATCATGCTAGCACTAGTTGTAGAATCATTAAAATTTATTACAAAAATAACATTAAAAAGTTAATGGCTAATAATAAATCTGAAGCATTAAGTTATTTCTATCCAAGATATTTAAGCTTTAATTTAGTATTGACAAAGCTAACTTTCCCAAAGGCAAAATGTAAAAAGAAACAAAGTTCATCATCCTAGTTAATTCTAATAATAGTCTGATTATATTGCCATCTAAGCCTTTAACTGAGACAATACTAACAAAGCACAACACTCTGACAAAAGGATGGAAAACAATCAGGTTAACATTATAACTGTGATTGAAAGCCAATTTTTTTCGACTGATAGCTATTTAGTTCTAAGTATACTTAGCAGAACAAGTAAATGTACAGATACATGTGATTTTTATAAGATTGGCATACTCCCTCTGACCAAACTTATGGAAGCTGCTTCATGAAGAAAGAGGTTCCACTTAAACTCTACCTTGTCACTCATATATAAAGAAAATGAATTCTTGCTACATCTGCTTGGTTTAAATCACAAAGGGAAAAGGAAAAAGAAATGCAAGGAAGGGTATATAATACACTAAAGGGTTAGGAAAGGTTTTAAGGTACGTAGTTAATATGCTGGAGGCAGGAATAAAGTTCAAGCTTCACCCCAATAAGACAGCTTACATTTAGTCCCAGAAGGAAGGAATGTGCCTTGAATCTGAAATGTGCCCCAGAGCTAATTGCAGGTTTTCAGAATAAGGACCCATATTTAAAAATTAATCTGAAAGCCTTGATAGTCTCCCAAAAGCAAAAACAACTTAGATTAGACATATGTATATGTGTGTAAAATCATAACAACATTCTTAGAAGTTAAAGATAAAAATCAGCAGTTAAGGTATAAGAGATTGTATCTCTGGGACAGAAAATATATGACTCCTATAAGATGCTATTTTCCCAAGAGAAGAAACAGCTTTGTACTTGCTGCCATCTAACCACATCGTTTGGAAGAGCTTTCCCTAAAATATAAATGTTATTTCCATCCTGCACAATATGCAAAGCACACTAAAGGCAAAAACCAGACTTTGAAAAATTGTGATAGTTATAGTCCTGTTTATAAAAAGTAGCTTGAAGTTAATGTAATTAGCTATATAGGAAGCAGTGCCTTGAAATGACATTATCTTCTCCCTCACAGAGAACTTAGATTCTAAATCAGATGGTTAAAAAAAAAATGTATAATACAGATGCCTATATCCTATGCTATAGTAATGAGCTCTGGAAAACTTTTTAACTCATTACATTTTCTTTTCATAGAACAGGACAATAACTAATACAATCTAAATTGAGAACTCACCATCTGCATACACATAAGAAAGCATTAAAAAACATAATAGTTATTAAACATTAAAGTTAGAGAAAGTATTCTAAGAAAACTATTTGAGTACCTTCAAAAGGCACTTCAATATAAGCTCTGTGAGGGTAGGGGGCAGTGATTCATCTAGACTCTGTATCTCCCCTAGAACCTGCAGAAAGTAGGTAACTTCAGAAAGGGCTTTTGAACCAAAAAGGAAGAAACCAAGATGTGTAGAGCTAATTAGATTTAATCATCAAGACTAATTATAACCAATGGATAAAGAATTTCAGTTTTCACGCTGCATTTTTTTATTTTATTTTTTTACTGCAAGGCTTAAAACAATTTGACTGTTAAATTGTTACATGTGCTATAAATTCTGTGAGCTTTAAAAATTTCTTCTGTATAAGTCTAATCAAACAGCTTTAGCTCATGAGGAAAGAAAAACATACTGGCTCAATTGAAGTTACCAACAGCAATCTCCTGCCTTTTCATGATATTAAAATTGATGCCTGTAATATAGTCCAATTATACAAACAGCTAACTCCAGTATATACTCTGTCTTCCTTAAGATCTTGCAAAGGAGTAAGACTCTTAAAATTAGATGGGACCTCAAAAGCAATTTAGTCTCACCTATACTAAGTAAAAATCCAAGCAGAGTTGTATTGAAAAGCAGCTAAGACTGTTACAACTTTACTTTCATTTACTCTCATTGAATTTGGCTTAGGGAAGGAAAGACATAAACTCTAAATTGAGTATCTTGCCACATAGGAGAATAGGGGGGAGGGGGATGAGACAGGGGGTGATGGAGGGAAGGGCGGGGTGTAGGGAGGGGTGCAGGAAGCATTCATCTCAGTAAAGGGACAGGGACAGGGTAGAGAACAA
>CM053593.1:139846579-139868896 GCA_028646575.1 Pseudocheirus occidentalis | reverse complement strand
GTAGCAACAGATGTGCTTTCTGTCTTGTGGAGAGTTTTTGAGCTTGAAAATCTGTTTAGTTTAGTGTCCCATTTTATGAGTTTTTTAGCGTGTTTGTGTGGGAGCTGTGGTCCTTTGCTGCTTCTACACCGCCATCTTGGCTCCGCCTCCCCCAAGTGTTTTCTAATCTGTTTCAGTGTCCCCAGTCTCCCCACTTTACAATCCATCCTCCAGAACTGCCAAAATGATTTTCCTAAAGCACAGGTATGACTATGTCATTCAAACTCTAGAAGCTTTTTATTACCTCTAGTAGCAAATATAAATTTATCTGTTTAAGTTCTCAAAGCCCTTCACCACCTGCTTCTTTTCTGCCTTAGCATACGTTACCTTTTTGACCTTACTGTGCTCCCCTTCACTCCATAGTCCACCAAACTGACCTTCCTGCTGTACCTCATAAAAGGCATCCCATCAGTTGTCTCTGGGTCTTTGCCTGAATGCTCTACTTCCTCAACTGATTTTTCATGGAATCCCTAGCCTAATTTCTTTCAAGGTTCAACTCAAAACACTTACTTCAGGCCCTTCCTGATTCTTCCAGGTGCTAGTTTTACCAACAATTACTTTGTATCTCTCTGGCATGTATTTATATATGTGCCTATATGTTACCTCTCCTGATACAATAGAAGCTCCTGAAGGAAAGGGCTGTTAGATTTTACTATCAGTATCTCCAGCACCTGCACGTTTTCTTTCTTTCTTTCTTTCTTTTTTAATGGACTTGTGTTTTCACTGGTATGAAGCACTTCTGAAAAGGAAACTCCAGCAACCGATACAGATGGCAAGATTCAGAGAGTGGCCCAAGGCACTGAAAGGTCATAATCCCTGGATGAGGAGGAACCTCCTGCCTCCAAAGCCAGTTCTCTCTATCCACTACAACACACTGCAGACTTACCACGTATGCTTGACACATCATAGGTGCTACATAAATGCTTGATGACAGAATTACAAATATACTGTCAGACTTATTCCTTCAAATACTACAATGCTCTCTAAAAAAATTCAGGATTATAAAGGTTTAACTGTTTTATTTGTATCAAAGTATCCCAAGTCTCAATACATAAACAAGATTAAATTTTTATTATTACCCCATCATATAAGTGACTACCATGGGATAAGAAAAACACTTAAGATAAAAAGTTTAAAGTTGAGATTAATTTGGCCTTTAAATTTTCCTTTGAATATAGCTCAAAATAACAACTCAATTTCCAACTACTTTGGTCAATGTGTCATTTCGTTCACAGTTTCAGGTACTGTCCCCTACCCTTCTCTTAACCCCCTATCCTGGTAATCCTCAACTCTGGGTCACCCCTACCATCTATCTTCTCTGCTCGCACTCAAAAGTCAAGCTACTGGAGGATTCCACAAACTGTGGTGACTGGCTACACTACTTTCACTCTAATCTGAACTGGGCCCTCAAAGGGCTTGCAAAATGGAAACCCTTTTATTTGTTTTTCATAACATCTGTATCCCATTCATCACAATGGCTCTTCTAAAATAAGTCCCCAATTTAACCCCCACTTTTGATGGATGATCTTTTCTCCTATGTTGCAAAGACTTTTGAAGATTCCAACAAATTAGACTAGTAGTTGCTACCCAAACTTGACATACCATCTCCTCCCTCTGCGTTCTGGTACAGACTGTCTTGAATGCATACAAGACATTTCTTTTTCCCACCCACCTGTCAATCTCTCTCTTCCTTTAAAGCTGAGGTTAGGTACCATTTCCTCCATGGATCCCCCAACTGCAACAGATTTTTCCCTCTTCCATACTTCCCAAAGCACTGTGTCTAGGTCTCTCCAGTTCCCCTGACTTATATTACACATAGATAGCTGTGTATTTGTCATATAATTTCTGGTAGACTAAATCCAAAGCCAGAAACCTGTATCATTTTTATACTCCCAAACAGAGCTTCCCACAATGGATGATACTGCCCCATGGGAGGGAGCTGAAATGATTGGGGGGGGAGGGGAGAACAGTAATAGCCTCAGGTAAACCGGGGGAGTCAACTGAATAAAAATAAGGGAGCAGTGAAAGCATAAGAAGAGAAATTTTGAAAAACCGTACATACATTTGTTGTGTAACAGAGTTAAAGTCATAATGATTACATTATTTTCCAAATGAACACAAAATACAAGTTATAACCAATCAGTGGTCAAGTTTGCTGACAGATCTTAACAAGCAAGTGTTGGTAGGTGAGTGTGTTGGGTACACACTGGAAATTTAGTATGCACTGGCAAGAATGTGTGTGTGTGTGTGTGTATAATGACTTGTTTACAATACAACACTATAGGTTACATTATGTAATATTGTGTTATCAAAATTTCAATGCAGGAAAAAAACCACAAATTTTCAATAAATTATTAAATTGAAGATGTGTCATTAAAAAAAATTGTATTTTTTTGAAATGATGCAATTTCAAAAAAATTGTTTAAGGGTTAAAGAAAGTACATTTCCAGGGAGAGCACTGAGTGATTTTTTTTTTTTTAAGGGGCCGGTAAGACAAATTAGTTTGGGAACCTCTGCTCCCAACCCTTTTATACCTTAAACACAACAGGTACCTAATAAATATTGGCTGGGCTGAAAAGGCATATTTTATATAAATCATAACTTTTGCTTAACTTTACTACTAGGACAACAATACTACCTTTTATATAACATTCATGACCCAATTTCTAGAACAGAATAGAAGAGTGCATACTGACCACTGAGATACTCCAGGATGAGGTAGAGTTTTCCACCAGTCTGAAAGGCATAAATTAAGTCCACAATGAAGGGATGCTTTACTTCCTCGAGGATATTTCGTTCTGCTTTTGTATGAGCTGTATCTTTTGCATTTCTTACTATCATAGCCTAAAAGAAGATGACATGAGAGAACAGTCTAATCATGGTTGTGTTCTATACGCTTAATGGAAAATCCATTCTGCATTGTTTTTAAAAAAACAGCAAATACTAATGGAGTGAACAATTCTTTCACTACTCTTCACGTACAGAATGGTCAGGACAGTTAATCTGTTACCAGGGACATACTTTGGAGTTCGTGACCCATGATATCACCTAGGCTGCCCAAAGTGGCATTGTGAAGATGACTTGCCACTGGTACTGACATCGTTTCCACCAAGTGCTTTTTTTGTCATCCCCAACCTGGCTCTGTGGTTGCAAACGGTTACTGAGTCTGTAGCCCTACCCTACCTCCAAAATTTCTCAGAATGACCCTCAGAAATGATAAAAACCACATCTAGCTCAAGGTATAAATTCTGATCAATATTTGTTTAGAAGCCTCTAATTAGAAAACAGTGATTTGAGTCCCAAAGCCTTAAGTTCTACTGAGACATTTCTTGGACGAGTATTAATTTTTCTGTTCTATTTCAAAATTCAATAAAGTTTGTTGTTCTCAAAATGTTACAAAGGAAAGGTCAGATGGAGAATATTAGCTCTATTTTACTGACAGTAATTAAGGTCCAGAAACCTTAGATAAGATCTAAAATCAACAGTAAGCTTAGAATCTATGTTCTTCAACTTTCAGCTACTTATATATTGCCTTAAAGAAAGAATTGGCAAGCCCTAGCTAGCCAACAGAAAAGCCCACATCTGTACTGGCAAGAACATTTAACTGAAGAAGACAAGCCACTTTTTGACATGTTCTACCTCAATGATTGCTTATAGCCTTGTTGGGGACCAACATAGGGCCCCCATCTCTATATATGAGGTAGTCACTACCTTTCCAATCTTATTTAACATTATTTGTCTTCATATGCTCTGCATTACAACCAAATTTACTGTTTTTCTTGTCCACTCCTGATTACACTTCCACAGGTTGTCCCCCATGGCTGGAATTGTACTCTCTTTCCAAAATCCTCATTTTTCTTCAAAGATTAAATTAGTTGTTCCTCCTTCTACAGAGCCTTCTGTTTTGTCTCCCTTACACCCCCATCCTCCCAACCCTGCTGAAAATATTCAAGTGATCTTTCCTTTCTCACATAATCCTAAAATACTTTGGATCCCTCCTCTGTCCACCTCACTCAATACCTTACATTCTGCTTATTCTTGTATGTTTTATTCTTCACTCCACTACCAACAGGGAGATGGAAAGACTGAATGACATATCCAGGACAATTTTAAGCTCCTTGAAGAATAAGTACTATGTCACTTTTATCTTTGCATTTTCAGGTCCAAGTACTGGCACTCAATGTTAAAGTTGTTGAAGAAGCTAGGTGCCAAGCTGTCAGAAAGATTTTAATAAACCAAATAATCATTATGCTTCTTTAGGGAAACCCCCCCCACCACCACATTCTCCCAAAGCACACTCAACCAAAGAAGTTGATAAAAGTAGGAAAAAATATTTTTGGCAAATAAGGAGTAGTCAAGTCACCTTTTTAAGCACCTTCATGGCAAATATTTTCCCAGTATTTGCTCCTGTTACTTTTCGTACTTGGAAAACCTGAGTAACAAAAGTTAAATATAACAGATGATCATGAATAACCAAAAGTTGCATGCAGAACTTCAAGTCAAACTTTCATATTTCCCAACTATAAAAAAGGAATGCTTCGGGGTGCAAGGTGGCTCAGTGAACAGAACACTGGCCCTGGAGTCAGGAGGACCTGAGTTCAAATTCGGCCTCAGACACTTGACACTTAATTGCTGTGTGACTCTGGGCAAGTCACTTAACCCCAATTGCTCTCCAAAAAGCAAAAAAAAAAAAAAAAAAAAAAAAGGAATGCTTCAGGTGTGTAAATACTGTAAATAGAGTGCCGCCAAAGCCATAAGCTTTAATGGCTTAAAAATGCCCTAAGACATTTGGGATATCTTGGATAATAACAGGAAAGCACTATGTGCAACTGATCACCTGAAAACACCGCTCAAATTGAGGACTGAACAATAGTTTTATATATAGCATCTGGCAGTTTTCCTATTTCGGTCTGTTGCCATCTGGTGGGGAAACTGTCCAGTGGGGTTTCAAATACACAGGGTGTTCCTTTATTATACAAAATCCAAAAATTTGCTTAAAACAAATTATAGGCAAATCTCAAGGCAAAATTTACACAAAACTAAAAAGTCTGCTAATGTTGCAGAAATTTCTTCCAGGAATGATTAGAAAAGTGTGTTTCTGTTCTTGCTTCACAATTCAGTAGTTCAGCAATGTGGAAGTCAATAGGACTTAATTTACACCCAATGATAGCAGATAGGAATATAATAGGGGAATGGGACTTGTGATTTCATTGATACAGGAACTCCCAGGTAAGGAAATTTCTTTTTACCAATGCAGGTCTTCTCTGCAACTTGGAGAGAAATGCCTAGAACACTGAGAGGTTAAATGACTTCCGTAAAGTATACATCAGAGGCAAGCAGAATTTGAACCTAGGTCTTCCCCACTCTGAGGCTGGCCCTCTATAAAAACCATGGTTAAATAATTTTCAAGAAATAACTAATCAGATAGTCAAAGTTTGAGTGTTCGAGTGTCCACTTATTGCCCTCAATTCTAAGAATAATCTATGTTACATTTTGCAAAAATTA
This sequence comes from Pseudocheirus occidentalis, assembly GCA_028646575.1. Classification (NCBI taxonomy): domain Eukaryota; kingdom Metazoa; phylum Chordata; class Mammalia; order Diprotodontia; family Pseudocheiridae; genus Pseudocheirus; species Pseudocheirus occidentalis. The sequence goes on along the minus strand of CM053593.1, from coordinate 139,863,352 downwards.
GTTACCATATAATACCATATTGAAAAAAGTGACATACTTCCAAGGTAGGTTACCAACCAGTTCTTGCATTCTGATATACAGAGAGCAAGTTTACCACAACCAAATTTTCAAGGATCTGATGAAAGTGACAACCCTGGCTATTTGAAATAGGCAAAATTTATCTCCAGTACCACTCCCCTACACTCATTCCTACTGCCCCAGCACTAATGGTCTTTTGCTGTCCTAAAGCCCCACCTCAATCAGTATCTGATAGCCATCTAGAATAATAATACTAATACCCTTTCCCAAGGATATATATGTAAAAGAAGATAACCTTTTTAACCCAAGAGTACACATTTAAGAATTTCCAATATGGTTAACACATGCAAGGGGATGGTAGCTAGAAGAGAATTCTCAGGTCACTCCTCAAATATGGGGACACCTATTCTACCTATTATTAAAGGCTACTCCCTTGAACCCATAGTTTTTAGATCAAACTATCTACTACAATGAGAAGATAGTTCTTATTTGGGATCTGATAACTTTGAAAAAGTATTTCCTACCTTTCCATAGCCCCCTTTACCAAGTACTCGAAGTAGCTCAAAACATTCTGGTCTTATTTTTTCTGGCCCTTTGTTCACACTAGTTTCTGAGATTTCAAATTTTTCACAATGTTCCATGCCACTAGGGAGAAAAGCAAAACCAAAAGTCAACTGGCAAAAATTTATATTTTCTTCATCATGTTCTCAGAAAAAGAGAAATGTAATCTTGTTAAGTAAAAAAATGCATATTAGGCAATTTTGTATCTGTGCTGAGGTAAGTTACAGGGTCAAATATATGGCAGCTCAGACTAAAATGCACTGACAGTGACAATATGAATTGTATTTTCTTGTATATGCACCATATGCCTTAAAAATGTTAAGTAAACAAGTAGAAAAAGATTTTATCAACCACATAATATAAAAGAAAAATTTACTTTCATAATATGAATATTATGTAAGACAAAGTTTGGACTTTATGCTCATCTGGAAATTTGAGCAATATCCTAGGAGCTGTCTAAAAATATCCAACCAAAAACAATTTGGAACTATGCCCCCAAAGTGACTCAACTACCCTTTAGCCCAGCAATACTACTACAAAGAAAAAGATCCATATGTATGAAAATATTTATGTCCGCTCTTTTTGTAACAGCAAAAACTAGAAACTAAAGGGGTGCCTATCAGTCGGATGATGACTGAACAAATTAAGGTATATGAATGCAACAGAATATTACAGTACTATAAAAAAATGATGAAGGGGACAATTTCAGAAAAAACTGTATGAAATGATGTGAATGAAGTAAGCTGAACTAGGATAACAATTTATACAATAACATAACAATAACACTAAAGAAAAACAACTTTGAAGACATAAAAAAAAAATCGATCAATGAAATGAACAACTCTAACTCCAAAGGGTTGATGAAATGCATGCTCTAGTACATTTTTGGACACAACCAATATGGGAATGTGTACTGCTTGACTATATATATTTGTATCAAGGGTCTGGTTTTTCTTTTTCTTTTTTTGAAGGGGCAGGGTTCTTCTATTCCCCATCCCAAAAAAGGGAACATAGAAATAACCATAGATGAGGCACACGGTTTTGAAAGGTACATGCTGAATTTATCCTATACTTTAAAAGAAAAGCAAGCTCTACATGCCGGAGATCAACAGTTTTATATAAATACTCCTTTTTCTGTTTCTGCAATGTATATGGAAATGCTCATTTTATTTGGTTTAATTTCAGAATAAAAATAAAATGAAAAAAAAATAACCTCAAATCACTTCTACTCTTGTAGGTAGTAGCTTCTTTTTAAATAATTAAATCTATTCATCTTTCCACATTTGCTGTTAGTCTGAAATAAGGGCACCAAAAAGGTATCAATTCTGCTTAGTGACCTAAATTAATTCTTTACAACTATTAAGCTTGTATTACTGTGTATCTTCTTAGTTTTGGGGGGGGGAAAAAATCAACTACCCAGCTAGTAAATATATGGCAGCTCAGACTAAAGTGCTCTTGTTTAACCAAATAGTAACATGACATTATACGTATTTTAGTATAAGAATAATGTTCATAATATACAACCAAAAGTACTTAACTTTTCTGTGTAAGTTATATGACCTTAAAAAATTAAACTATGGGATGAATACCCCCTAAAGTTATCTAATGCAGTACAGTAACATGGAGCTGCCCTACATTCTCAAAGGACTTGCCAATAAATTTCAAGCTTTTCTCTTTCAGGCTTGTAAAAACTTAAGAGTACAGGTCTGGTTATTTTTCTATTATCTGAGTACTAGTATAACTAAGTCAGAGAGACTTATCAGGTCAACAGAATTTTTAGCCACAAGAACTGTCAAAGACCATCTACTAAGCAGCAGAGGCTATGGTCACACTGTTAAGGGAGTAATGGCCACATCAATTAAATAAATGCTTGATATGCTGATACAAAGGATATTCAAAATGTTTATTTAAAAAAATAAAATTCTTGAAGGACACAATATTTAGCAACAGACTTTGAGTTGTATTATGATATAGTATAACAATACAATACAAAAGATGTCTCAATACTTAAGTTATACAATCATCAGCTTTAGCTTTTAAATTTAATAAGCAGTCTGCGAATATCATACATCTGAGACTGACTTGGAGTCATGTCACTAATGCTTGTAAAGAGTTAACTGCCTATAAAAGTTAGCACTCTATTAGAATATTTTAGAACAAACTTACATTTCATATGGTCCAACTCCGCCATGGTCCATGCTTTCACTTAATTGACCCTGGAAAAAAAATGATAAATTTTTTTAAAAACACCAGGGCTGAAAATAATTTCTGGCCAACCACTTAAAAGAACTGAAATTCTCTGTCGTTTTTTAATAGTTGAACATGATAATTTATAAAAGCGTTCAAGAAACAGTTTGTAGGGTGCTTTTCACAAAAAAAATAACTAAACAATCAGAATTCCACAAGTAACTATTGTGGAGAGTCTATTTTTAAAAAAAAAACAATTGACAGACACTGAAACTGTTCGAAATTGTGTTTCCACCTGTCCAAAAAACCACCTATTTGCATTTTTGAAAGTGAAGCCACTATACTCCAAACACAAAATACTGAAATTCTGAATTGACATAATGTATGTATTTTTCCTATGTGAAACTGACTCTCCTATAACAAGCTAAAATAAACACAACCATTTCAAGATATGATAGCACTTTTTTATTCCAATTAGGGCAAAATTTAACAATTGTTGTAAGATCAAATGACTAAAAGTTCTGGAGCTAAATAGTCCATTTCAAACCTGATTAATAATGGGCTACAAAATTACTTGGTGATAGATGTTAGCAGAATTACTGCTATCAGGAAAGCAAAACTGCCTAAAGACAATTAGAAATTTGATAATTTTTAACATACTCCACTTGATTATGAATCTGAAATCTGAAATCATGTTTGAAGGGTAGAATACTATGAATCCATGATAGTTCTTAAACAATCAAGAGCATGACAAGAGAATATAAAAACCAGTCAAATGACCATATCTGTCTTACTTTCAAAGCAGGATAGTCAATTTAGGCAAAACAAAACAAAACAAAACTATCTGACTACGTACTTTGGCCAAAAAACTACTGTGAACAGGCCAGAATTGATATTCCCCGAGGTGGCCTCTTCTAAGTAATACAAGTGGGGGTAATACAAGTAACTCACACTCTTTCTACTTACACATTTTTTCTTCCTTGAAGACTTTTTAATCTCCACAACTATGAGTAAATCACCTATTGTGACGTAGTTGCTTTTAAGACAAAAGACTCTGACCACCTTTCAGAAGTAATGCAGCTGGTATTACATAATTCTGCTCTTCTCTGATGTTACTTTTATTCAGTTCTAAATTGAAGACCACAAAGCAGTTAACAAAAAAACCATAGCTTTGAAGCCAACTCTCCACTCAAGCTATGCCCTATGGCTGTTTCATTTCCTGAGCTAAATGGATCTGTATTACCACCTGCAGCTGTATATGTGCTTAAAACTTTCAACCGTTACATAGGTACAGAAACATTTAGAACAAGTCATCCATTCCTAGTATCCATCATTAACACAGCACACAGGAAGCTTCATCAGAAGAAGACTTTCTAAATCAGCAGGATAGCCTACATAGGCAATCTTCTTTCACATGAACTTCTTTATCCATATTTCTGTGTTGTAAGGTTTTTCTTTCTTCTTTCCCATTAAAAAAAAAATGCTATCAGGAAGTGGTACCATCTCCACACCTTAAATTAGGAGATCTAATTTTAAATCCAATAGAAATAATACTTGTATTATAAATCTTACATGGGTGTTATAAGGAGAGTACTTATAAACTTTGAAGAAAATTTGAGTTACTACTGTGATCCTAATGATTACATTTACTATCTCTTACTTTTCCTGTGTTTTACATAGCTATATTGTTGGAATTCCCTTTTCCTGTCCAACAAAGCCTAAATTTATCTCCCAAACACCATATAAAATACTGTTTCAAGCTGGCTTAGCAGAATGACTTTTGTTTGCAAAAATTCTCATTGTATATAAAAATAAACACAGACACATACACACTCTACAAGGCCTAATGAAATTGAACATAATCATTAAAAAGTTAGAATGGCAGAAACTGTCATAAAAAATAACACCCATTAAATCATTCTTTCCATTCAGATGCTTACTATAGTTCCCTTATTAAGTCAAAATTACCCAAGGAATGAGGAAGAAAGTCAGTTTAACCTGAGAAAGTGCTTTTAAACAAATGTAGCTGTATAATTTTAAAGTTCAGTTCACATTTATAAATTAATATATATCAAATTAGTATTAATTAAAAGAAAATAAATTAATAAGAAAGCAATTCCCAACTTAACCCCATTACCAAACAATTATTGAGCACCAACCACTTTACAAAATCACTGAAAGGCATCAAACATGAAAATCCTTGATCACAATAGTAATTCAATAAATCAAATCTCCTTTGAAGAACTCTCTTACATTTTCAAATCAAAGGCTCAGGAAATTAATTACTGATCTTAAAACTAGCTTAACTATTCCTCATGGAACTCTCAAGTTTCAGAGAAAGAAATTTTCAACTTTTTACTCAAAAAGAATCTTACATGACAGTCTAAAGTCACTGCTTTGAACATATTACAAACTGCAAATCAGTATATACCTATATTAACTGTATAATTTCTATTGTCTTTTCTAGTTTTATGTTCCTTATAGCAAACAGAAAAGTCCATACTTTCAGAAATTCTTACAATCTTCTGACAGAGAAGTTTCCCTGAGGTTCAATTTATCATCCCAGATTACAGCCATTGACCAAAAACCCATTGGATTTCTTTTTTGTCTGGATCCATGTGTTCATCACCTGTGTAGGGTGCTTCCCAAAGAGGAAATTTTTTTGGCCAATGAAGAATTACTATTCTGAAGCACTGAGAGCTAAAGTGACCAGGGTCACATGGCCAGGATGAACTCAGATGGTCCTGACTGAGACTTTTTATCTGCCACAACACCCAGTTTCTAATTTATTAGAAAATTTAGATATCCTTTTTACAGGTACTGAATTTTATTTAATTTTAGGCAAGAGAACATAGGGCAGCGGTTCTCAACCTGTGGGTCGCAACCCCTTTGGGGGTCAAATGGGGTCGCCTAAGACCATCGGAAATCACATATTTCCAGTGGTCTTAGGAACTGAGACACCGCTCCTCTCTCCGTCTCCAGGAGGGTCAGCCCACATGCAGATACACCCCACATATTAAAGGTATTAAATTAAAAGCACTAAAGGGTCGTGGCATTAGGAAGGTTGAGAACCACTGGCATAGAGGGTAGTGTTGTATTTGGGTTCTGCAAGACCCAAATTCAATTCCAGACATGTGACCCAAGACAGTCATTGAACCTCTCAGCTTCAGTCTTCTCGTGTGTAAAATGATGAGAAGAGCACCTATCTCATAAAGTTGTTGTGAGGATGAAATGAGCTAACATATATAAAGCACTTATGTCTTAAATTGCAATGTACATGCTACCTATTACTATTATTATTTATAAATGTATAATCTATTATATTTGCTCCTCTTTGAAAGATTCATTTAGTCTTCTAAGTACTGAAAAACTAATTAACAGGTACTTGGTGAAATCTTCGTGCCCACACCAAAAAGCTTGCCCCATTCTAAATAGAGTTATACTGGTATCCCATAAAGTATAATCCTACAGGTTATCTGACACCTCAAAATATGCACCACTGCCAAAATAACTGCATTTACCAATAAATCACACTTCAGTAAAATGTAGAATGGAAAATGTTTCTTAGAGATCCCAGAATCCAACTTGTTCGGTTTTTAGGTGAGGAAATCAAGGACCAGAAAGGTAAAGTGTGTTGCCTAAAGTTAGATGGCTAAAGTGGCAGAGCAAGTACACTTGAAACCGCAATCTCTTGATTTAGATCTAATGTTCTTTCCACTACATCATACTGAAGGCCAACTAATTGCTGGCTGATTGGCAATAAGTGATATAGTTCACAATGTAGTTTAACAGTACCAACAAAGTAAGTTTTCTGATCATTTCTCTGAAACAAAAGGAATATATTGGTTTGAACAGCAAAATTTTTAAAAAGTCTATTTCACAGATATTAAATGGAAATTAGGCTAATTTCCTAGTATTTTAACTTTTTTGAAATCTTTCCAAGTGTAATGTTGTTCAGTCACATCTGATTCTTCAGATACGTTTTTCTTGGCAAAGATACTGGAGTGGTTGGCCATTTCCTTCTCCAGCTCATTTTACAAATGAGGAACTGAGGCAAACAAGGTTAAGTGACTTGCCCAGGGTCACACAGCTAGTGAGTAAGGCCAGATTTCAGGGGTCACACTCTATCCATTGTATCATCTAGCTGCCCCAAGTGTAAAAGTTTTAACATTTTAAAAAGATGATGAACCTAGAATTCTAAAATTGTCGATTCAACCAAGAAAAGTATGTCATGTCAAAGTATACATAAACACTGAGAATGCAGGGTCAAAGTCCCCTTTTTGCTTCAAATAGTATTTAATATTCCATAGAGCTTCCAATAATATCAAACACCAAGCACTAGGCTAATGTGAACACAGAATTAAGAGGTGAAGGGCGGCTAGGTGGTGCAGTGAATAGAGCACCGGCCCTGGAGTCAGGAGTACCTGAGTTCAAATCCGACCTCAGACACTTAACACTAAAAAAAAAACAAAAAAACTAGCTGTGTGACCTTGGGCAAGTCACTTAACCCCAATTGCCCTCCAAAAAGCAAAAAAAAAAAAAAAAAAAAAAAAAAAAAGAATTAAGAGGTGAAAAATCTTGTAACAAGCTTCCTTTCCTACCAGCCTATTTACTTCTCTAAAATACCTCTCAGGTTTAATTCAACTTGATAATTCAATTGACATCTATTTTTCATAGGAAAAAATTTCATTTATTTTAGAAAGGCTGTGTGCTGTTACAAATAGAGAGCTGACCCTGAAATCAACAAGATTCAAGCTCAAGCTTTGCTACTGACAGATACTGGTTAGGTGACCGTGGGTAAATCAACAATGCTCTGGGCAACTCTCTGCAGACTAATTGGCATTGAAAGCACTGACCTGCATTATTAGAGGGAGTTTCCTCACCTATACCAAGGAAATCATAAGCCCAGTTTCTATGTTTAATCCAATGCATTTATTTAATGCCTATGAGTAAAACAGGTTAGGGTACAAATTAAAACGAAACAGTCTTTACCCTCAAGAAGCCTATAAATCCAAGGAAAGACTAACAGAGAATTAATAGCTGGAGGGTAGGAGAAAGTAGGGGGAGGAACTTCATCTGAACTGAGCTATTAAGAAGTAAAGGGCCTTCTGAGCACCTAGGCAGACTTATGCAAATACACAGAAGCAGGGAAGCTCAGGAAACAGAGAGTAGCCTGATGAGAAGCAGTGGTTGAAGTAAGTATGAAAAGGCAGTTTGGAGTTAAAAAGCTTCAAAAGCTTGGTGGTGGGGTTTATGTTCTCTTCTTGGGGCAGCAGGGAAACAGCTTTTCAAGCAGAGGAATAACATGATCAGATCTGCCTCAAGAAGAGTATTTTAGCAGCTCAGTGAAAAACACTGGAGAGGGTTGAAACTAAAAGCACTGACCAATTAAGAGGCCATTATAATAATCCATGAAAGAAATTATTCGGAATTGAAGGCAGTCTGTGAGCAAACTGAAGGGAACCGATGGGAGAGATGACATGAAAGTAAACTAACTGGATTTGGGGGAGAACAGAGCCAAAGATTACTTTTCAAGTTACAAAACTAGGAGCACGGGGCTATCAAGAGAAATAAATAAGTTGGGAGAAATGGTAGAATTAAAGATTAAAGATGATCTTGATAAGAAAAGCATTATTCATTCCTGTTTTAACTTCCCTGCTTTAGGGTACTCAAAGTTCTTCATATAGAAAACATATACTTATAGATATATATAGCATGTACATATATGTGGCATCTTTTATTTATACATGTCTTTACACACATATATATACATGTACATACATATAAATATATACGTGTATATAGATATATACATATATACACACATGCATCATGCGTACACATATATATGCCATATATATGTGGCATCTTTTAATCTTGACATGCCAGTTTGGTAATATGCAAATGTTATTATTGTTTGAGGGGATAAGAAAGGCATTAGGCAGTTCAATAACATCCCAATAACACAAGCAAAGTATTACTCAGCTCTCAGATTATTATTCTATTTGAATTTTCTTTTTTTAATTTAAAAGGAAAATGGGAAACAAAACAGAACTTTGAATATTCAATTCATTAATATTTTAAAATCTCTTGTCTAAAGACCCATGATGATACTTCATCAGGACATGGTAGTGATACTAGGTTCTAAAAGTGGTAAGTCTTACCAAATTGAAAAGGATAGAGTATAGGATAAGTAAAAAATGAAATAAAATGTTCACCAAGTCTGAAAGTGATGTGTGTATGTATAATATGTATGTGTATGTATATATGTGTGTGTGTATATGCAATATTCAAACACATATAATATAACTATTAGATATTAATTACTATTATTAACAATGTTCTTATATGAACAGTCTAAGCTTGGAAAAATTCACCACCAAAATGCTGACCATAATGAATAATTTTGGCCATCTTAACTCAAAACTGTATGCTAGAACTGATTGGCCAAGAAATCTTCCCAAGCCATGGGTTCCACTCCTGTTTCTGACACATATTTGCTTAACCTCTCAGAGTCCCAGGAAATTCAAACTACACATTTTCTATCTGTAGTAGCAGTAGGCTCATGAGTTCCCCCTCTCAGGTTGATGAAATTACAGATATCAACAAAAACAAACAAAAACACTACATACTAGGACCTGAAGGGATAGAACCTCTTCAGTTTCCTCTACCTGTTCCCTACACAGATGGTGAAATCACAGGCCAGGAAGGGAAAAAAGTATATCTATTACGGTGTGGAGTCTGTGAAGGGATCACCAAGGTGGGGGGGGTTTACTCACAAAGATGAAATCACAGATCTTTTAAGTACTAAAATATATAAAATAGCTTGGGCAATCAGATCTTCTTAACCATGCCACACCACTGATGTTCACTGGCATAGAAATAAATTATTTTAGATTCACCAATTCTAAAAAACATCTTTAAAAATAATAAATAATCCTTATGTACAATCTGGCCTGGAAAAAGAAATATTGCAAAATAAATAAATAAAAGATAAAAAACAAGCTCTATTTTAAGTAAGCTAGAAAGTATTCCTACCATATATAGCAAGGTGGCCCTGGAACCACCACTTAAGTCCCAGATAAAGCAACTTATTTTGGGGAAGCCAAATCACAGCTGTCGGCATTGTTTTCTCCATTCCCAAATCTCATCAGAAAATTGCACAAACCTCTCTGTCTTGGCGGGGTGGAGGAAAGAGGGAAGGGGAAGAGGGGAATCATAGTTTACACAGTAAACAGCTTTTAAACAATTATACCTTAACCCTCATCCCCAAACTCTGCAAGATGCAGGTCACCCTCCCAGGGCGGCGGCTGCTGCAAAGCACAGTCCGCAGACGAACTTTTCAGCTGTCATCCCAACAGCTGAGCGAGCGCAAGGGAGGCGCCAAGTCACCAGGGCGAGCGCAAGGAGCGGGGGACCCCAGGTTGGGGGGCAGCTTGAGTTCTCCACACCAACCACCCCCTGCCTGTTCCCCAGTGGCCGCCTCCCAGCCCCGCTGCTCCAGGGTCACCCTGAAGCTCACGCCACCGCCCGCCCCCCGCCGCTGAAGATCCAGGGTCGGGGCGGGGGTTGAGGTGGGGGGGTGGCCGAGGGCTCAGAGCACCTGCGCCCGTCAGCTGCCACCCCCACCTCGGGATTGATCCTGCCGCGCCGCCGACTCCGCAGCTGGGCTCAGGGCTCGGCCGCCTAGCCGCCATCCCGCTCCGCTTGCCCTCGCCCTAGACCCAGCATCTGGCTCTCGCCGCAGGCAAGGGCCCTGGAAAAGGCCGGGCTCCCTAGGCCCGAGCCTACGACCCGGCCTTATTATCTCCTCCCGGCCCAGCCGGCCCAGCCCGGCCCGTCTCAGCCCCCCGACCCCGGGCCTCACCCCTTCCTCCAGCTCATCCTCAGAGCCTGCGTCCTCCGGCTGGTCCAGGTCGATGTCAAAAACTCCTGCCATGGCCTCAGCTTCCCCGTCTCTGAAGTCTGGCGCTGAGTAAAATCCGTCCCGCCGCCGCCGCCGCCTCATGGGCCCGGACCCGCCGCAGCCACCGCTGCCGCCGCCGCCATCACCAGCTGCCTGGTCTCAATGCGACTGCGCTCAGACCCTAGGCTCACACCGCAAATTCGGCCATCGCACATGCGCAGGACTACCCATGAAGCCTAACTATGGGCAATGGGCAAATTTACTTCTTGCTCTGAAGTAGAGGTTTAGACGTGCGCATAACCTCACCTGAAGCCGAGGTTATAAACCTAAGTGTGCATCTCGCCACAAAAGCGCTTGATAAACGGTAGGCATGCGTATATTTTCGGAAACTGACGAACTGAAATCAGAAGTTGCGCTTAACTTTGTGCTAGCTGAGGAAGTGGTGGCAGAACTATGAGAAGAATTCGCAGAAGGGAACATGCGCACTCATTCTTCTAAAGTCTTGAGTCCGGCAGCGAACATGCGCAGGAGTAATGTTTCGGGAGGGATTAGTTCGTAAAAGTGAGCATGCGTGACTTAAGAGCCGTTATTCTGGAGCTTGTGGCTTATGGCTTGGCCCGCCTAGGAGCCATAGGTGAGCGAGGGCTCAGGCCAGGGGTGGGTAGGCCCGAGATGAAAGAGTCTTCCTTTCTCAATCTCCAGATCCCGGGACCTTCTCCGTGGTAACCTCGAAGGGAATTTTAGGGGTCCCAGGTCCCCGCCCTCCCCTCTCGGCCTCACGGCTTTTGCCTTTCCCTGGTCTTTGAATTCCACTGCAGTGAAACGTAGCCCCTGCTGCGACCCTTCGCCTCGGAGACGTTCGGCGCGTGCGGAGAAACCTGGTTTTTCTGGCTTGTATTAACAGTGAAACTGGGAGCAGGAAGGACTTTGGAGATCGGCGGCAGAAGGGCCAGCCACCTGATTTTACAGGTGAGGAAACTAAGCCCCAGGAAGGGCATATGACTTGTCCAGGATCCCCACGAGTAGTAAGATCCGTGATTGGAAGTTTCCGGACTCCAAATCCAGTGATCTTCATTGATTGGATTTTCTCCCTCCGAATATGCAGATTCCCACTCTTCCATGCCAGCCCACGCTTGTGTGAGTCCCATCCGCATCTTTTGTCCGAAAATTAATAAACCTGACATCCATCCCCATTGCCACCATACCTATGACCAGCCCTCCCTCTTTTTTGTTTTTGGTTGTTTTTCCTTTTTCTGGTGTTGTCAGCGAGCATTTATTATGGCACTATGCCAAGCACTAGGCATATGAAGAAAAAGCAAAACCTTGCTCCCTAAGTCAAAATGATTTTTGTCTAGATGACTCAGTGTTGCACCTAGTCACTTAAATGCAAACTAACTGGCTGACACAGTCTCTTTTCCCATGCTTTTGTCAGTGCCTTCCTTCCCTCTGAGACTACCCTGTCATATGTGTGTATGTGTGTTTAGTTTGTATATAGTTGTTTGTATATTGTTTCCCCTATCAGACCTCCAGGGCCCTGAGAACAGGGGGGTTTTGTTTGTTTTGGTCCTTCTTTGTATCTCCACTTTTTGTACAGTGCTTGGCTCAAAATAGGTATTTGGTAAATGCTAGTTGACTGACTGAACTTTTCTTAAAAGGGCTACTATAGATTCTGGGCCCCTAAGCTTGGAAGGATGGTGAAGCCTTAATATATTCTCACTCTAACTTTATGGCATTTTGCTACTGGCAAAAACAAAATCATTGCTTTGAGGAAGAATTGACAGAGAATCTGACGTTCCAGATAAAGGAAGGAAGGCTTGTCAAAAATTATTTTTGGTGCATCAATTCTGAACGATATTCACCTTTTGTTTTTCACGTTCTAAACATATCTACATGCTTAAAAATTGTATTCTGAGAGTTTTTATGGAGAAAGAAACAACAAAATTTGGCAACTAGTTTTGATATGTATGGTAGGTTAGAGTGAGGAGTCAAGTATGACACCAAGCTTGTAAAACTTGAGGACAGCAAGAATGGTGGTGCCCTTGATGGTAAGAGGAAAGTTTGAAAGTAGTATGGGTTTATAGGGAAAGATAATGAGTTCTGTTTTGAACATATTGAGTTTGCAATACCTGTGGGACATTCAGTATGAGTAAGCAATTGGTGATATGGAACTGGAGTTCAAGAGAGAGAGGAGGGCAAACTATATAGAAATGGGAATCATCTGCTTGGAATCCAGAACCATTGAAAGCTGATAAGATCACCAAATGAGAGAGTATATTGGTTTGGGAGACACCAGTATGAGTGGGCATGGAATGGAAGAAGAGTCATTGAAGGAGGCTGAAAAGTAGTGGTCTGACCAGTTGTGTCACAAAACAATAAAGTTCTGTTCTAAGGCGTGAAGAGGTTTCAGTCTCATCCATAGTACTAATACTGATTGAAGGCACATCTGATTTTTTCATGTTCTTCAGTACTTCAAAAAAGCAAGGGTAACCATTACACATCAATTCCTAATCCAAGCAATTGTGTTGGTCAGTTGCCCTTTCTAAACTGTAATAGTTATTATCATTGATGTTTAATTATTTACATCTTCCTACAAAACTGGAATGATTGAAATATAACTGTCCTCTTACAAATTATATGTATTTGTAGGTGGTTTAATTGCCAAATGTGTGACAATTTTTGTTGTTACTGTAAATAAAATTTCTTTTTGTGATATTTTCTTAATCTTTAATGTGGACATCTTGCAGCTTTGCTAAACTAATTTTATGTCTTCATTAATTTAAGGGGTGAAACAGTTGGATTTTCCATATATACTATCATGTCATCTGCAGAAAAATCACCTGAAAATTGCTCAATCTCATTAATAATCAAACAGATACAAATTAAAAGAACTTTGAGTTGCCAGTTCACATTTATCAAACTGGCAGAAACCAGAAACAGTGGCACAAATAAAATCAATGAAGACAGAATTAGAAGAGAAGCAGTAGAGAAGGGAAAATATCTGCATCAGATATCACTGATATTTGTTATAAGGATTTTGTTTTTTCTTTTTGTAGGGAGGAGATAGGAAAGAGAGAAAATAAAATGCTTAACTGAAAAAGCAATTTAAAAAAACCCCAATCTCTGTTTCTCTCATACACACACATATGCACAAGCTTGCTATCTGTAGTACACAGAGAACTGCCGCACAAAAAAATAGTTACAGTAATTAAGTGGGCCTGCTTGTGGTTGCCTGAAGGCCGAAACCCCCAGACCAAAACATACCACCCCTTTCTTTTTCTGAGACAGGCTTCCATACTACCAAAGATACAGTAATACCTGTTATGAGGCCTTACAGTTAAGGATCATGACAAAAACCTGAGGGCCAGCCTTGATTCTTCTAACCACTTTCCTTCACCAACAAACTTCTTTCCATCTGCCTGTACTCTGCTTGTACTCATTTTCCAGTAGTTAGTATGCTCCTGCTCCCTCATTACAGATATTAACTACCAATGTATTTATCTCAGTTAGGGAAGGAAGATAGAAACAGCATAGTGTCATGGTTAGAGATCCAGTCCTGGAATCAGGAAGAGCAAGTGCCTTACGTGAACCTGATGTAACCAACTGTGAACGATTCTTAAGCAGCAGAGCTGGTATCATTTGTATTGCCATAGGAAGTTTTCTTCTTGGGAGTTCCATATAGCGAAGAAAGCACATTTGCAATACAATACCATCCCATCTCATGAAGAGAAGATACTTTTTTTTTAAACAGATAGAAGTAATTATTAAGGACAGAAATAAATTTTTGATGCTATTTTTAGTACACTATTAAAGATATTTAAGAACTTTGAGGTTCTGTTTTTCCCTTCAGCTGAACTTGAATGTTATTATGGTTATATAATGTGTGATTACTTTCTGATGTGTGCAGATGTGTTTTTATTGGCCCTTGATGATCTGTAGATATTTTCAAAGACATGATTGTTTCCTATTATGCTTTATTCACTTTCTTTGTAGGAAAAGGCTTGGTCGACATGTCAATAGTCACAGTTCAACTTGGTCAGTGTGGCAATCAGATTGGCTATGAAGTGTTTGATGCCATATGTAGAGACTTAAATAACACTCAGGGATTCTGCTGTAAGAGGGAGAATGAAGTGTATCAGGCATCTTGCAAAGAACATTTCTTTAATGAGGAGAAAAGTGGAGGTATGTAATTAAGCTGGTGATAAACATTGAGAACAACTCCTTCTGTGTCTTTTTTTTCCTTTTACTAGATATTGACCTAGAATACCAATTATGGAAAATAAAAGTATTGCCTATTTAAACAGAAAGCAACCTAGGAAATGTTCAAAAATCTCTATCCAATTTTACATTTTTTTTAAAACACCCATTGTTTTATATACAATGGCTCCTCAATAAATGTTGCAAAGAAAATTTAATCTAAAATTGGTAAGTTCTATTTTAAAGCAAAACTGTTAAATGTAGTTACAATTTAAATGTTGCTGTTTTCATTTTTATATTGAAAGTGGTATGATAGAACAATGGGCCTATACTGATACTGTCTTGAAAGGGTGTAATCCTTCCTAATATAGGAAGGTAGAGGATGATTAACCACTTCTCAGATACATATCTTGAATATGTAACAGTAGCTGAGTTACTGTTTCCTACCTGAGGTCTAGAGTGGGTTCTATAAATTCTCACCCTTGTATTTGATTTGGAGTGACACCTGAACTTGTAAACTAATTGCATTAAATTAGTTATATACATTTGTTTAAACATAGAAGCCTACTGCTTACTTTCTTTGGAGGAGAAGGCCTGTATTTATATGAAGATACAAAAAATGAAACAGTCCAATCTATTTTCAAGGAGGTTATAAAGCAGAAAAGCAAGTACCAACATGTATTATTAAAAATACTAAAATTAGTAAATACTAAAACTCAGCAGTAGGAATGCTAAGCAATAGGAATAATATTGGTATCTTTGCAGCTTGCCTGGATTTCATACCAAAGTGACAGATTCCCTCTTTTCTTTCTGGTCGCATAAATTTATACTCTGAATTAGCATGTAAAGGCCTTCCCAGCTCTCAGTTTATGATCCTTTGTGTGGATAACTTTTTCTACATTTTGTTTTCCTCTTTACATTCTAGTTCCAGTTGCCCGAGCATTGCTTATTGACATGGAGGCCAAAGTGATCAGTCAAACACTATTAAAGGCTGCCCATTCTGGCACATGGAAGTATGGTCAGCACTCACATTTCTGTCAGAAACAAGGTTCTGGAAATAATTGGGCATATGGGTAAGAGTTATTTACTCAAATTTCACATAAATTACTGGTATGCAGTTGAAGAATCTAAAGAAACCATAAACTTGAAATTGTGGATCCATCAGTCAAAAAATATTAAATGCCTTAAGTCAGAGCTTGATTTCAGACAGTAGAAGGTAGCAATCCTGCCTTTGTGTTTATGTCTCAGTTAAGGATTTCAAGTAGTATGAGAGACTGGTAGTTTCTCCAACTACAAGCTTCTCTTGACAGGCTAGGGAATAGGGAGTGTTTGTGTGTAGACTTTGGGTAAGAGAGAGAAACAAGTTTAAGGAGATACAATGGAGAGAGGCTGTCAGGTTGTAAAGCCAAGCACCAGCAGATTCCCAAAAGAATGCTACTGTGAACAGCTTTTAAGATTTGGATTACACAGTAATAGTGAACACTGTTTATTCCATTACAGATCAAAGTTCAGTCCAATATTCACAATGAATAATAGTCTCAATATTACACCTTATCATAGAAAGTCACAATATAGCGTTCATAACAGCTTAACATTGGAATGGCCACACAGTTTTCACTACAATGGCCACAATATTTTAGAACAAGGAACAAAAGAAGAATCACCTGGTTTCCCTAAGGGGGAAACCCTTCTCACTTAAAGATTCAATCAATCAATTCACAATATACCAATCTTCCACTCATGGGGCAACCATTAACTTAATCAGTCACTCATCTAGCAGTCAGTCACTAAGCTAGATTCCCAATTACTAAATATCATTAGTCACTAATATAGTCCTTAGAAAACCACACAAACTTTCTACCCCTTGATTTCCAGCAAACCTCAGTTTAGTCCAATGGGAGGCCTTT
>CM053593.1:139821982-139846079 GCA_028646575.1 Pseudocheirus occidentalis | reverse complement strand
CTTCCTGCTTGTTCAAAGCCTCCTGAAACATTTTTTGGGGAGGTTCCCAACTCTTTTCTACCTGGACTTAGTTCACCTGCTTCCACTTCTCCTTCTTTCATCTTCTCTGTCTCTCTCTCCCTGTCTTTCTCTCTCTCTGTCTCTCTCTCATTCTCTCACTCTCTCTCTTTCTCTTTCTCATCAGCAGACATCCCCAGACTATTCTAGAACAGAGTAGCACACAGTTTATCAGAGTTTAAATGTTCTTGGGCAGATTACTTCTGGGTCTCAGTTTCCATACAAGTAAAAATGAAGATTACACAGTAGCCTTGGTATCCAAATGAAATTTTTTTATGCGTGGAAAATAACATGTAATGTAAAGTACTTTTTGTTCTGTTCCTGAGCCCTTTAGAATATATAGGCCTGTGGAAATTTTTTCTAAGGATTTTTGCTTCTAATGATAATTTAAATGAATATCTCTAATCTTTTCTCTTTTTTCTCATTTAAACACTGTAGAGAATTGTAAAGGTCCTTACTGATTTTCAAAATCATTAGAGAGATTACCTGGTCTAATCCCCTCATATTAGAGAAAAGCTGAAGAATCCTGAACACCAAAGAGGTTGTGGTTTGATCTTGGTCACAAGACTAGCAAGTGGCATTGCTTTGCCTCTTGACCAAATTGTTTCTCAGCTACATATGGGTTCTTATGGGATTTGGGGGGACACAGAAGTCTGAAAATTTACGTTTCAGTGGAAAAGACTTGAGCTAGGGATTTTCTCTTCACAGGTGATAGGGCAAAGTAGGAATTCTAGGGTAAAAAACAAGATGGATCGGGAGGTGATAAAGTCAAAGGCTGGGGATGACATTGAACTTGACCATCACAGACTGCGAGAAACCTTAGCCAGTAAGGAGAGATAAGGTTTAATAATAATAATGATAGCACTTACAGTTTGCTTTAAAGTTTGTGTGGGTATACCTATTAATACAGTGTTATGGGGTGGCTACATGGTGCAGTGAATAGAGTACCAGCCTTGGAGTCAGGAGGACCCGAGTTCAAATTCAGCCTCAGACTCTTAACACAAAAAACTAGTTGTGTGACCTTGGGCAAGTCACTTAACCCCAATTGCCCTACCTTCCCCCCGCCAAAAAAAAACAAACCAAATACAGTGTTATTAGAGTACTAAGTAATAATGAATTACAAAATCATTTAATACAAGTTTTATCTGACTTTTAAATACTCTCTAATAAAGAGGCTAGATATTGCCAACCTAAATAAGATGTATAGAGCTTTCAAAAGTTCTGTCTTGTACTGTTACTGTATTAGCTTTTGTGTTGTAATTCTCCAGTTAAGTTAAAATTTACTTAGATTTGTCTGTTCCTTTTTTTTTTATGTAGTTATAGTGTTCATGGGCCCAAGCATGAAGAATCTATCATGAATCTAATTCAGAAGGAAATAGAGACATATGATTCTCTAAGAGGATTTTCTACTATAATGAGTATGGCAGGAGGTACAGGATCTGGTTTGGGAGCCTTCCTCACACAGAACTTGAGAGATGCTTATCCAAATTCTTTTATAATAAATCAGGTTATATGGCCCTATGGAACTGGTGAGGTAAGAGCATATTCCAAAATGTCTTCATCGAAAATTTTAGATTTAATTTTTTTAAGAAGAGGCTAAAAAATCTGGTCTGTTAATTCTCTATCTTCTCTTGAAAGTAATTGTCTCTTCTAGGGGAAGCTAGATGGCTCAGTGGATAGAAATCTGACCCCAGAGTCAGGAAGACCTAAATCCAGCCTTAGATACTTTCTAGCTCTGTGACCACTTAACCATGCCTGCCTCAGTTTCCTTACCTGTTAAATGAGCTGGAGAGAGAAATGGCAAACTACTCCCGTATTCTTGATAAGAAAACTCCAAATTGGGTCTGGAGAGTCAAACACAACTAAAGTGACTTGACAGCGATATCTCTTCTAGAGTGATTGTATAGCATGATGTATTCATGAGCAAGTCTCAACTTGTCTGTGCCTATTTCAGATTTTAGTCAGTGAAATCTTTATAAAGACTGTGAAATATCTGTAATTATGCCATAGGATCATATAATAACATGATAGACTTTTAGAACTTTAGAGGTAGAAATCAATTACATTTAATCTAAGGAGACATTTAACAACTCCTTTGCAGAATTTATGTGTAACACAGTCTTATAAAGGTGTCTTTTAAAGGTCACTGAATCCATTCCTTTGCAACTGGAAAGAATTATATCTAAACTATTTCAAATAAATGGGTTGTCTTTATTTTTAAAGTTCTGTTAAGGACAAAGATACTCTGACTTTCCCCAGGAACCCATTCTTGTTTTAGAAAACATCACTAATGACTGACTTTGATACACTTAGCTCTTCTCAGCAATGCAAGGACCTAAAACAACTCCAAAAGACTCATGATAGAAAATGCCATCCACATCCAGAGAAAGAAATATGGAATCTGAATGCAGAACGAAGCAGACTATTTGCTTTCTTTTTTTTGTTTTGTTTTTTCTTCTTCATGGTTCCTCTCATTCATCTGAATTCTTCTCTACAACATGACTAATGTGAAAATATGTTTAATAAGAATGTGTGTATACAGCCTGTATTGAATTGCACACCATCTTGCAGAGGAGGGAGGGAAAGGAGGTGGAGAAAATTTAAGTTATGGAAGTGAATGTTGAAAACTAAAAATAAATAAATTACTTTAAAAAAAGAAAACATCACTAAGATATTTACTCAGTTTTAAAAATCTAATATGTATGTGTATATATATATATGGGTGTGTGTATATATATATGTATATATATACATACACATCAAATTCATAGTTCATGATTTCGTCACAAAATAAAATATAGATCATCTTCTATATGGGAACACTTCATGCAGACTCTTACTGAATTATCTATTCTTAACTTATCCAAGCAAAATAATTCAATTTCCTTCAGCTTTTTCCTCTTAGTTCTCATTTCCCAACTTTTAAATAAAAATGTTTCTTTTCTTTGGGGAAGAGATTCTGTATATCAGGTATTTGCTGGTTATACTAGAAGAAGCATTACATCTCTATATTAAGACATGTCAATATAAGGAGTGATGTAGGAAGGAAGGAAACAAGGAAACGAGCAAATCATTTTTGACCCATTTTTCTCATAGGTTATTGTCCAGAACTACAACTCAGTTTTGACTCTTTCTCATCTGTATCGATCTTCAGATGCACTTCTTGTTCATGAAAATGATGTGGTACATAAGATATGTGCTAAATTGTTGAATATCAAACAGATCTCCTTCAGAGATGTAAATCAAGTCATTGCCCATCAATTGGGAAGTGTATTCCAACCTACCTACTCTTCAGAAGGTTCCTTTCAGTACCGAAGAAACCCATTAGGTAATATGATCATCTTAAATGCTTGTTTTTCAATGAAAGGTCTTATATTTTTCTTGAGAGTATTAAATATGATGTACTCTTTATTCTAAGGCATAAAATTAGTACAAACATAAATTTCAGTTTGATCCCCTTTGGCAATTTTTTGTTTGAATTCCATTGAGCCCCTCTTTTACTATAACTAACCTTTTCTAAATCTTCTCATTTTCCCTGATAATACTGCTTTCTCAGAACTTTCAGTGTGCTTTCAGTCCTTAATTAATGGAACTAAAAGGATCCCTTTGCTCCCTATTGCCATTTTGTACTTTTTGTTCCTCCATTATACAGTAGTCTGTCATGAAGTTATCTTTTGTAGTCCAAGACTTATATTTATACCATTTTCCCCATCCTCCTCACCATTGTTTTTCAACTTCAGGACATTCTCCCATCTTTCTAAAGGATTTTTGTACCTGTTTCTTCCCACCAATTCCTCCAACTTTATACTCCTGATGACCCTTGTAACACCCTGACTTTACAAATCTTTGATCATGTTCAGGTCAGAGGACTTTCATGTTCACTGTGTAGAGCCCACCCCTTACTATCAGCTTCCCCCTTGAAGTTTGGTCATGGGAATTGTTCAGTTTCCCAAATGTGGAATTTTATACTTCACTTCTCTGTGACAACTTCATCTTTTATACTCTGATCCCATCTTACTGAACTTCATCTTGACACTACAACACATATGATTTATTAACCCCTTCCTCTTATCCCAGTCTGTCAGCCACTACAGCAGTACCCTCACTAGCACCTTAAAATTGCTTGCCCATTTAACCTTCTTCCTTGCCAGTACTCAATTCACTCCTCACTTTGCAGATTTGTCTGCTACAAATTTATGCTAAACCTCAGCTGGGCCATCATCAATACTCAAGGATTTGTATTCATCTCTTTACTAACTCCCTTTTCCACAGCAGCTTTTTTGAACTTTAAATTCTATTCAGACTTACCATCCCTACTTACAATCAATAAATGACCTGCATTGCTACTTTCATAAAACTGAGCTCCTTCAACTCCCCTCATAGCTCAGAATTCTTCACCTTCACCAATTCTTCCTGACTGAATATTCATAGCCCCTCTCCTTGAAAAGAATAAATTCTTTACTTTAAGGTTTTTCTTTCAGTTATCCCTTGTTCTTCCCTTGTACCTCCAATATCTCTTATGTTGACTCTTTCCTTTCTACATACAAACCTGTTCAGCTCTTTCTATAAAAAAATAAAAACAAAATAAAAGATGAACCACCTTTCCATGTATACTTTACCTACTAAACTTGTGTGAAGCACTTTATACCTTCATTTGCTTATTCATGAGCCCTGGGCAATTTGGCTTAGATCTATCTTCATTCTACTAAAAAAGATCACAAGTGCCATCTTGATTGATATATTCAGTGGTCTTTTTTTCTTCCATCTTATTAAAAACATTTTTATTGGTATATCTTGTTTCAATTCATCAGTCTCTACCTGTAGTACCTTTCCATAAAAAGTTAAGCAAAATCACCTGATAAAATGATTGTAACTGGCAATATACACCACTTTGCATTTTTGTATTTTATTGTTTGTTAACATAAAGTATTTATGCTTTATTAATATTAATAACACTTTAAGAGCCAACATAGTCTGTTATTGTTTTACTGTAGTGACTTTTTCTTTTTTGTTTTTTGGGTGAGGCAACTGGGGTTAAGTGACTTGCCTATAGTCACATAGCTTTGAACTCGGGTCTTCCTGACTGCAGGGCTGGTACCCATACCACTTAGCTGCCCCAAAGAAGCCCATTGTATTTTTTTGTTTTGAGGCAATCAGGGTTAAGTGACTTACTCAAGGTCATGCAGTTAGTTTGTATCTGAGACTGGATTTGCACTTAGGCCCTCCTAACTGCCGGGCCAGTACTCTCTCCACTGTGCCACGTAGCTGTCCCCATCAGTGACTTTTTCTCAGTCCTCTCCTCCTTTGACCTCTGCAATATATTAAACCCTATTGAGTATCCCCTAATTCCTGAAAAACCTACTTAACTAGATTTCCGTAAGACATTGAATTTTGTCTTTTTTTGCTTGGTTTTGTTTTTCTGCCCACTAAATGTAGCCATTTTCCAAGGTTCTTTCTTCAACTATCTTCTCTTCCTGTACTCTCCCTGGACTTTACTTTTAAGCTTCAGCTGTGATATTTATTCACACGACTTCCAGCTTACATATCTAGCTTAGCCCCAACCTGAGCTTCTGTTACATATTTTCAGTTTGCTTAAACATCTTGATCTCTTTCTATTGCACCAAACCACAATTCTACCTAAAAATTCATCTTCACTCCCCAAAGCAGGTCTTCCTCTTGACCTTTTTTGTTTTGTTAATGGCACCTCCATTCTCCTTAGCTACACAGACTTGAGAATTCAGTATCATTTTTGACCCTCCCCACCCTCACCCCACCACATTTTGTCTCCATCTCCATCTCCACATCTGATCCTTAGGTTCTGTCAAATTCACTTCCTCTTTGTTTCTGGATTCCCCATCCATTCTACTTTGGCTGCCATCACCATAGTTCAGGCCCTCGTTACTTTTCACCAACACTGCTTCAGTGTCCTTCTTGCTTCCAGCTTCTTCCCCTTCCAAGCCTTTCTGAACAACACTGTGAGGTTAATCATAAAATATAATAGATTACATCATTCTTCTGATCAAAACTTTCAATACATGCTTGTCAGATTGAGTTCATTTATTAATGCTCACCATGTTCAAGGCACTGTGCTAGATGCCATGGGGTACACAGAAGTGAACAATACATGACTCTGCCCTTGAAGCACTTGATGCTTTGTGTTTTATGCTATTCTGATTTGGAAGTACCATGATAAAGATATAAGCCAAGTGCAATAGGAGAATAGATGAGAGAGAGCAATTACTTCTAGTTTGAGAGCTCAAATAAGATATTTTGGAGGAAGTGGTATTGGATTATAAGATTTTGACAAGCAGAGATGAGGACAAGAGGAAAGATATGCAAAGCAGAGGGATTACAGTGTGAGCAAAGGCGTGGAGATGAGAAAGTACATAGTATGTTTGGGCAATGGAAAGTAGTCCTATTAGCTAAGGTGCTCAGCATATGAAGGGGAATAATGGGAAATAAACCTGAAAAATTAGGCCAGATTGTACAGGATCTTGAATGTCAAACAAGAGAGTTTAGAATTTATAAACAATAGAAAACCATCACTGGATTTTGAATGGTCAGTGACATGCTTAATCCATTTTTTCAGCTCCCCATTACCTGATAGATAAAATCCAGACTCTTTAGCTGAGCATTCAGGCTTGAAATCTATGATCTTATGATTCCTGCCCTTCTTTTCAGAGCAAACAAAAGTCTGGAGGTATTTCTAATCCAGCTCCATCTCTATCACATTTTGATACTTAGTTGTTTTTCCTTCAGTTTTATCTATAAGCAAATAAAAATCCTTTCTTCTAAAAATGTTCCCAAGAGAATGTTTTAGAGAATTTAGAATGATAGAAAGTCAGGTTAGCATTTGTGCTTCTTCTGAGCATTTATTCATCACAGTGCAGAGAACATGTGCCTGGCACATAGTACATACTTAATAAAAGGTTATGAACTTCACTTACTTTCATTTTTTTTCTTTAAGTTCTTATTCATCTTCTAAACTCTCATTTGGTCTCTAGACCAGATACAGTGGTAGGTGGGGTGGGAGACAGGTGGAAGCCTACCTCTGCACCCTTACCCTATATTGCCGCAGTAGGGCAAAGCCCTAATGGCCTTATGCTAGTTATGGCTCTGGGTACAAGTGTGTTGATTAATTTTTTCGTTTGATATTAATTTGGCAGCTGTGTTCTTTGCAATAGACATATTTCCCTTGTAACTGTCTTTTAATGTCATTCATTTTGAATGATCCTGGTCTTAGAAAATAAAATACATATTTTGGCATCAAATTGATTAACTTAAAATACATGTGTGTGTATAAAATATATACCCACATACATACATATATGCACTAATGTGTGTATATATGTATATATACACACATATGTGTATGTCACTACACATGTGTGTGTAATTTAATAATAACAATCTGGAGTAATTTATTAAAAATATTCCTCTCTCTCTCTTTCTCTAGGAGACTTGATGGCAAGCTTGGTTCCACACCCTGAATTCAAGATGCTGGGTCTCCGTAACATTCCTCAAATGTCTGAAAACTCTTTGGCATATACCACTTTTGCTTGGGCTGGATTGCTCAAGCATTTAAGACAGATGCTCATTTCTAATGCTAAAATGGAGGAAGGTAAGAAATTCATTTTAAAAACAATATTCCCATAATGTGGGCTTTGAGAACCTCTAATATGGGCTACCTAGGGTAGGACTCTCCCAAAGTCCCAGTGGTTTAATTGCTTTTTACCCTCACTCTCACTCTGTAATCCCCAAACAAAATTGTAAATCAGCTTTAGACAGTCATCTATTCTGTCCCTGTTATTATTCCTCAAATTAACAACTTCCATGACCATTTAATAAATTGGCTTTGGGTTTTGACTCTATATATTTGAATTAATTTGTCTCTGATGGCCTTAATTTCTTAAATAGTACATAATAGCTCTGTTCTACATATGTGATAAATCTTAACCAAAATGAAAATATTACAAGTTTCAGAACTAAAAAAGTACATTGCCCACATGTTTTTACTTTGCTTCTTCTTGTATTTTCTTACTATAGTACTTTGTTATTATTATGCTGGACTTTTGTGGGTGTAGCTTGTAATCTACTAATTCATTTTTTTCCAAGCCAAGAACTGCAACAATTTTATGAAGCCAGGGAATAAGAAATTGAATTAGCAATATGTTCTGTTTACATCCCTCTAAATCAGTGGTTCTCAACCTTCCTAATGCCACGACCCTTTAATACTTGTATGTGGGTGTATCTGCATGTGCGCAGACAGCCTGGAGACAGATAGAGGAGCAGGATTTCGGTTCCTAAGACCATTGGAAATATGTGTTTTCTGATGATCTTAGGCAACCCCTGTGAAAGGGGTCATGACCCACAGGTTGAGAACTGCAGCTCTAAATTCTTCCCTTCTTTGTTATTGCGTCTTTGTACATCATTATTATCAGAGTATACTTGATTGTGTGTGTGTGTGTGTGTGTGTGTGTGTGTGTGTGTGTGTGTAGACATGTGGCTATGTATATGTATGTAAGTGTGTGTGTATAATTTTTTTAACCTGCTAACATATATTAATATAAGTAAGCCACAGGCCATTTTCATGGCAATATAAGATTACATTATATTAATATAACATAGTTTCCCACTTTACTGAGTTGCTTCCAGTTTTTTGCTATTATAAATATCACTGTTGCAAATATCTCAGTGGACATCATTTTTTTTCTTCTTGGTTATTTAAAATCCTTGAGATAAATTCTTCAAAGTAGAATTATTGACCCAGAATAGATGAGGTATTTAATAAAAGCAAATTCTTATTATATGTAAGAGAATTGTGAGAATTGTGTGAACCAAATTGACTTCATCTTGTGATTCATCCATAGATCTAGCTCAGTTCCCTATCTGTTCAAATATGGGTGTAGTCTAATTTCTGTCTTGTGAGAAAACTATTCATTTGTGGGACTTGTGAGAAAATTTCATTGCGTTGTTTGAACCTACCCCTGAGTGGCTGGGAAACTGGACTATCTCTACCTGTTGCTTAGAGACCTTTAACTGAGGATCTAGGTCATGCTGATCAGAAACCCAGTCAGATCTAAAGACTGACAGGAGTTTTCTTACAATTATACATTTTGTGCAACCCATGTGTCTTATCTGAAAACTGACCCCATACTGGCCAATCAGTTATTGTTTCCTTATTCCTTTGACAGACACTTGGCTCTCTTTTTTTTTTCTTCTGAGTTCAGGGCACTATACCTGTTCACTTTCCCCTTACTTAATTTTTAAAATTCATTCAAAACTCCTCTCCTCTTATCCAAAAAACCCCTAATCTTTCCCCCATTTAGAAATCAGATTACCTAATCTTATATCCTGGTTTATATTCTGTTAATGGTTTACTTTTAATGCATACAGATCTATTTCTCCCTGTATTCAGAGTGCAGTGCCAAACTGAGGAAGGCCCCAATTTGTCATATGATTAATATGCATTGTTTAATAATTGATTAACTCCCTAGTATATTTTGGTCATTCTTTCACTGAGGGACTTTTTTTGGTGGAAGACTGCCCTCCAGAGGTCGAATTCCTTTCAAGTTCAAATTTTTCCAAGCTGAGGAAAGATCTGCTTCTACACTGCTGGGAAAAGTTTACCCCAGCCCTGAAAGCTGGGCCCTTTAAAGGACAGATGGGTTCTAGGAATAGTGATATGCCAAAGGATTCCCCCGGGATAAAATTTATTTTTGCATGAAACCAGAGGAAGAGTGAATTGTAAAATTGACACAGCTTTAGGAAATTCTTATTGGCCTAGAATTTCCTGTACAGGAGTAGAGGGAGGTCACTAAAAGATAGATTATGCTTAAATTATGCTTAAATATATCAAAATCCAAACGAGTTTCAAATATGGCAACAAATTAAAAACTTGGAGATTAGACTTTCAGGAAGAGATAAGGAGACTAGCAAGTATGTGTTTGTTTTATTGTTTTGTCTGTGTTTTTGTTTCTTTGTAAAATGAAGAAAAATTTCAGTCATGTATCATGTTCATTGTTGTTTATAGATTTTGCTTCCTTGAAATATTTTTAAGGGGAAAACGCAGCCAGCCAGAAAGACTGCCAAAAAGATGCAGCCAAAGAGCTTAGAATGCTGGGGAAGATTAATGAAGTTTCATACTTGAAGCAGTGATGCCAAACTCTGGTAAACAGGACTAACTTCCACTTTAGACTGTCAGTGGGAGATTAGATTAAGAAGGAAAAAAAAAACCCAGCAAGATACTTTGTCATTTCAGCCCTGGTGATGTTGAGATTACAAAGATAAAGTTGAATAATCAAAGAAAGGAAAACTTTTTCTGGTCTGTAAACTGCTTAAAAAAAAATCTTAATAGATTTTGGAGCTTTGGAGATTAAGGAAATTGGAAATTAATTATTAAGGAGTTTGGAGAGTTTAGAAATTAATCATTTTAAGATTACAGGGGAGAACTTCTGCGACTTTGCATAATTCCAGGAATTTACTCCCTTTTCTTTGTCCTATCTGATAAGGCACTTAGCAGAAACTTAACATATACTGAAATATCTTAATGAGTTTTGGGGTACCACTTTGTAAAATTTGTTTTAAGGAAAAATTAGAATTGGATTCTATAAAAATTTCAGGAGTAAGTAACAGATCACTTTTTCCTGAAGATTGATAGATTTTATTGTAATGAAGGAAGGCAGCTAGTTTGAAAATGATCCCAGAGTGAAGGAAAAAAGTCGTATGCAGTTTGCATTTTAAATGTATCTGAAACTTAAATAGCTGCCTCTTGTTAATCCTTTCTTGACTATGAAAAGAGAAAAGATTATTTAAATCAGGGAACAACTTAAAAATGAATAAAATTTAGGGGGCAGCTAGAGGGTGCTGTAGATAGAGCATCATCCCTAGGACTTGAGTTCAAATCCAGCCTCAGACACTTAATAGCTGTATGACCCTGAGCAAGTCACTTAATTCCAATAGCCTCCACCCCACCCACTCAAAAAAGAATAAAATATGATAAAGAAATGGAAAGGGTGATTTAAATTGAAGAGGCAATGTTCTGGGTTGGGGGGTAGGGGCAAAAAGGGGAGAAAATTTGTAACACAAAACTTTGTGGAAACAAATGATGTAACCAAGAAAATAAATTAAAATTAAAAAAAAATAAATTGAAGAGGCACCTTCTGTGAGGAGGGGCACCATTCTCTACCCCTACTGAGTGGGCCTAGACCCTGTTGTAGAATCAATAGATATTCATGATGACACCAGAGAGGAGGCAACCAGGAACTAGAAGTGTCTTTTGGGAAGGCTGAAGTAGAACTCTCAAAGCTGTATGTAATAGAATTAATTGTTTAGGTAAATTAGAAGCAAGGTCACCAAAACATATTAGAAAAAAACCTGTGCATTTGAAAGCTTTAAAAACCCAAAAAAGGTACCAGAATTGCAGTTAATCAGGATGGTGTATGATATTTTGTACTAAATTGCAAAGGATAAATAACATATGTATAAGTACTTTATAAATGTTACCTGCTATTTTTATTGGTAATAAATTAATCTATAAGTTCAGTGTAAGATAGGACTACAGCAGGGTCATTTTAGAGATCTAGACAAAAAAAGTAGTAGAATTTTTCAATAGGAACAAAAAGTCAGGAATCTCAAGGGAAACAATTAAAAAAGTAACAGTAAAGGGGATTTAGCCATACCAGCTCTCAAATAATATTATAAAGAAATAATTAGGGTTAGGGAGACCCATCCTCGATTTGAACTCAGGTCCTCTTGACTCCAGGGCTGGTGCTCTATTCACTGTGCCACCTAGCCATCCCTGGCATGTCTTCTAATATTAGGTTGCTATGACCTGTTTTCTAGTCAGAAAGGTGATGGAAGAGGTCATAGGAGAGAGCAGATTGGGGGAGGGCTATACAGTGGAATCACTGTTTTGGGGTGGTGGGTAGGGGAAAGATGGGGAGAAAATTTGTAACTCAAAATCTCGTGGAAATGAGTGATGTAGACAAGAAAATAAATAGATTAAAAAATAAAATACTAAAATACTGGGGGGGGAAAGAAATAATTAAAACAGTTTGGGACTAGTTAAAATATACAAAAGTTGATCAGTGACAAGATTATGTAAGCAAAAATTAGAAGTGATTTTACATGGTAGCATAGTAATGAGTCAACCCAGGGATACTAACTAATAGAGAAAGTAAAGATATTGCATAAAAATTGCTAGGAAAACCGGAAGGTAGTTTGGCAGAAATGATTAAATCAATACGCTTATACCATATACCCCAATAGACTACATTTGCACATATGCCCTAAATATGAAAGGTCATATAAAAAATATTGGAGACAAAAGAGGAAGATCTCTTTCACAACTATGGTTTAGCATTCAACACAGTATCTGATAGATAGATGATTAATAAATACTAGTTGACTCTCTAGTTGACTGACTATTGCAAGAGTAAGAATTCTTAAACGGGGCTAGAGATGTTCATTAAAGATAAAACGAACAATTTTTTAATTTCATAAAATTAACAGTTTCTGCAAAAACAAAATAAATACAATTAGAATCACAAGAGGAGTAATTACTTTGGAAAAAATTTTCACAGAAAATTCCTCTGCTAAAGGTCAAATACCTAAGATACATAAAGAATTGATACAGATATCCAAGAATAAGAGCCATTCCTCAGTAAGTGGTTAGTGGATATGAATGGGCAGTTTTCAAATGAAGACATACAAGCTATCAACAACCATATGAAACAATGCTTTAAGTCATTGATAATTTAAGAGAAATGCTAACAAAAATAATTCCAAGTTCCCACTTCATACCATCAGATTGGCAAAGATACTAAAAGAGAAGAACAGTTGTTGAAGGGGTTGTGGGGAAGACAGGCCTTGTTGGTTATAGGTGCAGCCTTAAAGGCTCTTCCCCAGGTTGCCTCTTTTGAATATGATAATAGCTATCATTTATATAGCACTTTAAGATTTGCAAAGCACTTAAAAATATTATTTCATTTGATTCTCACAATCCCAGGAAGTAGGTGATATTATTATGTCCATTTTATAGATGAGGTAAACTTAGAGGTTGAGTGACTTACCCAGGGTCACATACCTAGTAAGTGTCTGAGGCCAGATTTAAACTGTCTCCGACTCAGCATTCTATTCACTAACTGCTTCTCTCAATATAAAAGTATACACATGCAACCACATGGATAACTTGTTCAGTGATTCTCTTATTATGAGTATCAGCTAACTAAATCAGGCATAAATGTGGCTATCAGTATGTATTCCACTGTCATGAAAAGAAGCCTCTTGAAGAATCCAAATGGAGGAGGCATTCCTCATAAATAAATCATTAAGCATTTTTTAAACTCCCGCTATGTGCCAGATTTTGGGAATATAAATACAGAAATGAAATGGTTCTCTCAAGAAATTTACACTTTAGCTGAAGAAACAACTTGTATGTATATATGATTATACAAAATGAATGCAATATAATTTTTAAGGGAAAGGCACTAACAGCTGGGGGAAGTAAGAAAAGCTACATATAGAAGGTAGAACTTAAACTAAATCTTGAAAGGGGTTCCAAGAGGGGGAAGTGAGGAGAGATGGAGTTACAGGTATGACAGACAGTCAAGGCAAAGGCACAGAGGTGGGAGTTGTCTGATGAACACTAAAGGAATCCAATTTGCTGGAATGTAGGTTACACATAGGGGAGCGATGTATAATAAAGCAGGAAAAATAGATTGTAGCCAGGTTTTAAATACCAAAAATAAAAAAGCAGTTTCTATTTAATGCTTGAAGTAGCAAGGAGCCATTAGAGTCTATTGAGTGATGTGATCAGGTTTAAAATTTAGGAAAATCACTTTAGCAGTTTTGAAGAAAATGGATTAGAAAAGAAAGACTTGAAGCAGGTAGACCAGGCCTGCCCAACCTGTGGTCTGTCAAAGGATTTCCTCTACATACAAAAGATGTTTTCCTCTACATTTTTCGTGCCTCCCAGAATACTTTGGCATGCTGTAAATGACCCAAGGGCCATAAGCAGCCCTTGAACTGCAGGTTGTGCAGGCCTGAAGTAGACCAGTTAGGAGATTATTATAATAACCCAGGAGAGAGATGATGGAGACTTGAACCAGGGGAGTGTTCATGTGAATTAAAAGGAGATAAATTCTAGAAATGTTGTGAAAGTTGAATCAGGAAGACATGGAAGCTGATTGGATATGGAAAGTGAGGAGAGACAAGAGTAGAGGATACCAATGTTGTGAACTTTCATAACTGCAAGGATAGTGATTCTCAACAGAAATACATTGGAAGAGGGGTGCATTTATTTGAGGGAAAAGATGATGAGTTCTGTTTTGGAAATGTTGAGTTTGAGATGCTTACAAGATACCTCATTTGAAATGTCTACATATGAAATATCTACTTGGTAATGCAAGACTGGAGCTCAAGATAGAGCAAAGGACTGGATTTATTGATGTGCGTATCATATATAGAGAAATAGGAAAACTGATTAGGGTACCAAAGGAGATATTTTAGAGAATGGAGGGAAGAGGACCAAGGCTGAGCTTTAGGGGATACTCACTGTGAGTGAAAACAGCACAGAAGAAGAGCCAGCAAAGGAGACTGAGAATGAGTGTTCAGACAGGTAGAAGGAGAACTTAAAACAAACAATGTCCCCAAAACCCAGAGAGAAGAAAGTATCCAGGAGAGTGGTAAATCATTAGTATTTTTGTCCAAAGGAAAATGAAAATTAACACATTCACTCTCTGTTAAGGTATTGATTGGCAGGTCCGACCACCTTTGTCAAGACTTCCTGCCCTTGAGAAGGTCTCTCCCAACAAGGAGCCC
The DNA here is from genome assembly GCA_028646575.1 of Pseudocheirus occidentalis. Classification (NCBI taxonomy): domain Eukaryota; kingdom Metazoa; phylum Chordata; class Mammalia; order Diprotodontia; family Pseudocheiridae; genus Pseudocheirus; species Pseudocheirus occidentalis. Next base: position 139,831,199 of record CM053593.1, on the reverse strand, counting down.
AATTTTAACACTTCCATAGCCAACTTGGTCATTCTGCGTGGTAAAGACGTGCACAGTGCAGATCTAGGTAAGCAAAAATCATGGTGAAAATAAAGTACTTTTGGTAAAGATGGTGAATGTAAAACCAACCCAAAGCTTTTTTTTTGGGGGGGGGCTAAGGGGAGGGAGGAAGAAGACTGGAGGGATGGAGGAATGGGAAAGTAACCAGTATTTGTTTCTATAGCACAATGGAGTTAGTGAATTTGGCCCAAAGTTTTCTGAAGAGTTGGCTTTATGGTGCTGCTACTGCTGTTGGCTCTCAGCTCCTTGGCAAGTCTCTTGTTTCAATTCTGATTTGATGAGTTCAGCAGTATTGTAAATTGGCCGGTCCATGCATTTGTATAAAAGAGCCAAGCAAGCTCTGTAATAAGCCTTCTGTAAAAAAAAAAAAAAAAGCCCAGGAGTGGGGGGGTAAAGGCTGAAGAAGGTCATTTAAGTACAACATAGTTGGTACTGTCTTATTACTCTTCATATTGACTTAAGAATAGATCAGAGATTTTTTGGTACATGTAAAACTGACTAGAAAAAAGATTATTAAATGATCTTGAAAATTAAGAAATAATACCTGAGAAAATAACTTGTACTGTTTTCTCCAAAGGGGGTTTTAAAGATTCAGCCTTATACACTTCCTGGCTCCAGCCTAGTGATGCCTTCAGTGAATGGAGAACACACCGAGCCTTTAACAAATATGAGAAATCAGCTGCTTTGGTCAGCAATAGTCAATTTTTACTAAAACCACTTGATGCCATCATAGGCAAAGCCTGGAACATGTTTGCTTCAAAGTAAGTAAAATAAGCTTAAAATAAGCTTTAAAATTAATATTGGAACTTAATTACAAGCCTGTGATTCTGTGCCACTTATAATCATCATGTATAGTCTGTGTGTTTTTGAAGGTCACTAGTCATGCCCATGTACATCCAAGGATTTCTGAATGTTAACTTTTAACAACACTGGCTAGTGCTAGAAGAACATCTTTAGGTAGTGAATGGCAGAACTAGTACCCTAAAACACCAAGCTAAAGTTAACCCCTCAATTCTCCCTTCTTCCTGCCATGGAAAGGCCAAACACCATCCTCTTTTGCATGTTACCATTTTTCTGATTCCTTTACAGTTACCCTGTATATTTTAGCCTAATGTCACCCAAATAAAAAAAGGTCAAAGGTTATAGGACATGTTTGGGTGTTTTGACTACAGATGGATATATGTATGTGTATTCAGGGAGTTTGTGTCAGTAAAAAAAAGAATAATGAAAATTGTATGGAGGCTTTACTTAAAAATGAAACCAGAGGGAAAAAAGTCCCTGTTTTTGTTTTTAACTGTGGTTGAAATTATATAGGTAGAAAAACTGGATAAATAGATTGTTGGTTTTTCATTTAAATCAGATAGTATTTGATTACTTCTACACCATGTTTTTCTTTTCCTTAAAAGGGTATTATTCCAGTGTGAAAAGAAATTTAGTGACTTTTTCACTTTCCCCAACCCATCAGCTTCCCAAGTTCCAAAATGATTGGCAAATATAGAATACAACCAGCTTTTTTATGCACTTGTTATGTCTGTTCATTATAAATATCTCATTTTTATGTCATAACTCTATTCCTAAAAATCTATATGTGAATTAAATATTTATTTTCAGAGTACTTAGAAAGCTTGCTTTTGAAAGGTGTCTCTTTAACGTTAATGATACTCATCTCCAGCATGCCTGGCTGCTCCTTCCACACTTGCCTCCTCTGTAGGGGAAGAAGCAGATGTTGGTAAAGAAGATAGAATGCTGAGCTTTGAGTCAGGAAGACCCAAGTTCATATCCAGTTTCAGATACTAACTAGTTATATGATTTTAGACAAGGCTCTTGATCTCTTTCTCCTTCAGTTTCCTTAACTATAAAATGGGATTATATGTTTATTTCCCTAACTTCCTTCTTCTAGTTGGCATCCTTCTGGAATGCTAGAAATTTGGCCTACAACTTTGTAATTCTTTTTTTTTTTTTTTTGCTTTTTGGAGGGCAGTTGGGGTTAAGTGACTTGCCCAAGGTCACACGGCTAGTTTTTTTGTGTGTGTTAAGTGTCTGAGGCCGGATTTGAACTCAGGTACTCCTGACTCCAGGGCTGGTGTTCTATTCACTGCGCCACCTAGCCGCCCCCCAACTTTGTAATTCTTAATGTTCAGAGGGCACATATCATTATGGTCCAGTTATGAATTAATATAATTGAATTCTGTATTTAACATCTTTTTTTTTTTTTACTAGAGCCTATGTTCATCAGTATACAAAGTTTGGAATTGAAGAGGAGGACTTTTTAGACAGCTTCACAATATTGGAACAGGTTGTTGCCAGTTACTGTAATCTTTGATCTTAAAATAAGTGGAATTTCCAGGGGCTGCTCGGTGGTGCATTGGATAGAGCACCAGCCCTGCAGTCAGGAGGTTCATATCCAGCCTCAGATACTTCACACACACATACACACAAACACACACACACACACACACACACACACACACACACACACACACACACGCAACTAGCCATGTGACCTTGGGCAAGTCACTGAACCCCAATTGCCCTACCTTCCCCCCTCCAAAGGCAAATAAACAAAAAAAATGGATTTTCAGTGGAAAAAAGTATCTCTGAATTCTTCTGGATTGAAATATTTATGAACCATGTTCTCTATCACATTTCAAAATCCTATTTTGCTAACATATCAGATTAGAATTCAGATTGTAGTCTGTAAATAAGAGGAAAGTTGAAGCCTTTTTACCAAAGAAAAACTTTTTTCAACAAAAATATCTCCTTTTTGATGAATTACTTATTAATTTAAAAAGAAAATGGATAATTTTATAAAATACCTTGGTGAAGAATTGTCACAAGAGGTGTTGTTATAAATGGTACTTTGATTCTAAAAATTACGAAGAAAAATTATATTCTATCTTACTGACAATTAAAGGAATCTTTTTCAACTACTAGCTTGTCCTGGAACATTTACTATTTAGTGAGAAACATTTACTAAACCTGAACCTGACTGATGATAATGCTGGATATTATGCTTAAACTAGAATTCTAGAATGGAGAGGTAGAGTTAATGAATACTTTGCGCCACAGGAGGGCACTGTTGTCAAACACCTTAAACATTTGCTGGCTAATCTAAATTTTACACATAAGTGGATCAGATTAAAACTTGTGTTTCAAAATAAAATTTTGAATTATAGTGACTGAATATTAACCTAAAATACCAAAAGGGAATAGCTGACTGCTTCCTTTATTTTCATAGGGCTTTCTTTTTCCTTAAAAACTTACTGGTTATTGCAGAATCTGATTGAGTCTTTTTAGTTTTCATTTAAAATTCCCCTTTGATAATCATTTTAAGAGTATTTGTGGGGTGGGAGAGGGTCCAGAACAACTTAATTTAGTCTAGTCAGGGCTTTGAAATTTATATTGACATATTAGAGTAAAATATTGTCTATACAAACACACACACACACGCACACACACAGAGCCTCATATAAAACCTTATTTTCCTTTCAAAGAGATACTGTTTTAGGAGAGTGGTCAGTGTTTTTACTAATAGAGTAGATACTTCAGTCAAATGTCAGGTTGCTATAGAAAGAAACAGACTTTGCATTTAAATTAGAAGTTAGGAACTGGCTTTTTTCCCCCTCTCTACCAGAGTGTCAATAAAATAAGCATTTTCCATTTAATTGGGAAAAACACTATATCTGAGTAAATGTAAGGTCATAGAAAATATAGAACAGATTAGGATTAAATAGTTGGAAAAGATAAAGCAGATTTGAAAACTAGCAAATGTCTTGGAAGGAGAATGACATATCTAAAAAGCCTATTATATATGGTACATTGAGAAATGTACAGTGAAACCCACATAGGAAAATTCACCCTTTCTGCCAAATCTACCAGTGGCCACTTTTTATTTGACTAAATGACAGTATACTGGTTGACTAGTTTCTTCCTTTTCTTTCCATATGGAAACAATTACCTTTTTTGCTGTTTTTCTTATCAACTGTTGCTATGATTAAAAATATTGAACTATATCTTATTTCTAAAGAATGCAAAGAGTGGTCTGTACAACTGCTAATTTTTAAAAGACACACCCCACGGCTGCATTGAGTTAACTTCTGTGTATTTTGAGCTTCCTTTTGCAAAACTAAGAATCTAATTATTTTTTAAAATGACAGTTAAGCAGCAAAGAGACTCAAAGACACAAAATGATTTCCCAGACTAAATCAATATTAATAAATATCTACATTTGTCTTCTTTAGCTTGGAATTAACTAACTTCTGATAAAAGGCAAAATCAAAACAGCTTTAGGTAACATTGACTTTATTTGATGTTTGTGTAAGGGATAGTTAGGGAATTCATACACATACACACATATATACAGAAAATGGGTCTCACATTTGTATTTGGAAAATGGGACTTGTATTAATATGTAAATTTTCTTTTCCATCATTGTTACATTAGTTCCAACTCTAACAAAAGACTAATTGTAGTTTGGGGATTTGAACTTGTGTGTCTTAGGGAGAGGCCAAGTTAAGTTTTACAATTTAACTGTAGTCAAAGTTCCCTACTTATAAAAGGTGAATAAAATTTGCCATCTTCTATATTCCAGAGCTCCTTTGTTCTTTGTATATAATACATACCCCAGAGATTTGCTGATCTCTAATATATTCAATTAGGAAATAAGGAGAAATGTCATCTTCTCCTTTTGGAATGTTAAAAAAAAACAAGGAAATCAGGTCTGCAGCATAAAGGATTGATCTCCCTCAAGCAATTCAGTTTGATATTTGTAGTCAAAATGACAAATCTGTTATGAATCTGAAGAAATATAGAAGTGATATTGTTTAAATCCCTATACAGCTTTAACATTGTCATTAAAAACTCAAATATAAGGTAAATATTAAAATATCCTTTCCCAGGCTGCTCTTTCAGACTTGTTTATCTAAAGATTTTTGTCATTCTACCCCATTCTGACTGGTCCAGATTTCTAGTGTTCCTAACATGTCTAATCAAAATACATAGTGTTTCTACCTAAATCTCCCACTTTTATGCATTTTTTACACTATTCTACCTGCCTGGAACAATTTCACCTTCTATGACTTCTAACAATCAATAATAAGTATCATGTTTCCTTATAATGTATGGCATCCCAGTCCATGTTTTGTAATTATTCAATTTGCCCAAGTATACTCAACTTTTCGTCAAATAGACCCCTGCTAGCTGTATGATTCAATGCTCCTGGTCTCATCTATGTATTGTATATCACATTCATTTTAAGGACTGAATATATTATAACTTTTTTCTTCCCAAATCTAAAGTTTGCTAAGAACCTTTTCTCCATAAAAAGATGAATATGAATAATCAAACTTAATTGACTCCTTTGAATATTTCCAGTAGGATCATGAATGAGAAAGTGGCTAATTTTGTTTTCAGTTTACATCTGGACTATTGACCATTTCTGTTTCATCCCCTGTTTAAACTCAGTCCTGACCACCATGTTTATCACACTTGAACTTCTGTCTACAAATCTGCCTTTAGACTTTCTCCATATAATCATGTCCACTTTTTCCTCTGTTAATCCAAGTATTAAGCAGCCATTGTCTTTCTTGTTCTGGCAGAAGGGATCCTATCTAGCTCACCAATGAAATTGAGATTTTAGTCCAATGAAGGTTTGTTTTGAGAAAGAATTTCACTTAAAGGGTAGTTAGTATTATTCCCTAAAATATGTTTGAAATCACAAGGATGTGGGATAAAAAATTTCTTATTTTTAAGTGCTCTTCTGTTCTGCAACTTCTTAGATGATGCAATACTAACCTTATTTATTATGGCTGTTACAGACTGAATCAGAACTTTTCCAACAGCAGGAAGGATTGCACAAGAGGTTAAAACAAACAATGTAAATATTTCTAGTTTCTAGGGAACTCAGTACAGAAGACAGTATGGCCTCCAATATATGGAAAAGAGACAGAATAAAGAGAGGAAAGCCTTATTCTTTTAGAGAGTCAGTGATGCAAGAAGATAACAACAGAACTGCTCGTGACTAAAGAGGATTCCAGGAACAGCCTGCTAGGTTTTTTTAATCATACCAGGAATTTAGGACATTTATTAGTTTGGTTTTTTTTTTTTGAAGTGTTGTTTTCTCAAGAAGGAAACAGTGAGTTGGATTGCTTTCAGTAACTAATAAGTTATTATTATTATGATCCCTATTATCTCAAAATAATACCTCCAGGAGAACCTAAGCTCTTTTTGGACCATGATTTTGTCTTTGTATCTCCTGCACCAAATACACAGTAGATATTTAATAAATGTTGAATTGAACTGAGTCAAATGGACTCTTGCTTGTGGTAGAGAAAACATGATACCAAATGGCCTTTCCCGTTTTAAGTTATCTAAATTTCCATAAGCAAGTAAATAGATTCTAGATGTTGGGGGCAAGGTCTTGGGAATTATTGAGGTTGTGAGCAGACAAAGAAGCCTGTCTCTACTAGAAAACAGGTCATAGCAACCTAATATTAGAAGACACGCCAGGGATGGCTAGGTGGCACAGTGAATAGAACACCGGCCCTGGAGTCAAGAGGACCTAAGTTCAAATCCAACCTGAGACACAACACTAGCTGTGTGACCTTGGGCAAGTCACTTAACCCCAGTTGCCCTCCAGAAAGAAAAAAAAAAAAGAAGACATGCCATAAAGCAAAATATGGGTATTTCCTTCATGGAGGGATAAGTCAAATATATGTGGTCAGTAGGAATGAGACAGGATGTAAGCTCTAAAGAATGAATAACTAGTGAGCTGTTTGAAATGATAGAAGCAGATGACAAAGCATGAGTGTTAGGAGCACAATGAAACCAACCAAAGATGCTACGTGGGCAAAATAGAATACCTTCATGTATAGAATACCCTTATGTTAAAGTCTGAGGAAACAACATTGATACATGATTTCATTGTGTCTGTTTTCCAGTATGATTATAACATTCACACCACCTTGTCTTGTGCTATTCCTGTAGGTGTTTTCCATAAGTCCTCCAAAAAAATTTTACCTGAGATATTGAGTAGGTGACAGTGCAACACCATTTGGTTACCTCCTCATTTGTACCACATAACTACCCAACTCCTTCTCTTGTCATACGTTTTTTCTTTACAATGTCCAGATCTGAAACCTAGGGATCTGAAAATACAGAAATGAAATTATACAAGGCTTGTTCTCAAATGTAAAATAGAAAATTTGTAATAAAAAAAGTACTAAGTATCCCAATCCTCCAAAACAAGCCTGAAGGATAATCAGTCCAACATTTCTAAAAAGGGGGGGAGCAGCATGAACCTCTGACACACTCCCTTGAGGCTACCTCTGCCCAAGACCCCTCAGGACCCTAGAGTCTCAAGAACTACTTTTAATAGGTGGAGATGTGCTCAGTTAAAGGGGCAAAGAAATAGGGTAAGTAAGCAAGAAGAAAGTAAGAAAGCTAAGATTCTAGTAGAACAAAAAGGTTCAGATATAACTTCAAAGAACACCCCACTGGAGTAAAGAGAGTTAGCTCTACAGTCAAGAGCCACAGAAGATAGAAAGGCAGAGACTTAACTGTGGGGTATTGTCTTTGAATGGTCTGGGAAGAAAAATATGACTTAAAATGACTACAAAACATCTGCAAAGTAAGAGAAATTTGCTTAAAAGGACTATGCTGCACCTCCCTGCAGAAACCAGATGCCTTTTATTATGGTCATCTCTAGACTGATTCTTGACATTTGAAGTCATAGCATTGAGGAAAAAACAGTGTTGGAAATCAACTTTGATCTTAATGCCATCACTTCTATCCCAGGGAATTTTTCAGCTTCCTTTCTGCTTTTCTTCTGAAAACATGCAAGACAAAGTGCCAACACAAATGCAGATCATCATGTCAGGACAGAGTCAGCAAAACCTGCACACAAACCTTTACTGAACCAGAGAGATATATTTACCTCAGTGTGAGACACTTAAGTTTTTCAAGTCTCCACTGTATGGTTACATACAAGGAACTCTCCCCTTCTGAGCTCTAGTGCTGCTAGTGAATGGAGTAATTGTGGTCACATGGCATTATTTAATCAGTATGTCTGACTAGTCAACCTCAGAACCAAGAGATCATTTACTGAAGCAGCAAACCTAGTACCAAAGGAAGCCAAATGGCAAAATAAGCAGCCCTTATTTTTTTTCGATAAGTTTTATTGATATTTTCTGCTTCTTGTATCACTGTAGTATCTCATATATATCCCTTCTTTCCCTCTCCCCCAAGAGCTATCCCATATGACAAACAGTATTTTTTTTGGAGAGGATTAAAAGTCAGCACAATTGGGGGGGCGGAGCCAAGATGGCGGCATAGAAGCAGCAAGGTCCCGCAGCTCCCACACTGCCACCCTAAACACCCATAAAATATGAGCCCAGATAAAGCCTAGGACTCTCAGACTCACACAAAAATACAGAGAACACATTTCTCACTGAAGGCAGCTCGGCAGCAAGGGCTCATCGTGGCAGTCGGGAGCGGAGACTGGAACAGCCTGAAGCCGAGACTGCGCCAGGCCTGGGACTGTGGAAAGGAGCTGGGCTGAGCTGAGCCGAGTGCTGCAGCCAGCCCGCAGGGGTTCTACAGCCTCCAGCACCTCCACATCTGCCAAGGCGGGAGGAATGGGAGGGGAGAGGGGCAGCGGAGCAGAGACCCCGCCAGCCCAAAACCACAGCCCAGCCATGGCCAGGCAAGGCCCCAGGGCGGCCGGGAGGAGGAGCGGAGCCTCCCAAGCCACAATGTGAGTCTACTTCAAAGAAAATCTAAAGCACCGGCCTGAGGGGAGCTTCAGTCAGTGACTGTTAGTGAAAGTGAAACTTTGAAAATTAATTTGGGAGTGATAAAGCAGTTCGGCCAATCTGCCCCTGGGGCAAGGAAGCAGTGGGGGAGGGGAACTACTGGAACCAGCAGCTGTGGCCCCCACCAGGCTGCTTCAGAGCCCCTGGCCTGTGGACTCCCCAGGGGGGCTGAATTGATTGATAAGGGCCAAGTGCTCTTGCGTTGAGTGGCCTGGATCCGGATCGTGGTCTTGGGTGGTGGTCCTGGGGTGTGCTTTCAGCAAGCCAAAGCTGGGGGGACTTACAACACCCCCTAATAGCTCCGGCAGCTGGGAAAATCCCAGCAATTTGGAACAGAGCTTTCCCCC
>CM053593.1:139796464-139821482 GCA_028646575.1 Pseudocheirus occidentalis | reverse complement strand
TTTAAGTCAGGGAGGGTTGGTAGGGTCCAGTTTAGTCCTTCTTGGCAGCAGCCTTCCTCATGGCAGCTAGGACATTGCTGAGTTCCTCTCTCTTCCTCTTGGCTCGGATGTGAGTTCCCACCCTTTTTTTGATGAATTTAAGGGCTCGCTTATCCTTGGAAACTTTTAACAATTCCATGGCCCGCCTCTCATAAGGGGCAAATCCACACACCTCCCGGATCATATCTCTCACAAACTTTGTGTGTTTGGTCAAACGCCCACAGCGGCGGCAGTGTCGCGGCTTGGAAACGTTTTTGGTAACTTTGTGGCCCTTGTTGAGGCCCACGACCATGGGGTACCGGATAGCCATGGCTGCGGCACTTCTGTAGCCCCAAAAGCAACCACAGCAGAAAGAAGGGGCCCTAAGGAGATTTTGTTGGAAGTTGAAAAGACTTAGTGACTGAACAGATGCTGGAAATAGGTGGAAAGCATAAAAAATAATTTTAAGACTTGAAGCTTGGGTGACCTGGTAAAATGATGGTACAATTAACAAATAGGAAAGGAGGCAGAGCAGGTTTTGGAAGGAAAGATTATTTGTTTTTGGACATATGCATTATTAGAAACAAGCATTCTTAACTACTGGAACTTAATAGTTAATGAGATACTGTCATAATATCAGTAATTAAGCTGCTATTCCCCAAATGGCATGCCATTTTGATAAAAAACAATTTTAAGAAATTTAATTTTAAAAATTTCTGGGGCGGCTAGGTGGCGCAGTGAATAGAGCACCGGCCCTGGAGTCAGGAGTACCTGAGTTCAAATCCGGCCTCAGACGCTTAACACAAAAACTAGCCGTGTGACCTTGGGCAAGTCATTTAACCCCAACTGCCCTCCAAAAAGCAAAAAAAAAAAAAAAAAATTTTTTTTCTGAATTATTAAAGGAATAGAGCTTTCTGTTGTTTTTTTTTTTTTTAAGATAACAAGTGTAGGGTTTCCAAACTTGAAAAATGTTCTAACATACATGATAAGGGATTTCAGAATCTGAAAGCAATTGCATTTACTGTCTACTGTAATGTGAAGGTAAGTTATAGGAGTAAGAAATTATCAGATAAATGCTTTTCTCCTATAAAATGATCAGAGATCGTCTATGGAGTTTTGAGTAAGGCATTCTGCAGGTACAAAAGTTCAAATCATAATATTTTACTTTGGGTTATTAGATTAATCATTCTTTTAATTAAGCTTGTAAGACAGTCTTATTGGAGGTCTGTATGTTTGGGGTACTTGATCAGATGATTTCTTTGGTATTGTCTATAAGCAGGTTTTTTGGTTGGTTTTTTTTTGCTTTTTTTTGGAGGGCAATTGGTGTTAAGTGACTTGCCCAAGGTTACACAGCTAGGTTTTTTTTTTGTGTGTGTGTGTGTTAAGTGTCTGAGGCCGGATTTGAACTCAGGGACTCCTGACTTCAGGGCCGGTGCTCTATTCACTGCGCCACCTAGCTGCCCCATCTATAAGCAGTTCTAATGCTAGTCACAAACGTGCATACTTGTACCGCGTCAGGGAGCTGATTTCCCCTGATGTCATCATGCTTCTTTAGTAGGTAGATGGTGTTTGAGAGTTGCTGGAGCTTGAAAATTAATCATGTTGCCACCATGCTGGTGATAAACCTCATTGGATTGAACTAGGCTGTGCTGAGAGAAATAGTGCATACTCAAACCTTTCTAGTTTGTGTTACCTACCAAAGCTAATACTCAAATCGCTCATGTTAGAGCCTAATATCATCTCTATATTATGAAGAGGCATCTATATAGTTCTTAGAGTAAGAGCCTCACACATTTTTAGCTTAGTTATTTAGAGCTTTTGCTGGTAAATCATCTTGTTCATTACTTTCATCTGAATCTAAGGATATCTTTTCCTTTTTGGGGTCTCCACTTGTCCTATCACCAAGTTCTTCACTTTGTTCTTTTTCTTCCCACTCAGTAATTCTGGCTTAGTATAACAATTAAATATGGAAGTTAAAAAAAAAGTCTCTCTCACAGATTAGATCTTTTGAATCTTAATTCTAAATTGATTTTTTTCATCTGTAGTTATTGTTTCATGAAAGTTATATGTTGTGTATGTGATAAAGTATGATTTCTTAGCTAAAGGAAATCATGAGTCTTGATTGTTAATTTTTTTTAAAGGACTTTTTTATTTCCTGGGATCCATTGTCAACTTCAGTCAGGACCCAGATGTACACTTTAAATATATTCAGGCAGCTTGTAAGACGGGGCAGATCAAAGAGGTAGAAAGAATCTGCCGAGAGAGCAACTGCTATGACCCAGAGCGTGTCAAGAACTTTCTCAAGGTAAGTTTTTCCAAATATAGTAAAGTCTAAAGATAATTGATTATCTTGGTAAAAAAAAAAAATCAGTAATACTAAGGGATTTAAAAATTATTGTTTTGTCCCTGATCCTATGAAACTGAATGTTGAAAGCATTTCTTCCAAGTTAAGTCAACCTCTGATTTCCCTTCAGATAGAGAAGGAAACTAGTAAATATATCATAAGTTAGTTGAAAAAAGTTATAATCTTAAGAAATTTCTTTACTGTGAAAATCAATAGCTTAATCTCATAAGTTATTTAGGTCCCTTAAAGAAGGTTAAATTTTGTAGCTATACTTTCTCAAGTCTCATAGTACTCTACTTTAGAATTGTAAACCCAACTTGTCTGTGATACTATTAGAAAGGGTCTTCATAGCAGGCCACAATTGGCACTAGTGTCTCCAGGCTATGATTGTGCTGTGCCATTGAAGGTAAAAGGTTTTCACCTTGTAAAATAAGTCTCATATTCAGACTTGGCAACTAGATCTTGAGTAATTAGCAGAATAGAAGCTACACATTAACCTCAGGATGCCAACTACTTTGTTACATGATAAATACTGAGCTTCAGAGAAATGCTATCTATTGGGTGGGTCTTTGTTGAAATGATGAAGCCTTTCAAGAAAAAAAAAATTGAACTTTAGCTTCTCTCAGTACATACAACTTAAGCAAATCAAAGCTTTGACTTCATTTCACTCAGCTAAGTGACTGGTAGAAGAATTAAAGTGGGGATGTTGATATGCTGCTAACATTATGACTTTAATCTCCACATACAAATTGTAGAACTATTAGCACACAAATTTATTTTCTCCTTCTAATTTTTAATTTTAAAAAGGTGGCCCACGTGGTTTTATAAAAGCTTCTTATAACTTGTCCTTCAGAAGAAACTTAAGTTAGAACTAACTATAACTGAAGGGTGCTATCTAATCAGGTAAATTGAGAAAGTAGTATATAACCTATATAATTATAGCCTATAATAAACTCCTCTTTTGTCCAAGATGTTCATTTGAGTTTGCCAGTCAGGTTTGTATTAAATAACTGAACTCATGGCCTTCCAGTCTATGAATTATACCAAGTGCTAAAATTCAGCCTAAATTTTAGACTGGGATAGATTCACCAAAAATATGAATGCTCTCGTGAAGAGCTACAGCTTTGAGAAACCTAAATTCACATCAAAATCAGAACTGCTTCTTCAGGTTATAGAGGTAGTGTAAGGATAAAGGATTAAATTGGATCACCTTTCTTATCTTCTCTACCTAATCTGGGCTTCAGTTTTGCCAAATCTTTATGGATCAATAACCAAATTCCTTCCTCCTTCCTTCCCTTTGTTTTTCCCTCCTTTCCCTTCTCTCCTTCCCTAGCTTATATACCCACTTCTTCAATTAAGGTTTCATATGGGAAGCAAATGGTGTGTAGTGGTGGGTATATCTTTGTCCTTAGAATTATCTTACAATGCCCTAAACATTCTCAGTCCAGGATTTCTGTTGCCTCTGGGACTACTCTTAACTTTCTAGAGTATGTAGCCTGAAGGCAGTATGAAGCCTGATCCCTAGACATCAGACCAATTTATGCATCCTTCTTAGGACTACTCTTATTCTTAGCTTTATTGCTTTATGTTATAACTGTTTTAGTGAGAGCATTTATTAGTTTGGTTTGGGGCACTATTGCAGTAGTCTTATTCTCTGTATTTATAAATTCTCCTTTATATATTCAGTAGTAAGATTTTGGTTGAGACATATACCTGATACAGCTTTTGTGATTACAGTATTATATAACTTATTAAGATTTATACTAAGAGTTAGATGCAGTCTAAAACCAAAAAAATTTTTTTACTCTGTAAGAAGCTGTGAAACTATGGATTTAACTAAGTTAATCTGAAGCCTTAAGTCTAGTAGGAAGCTTGAAGCTGTTCTCTGAAAAATCTTAAATGATTATAATTGGAGAGCATAGTAAATCAGTATGATAAAAACACTGGTTAACTTTTACCTTGCACAGTATTATTGGTGAAATAATTGAATACCTTTTCCCTTTTAAGTTATTAATTTTGAATAGACTTTACACTCTAGTTGTAGTTTTACATTTCTTCAAACAGTAAGTTTCCTGCAGAAACCCTTTAATCTTAAACTGTCTTACATCATCTCCAAGCATGCTGAATTCTTAAAGGTCAGAGGAAGTGCATTACTACATTTACATGAAAATAATACCACAAACAATATTTGGTTTACTGATATTCATAGATTACTGAGAAAAAATCATTTAAATGTATAAAAACAAATCTGTAGCTATACTTCCACTTTAGATTTCCAGCCCTTATTTTTTTGGATTGTCAACTCCTAGATATAGGTTTCCTTAAACCCTCGTCCATTACCCCCGCATTTTTTTTTTTTTAATTATCGAAGTACTTCCTAGGTTATTCTTTGTAGCATTAAATATAACCTGATACCATTGTGACTACTGGTTAGATCTCGGTGATTAGATTTTGTTCCAAGTTTGCAGACATAGTTTAATTTTTTACCCTTTCATTGAGGAAAGCCTCTTAGATTTCTTAGTGCTCTTTCCTCAGAGTGTCCTAAAAGCATTCGTTGAGGAATTTTAGTCTGTCTATATGTAAATAAATTCCTGATGGAAATTGTTGTTTTTTGTGCTGTTCCTTGTGTCTGTGGAATGTGCAGGACATGTACCAGGTAAATCTCCCAGTGCAGGTCTTTCCTACCTGTCCATAGCATCTTTCATGTCAATTTGTAAGATTATATCCTGGGATGTGTAACACTCAACACAGTTTGATTTATGTAAGGGCATCTTTTCTTTAGGTGCCTGTACTGACCTTAGTCTTACTACAGCTACACATGATGCTTCTGTCTCATGGATATCATGTTGCATTGAATGGGTTGAGTGAAAAGTATTTGAGTGGATGGATGCAATGGAATATGTAAATTGGGAAGGGAAGGGACTAAATGTTATCCATCTGCAACAAATGTAAATTAAAGTATTATGATTTTGGTAAAGTGCTTTACTTTCTTACAGCAATTTTCAAGTGTTGGTCTTGCATTTATTAACATCCCAGTGTGTTAATCCTACACTCAGTGCCAGTGGCAATCAAATTCTGAAGTATAGCTGTTTGTCATACCTGTTGTCCTGTGGTTGTTTAATAGTCTTGTAAATGTGGGCATGGGAAGGGCCTACCTCGTGAGGGACTTGTTAGATTACTGTTTGGCTGTAGTTAATAGCTAGTGAGTTTACTGATAATCCTGGGAACATGCCTACTCAGGTTATTAGGATACTCTTTATACTGAAGATGAGATTACTCTAGAAGAATTGATTGCCTTTTTGCATCCTAACAAGAATATGATAGTGTTTTAAAACAGACCATATGTGACAGGTACTTAAATGAAAATTTAAAGGGTTCTAATATGTGTTCTTTTTCAGGAAGCAAAACTAACAGATCAGTTACCACTCATCATTGTTTGTGATCGATTTGACTTTGTTCATGACTTGGTGCTCTACTTATATAGAAATAATCTCCAGAAATATATTGAGATTTATGTGCAGAAGGTAAGTACTAAATTAAACACAAAGATTATGTGTTATCTTCCATTGGGTGTTTTGGACCATTAAGACCAATCTTGTTGGACTGTCTCGTTGTTACACTGTAATGCAAGAAACTTGACTATGTAACAAATAGTAGGATTATAATTGGTTTTGAAAAACACTGCATTCATGTCTTTTGGCTACTTGAGTTTTCCCATGCTGTTGTATCAAATACTTATTTAACTATATCAAAAGACAAAGCAAACTGGCTCAAGAAGTCACATCCTCCATTAAGTCTAGTGTCCTCTGGGGCAGTATTTTTCTCAGTAACTCTACATAGTGTTATGGTAAAAAGAAAAAAAACTTTTCCAAATAAAGATAATTAAGTATTTAAAAGACTAGTGAGACCATTTCTTCCATCATTGCAGATTGTCTTTTTGTGCCTTAGACTTCATAAGTTGATGAGGTCCAATAGTCATCTTGTGAGCTTTTCCAAACTTAGCTAGGCGAATCCCATTGGACCCATACTCGTTGCTGTTTTAACTTAATAGGACTTAGTAATGTTTCTACTCTGACAGCAGTCTTTGAGGATCTGATGTCAAATACATGCTCCTGTGATATGTCATAAACTATTGGTAGAGGAATATAAAATGAATAAATTTTTCAAGAGCAGTTCTTTGCTTGAAAGGATGGAAAAGAATATTATTGAGGATGACATTCTTTGGAAGTGAGTTAATGTTAAAATATTACTGCCTTCTGTAGGTGAATCCAAGTCGTCTTCCTGTGGTTATTGGAGGATTGCTTGATGTTGATTGCTCCGAAGATGTCATAAAGAACTTGATTCTTGTAGTGAGAGGTCAGTTCTCTACTGATGAGCTTGTTGCTGAAGTTGAAAAGAGGAACAGGTATGGAAACTGACCTTCTTAAATGAATAAAATGATTGCTCTTTTTAGTCCAAACTTAGTTCTGTTTAGAAAAGTAATCAGTGATAAAGCTAATCTCATTGATTAAGATATCTTTGTCATTGTGTGTTATTGACTGTTTCTCGACTTTATAGCAGCTTCTACTTCTAGACAGTTGGCTAGATGAAGAATGGAAAACAGAAGATAGGAATTAGGAAAGAGTATTTATTTGCATAAAAGGGAAATCTATACAATTATTATACAGCAAAAGGATAACGAATCCCAGATGGAGAACTGTCCAGTGTTATCACAGCATTGTTTATGTTCTTTTAGAGCTAGAATAATATATAGGTAAATTTGGTATAAGCCTAGTGCATAATATGCAGTGTGACCAGTGTAGTCAATATGAGACTAATTTTTAATGTTACTCCTGATAAATGTAAAATTCTGTACCCTTTGATACATGGTTCATTTTGATGTGAAATCATATGTTCTACATAAAGGCTCACAAAGCTGGCAGTGCTGAAATAGTACATGTGATATAAATTTCCGATCTTGACTAAGTTGTACGAATACCTTGTCCCAGGTCTACATGACAGGATGTGTAAAAGTTTTATTCCCCAGATTTTATGATTACCAAGGGAAAATGTTGCTTTTTGTGGTATAGGTATGCTAGCTATCTACTTATGGTTAGCTAAAAAGTCAGATGACCTAAACAAAGTATGCTTTACTAATAGACTAGAGAAAAACAAATAGGAATATTTTCTTGATACTTGCAAAAGAACTTGAACAATAAGAATAACTAATTAAAAGTGTCCAAGGTAGACGGGAAAATTTTAAAATTTAGATAGAGAACTTTAGGTTAAGGTTTTTATATGAGCTAATGATGCAGTGTATTGATCACTGGTTGGAGTCAGATGAGATTAGATGTGGCCTCAGATACTTATTAGCTGTGTGATCCTGGGCAAGTCAGTTTACTTTTCCTGGCCTCCATTTCCTCAGCTGTAAAATAGTGATCATAATAATAGCATCTTCTTCCCAGAGTTGTGAGGATCAAATAATATTTGTAAAGTTCTTTGCACAGTTCCTGGCATATAATCGGTGCTTTAACAAATACTTTTTGGAAAAATACTGCCTTAATGTAACTTAATTTCAATGGCATTCATGTAGCAAAGCTTATAAATGTTTCACATATTGGAGAGAAAATAAAGCTTACTCGCCATAGGTGGCTAAGATCTGCTGAGATAACAGGAGTCAAATTAATTTTAGACACTACATTTGTTTAAAGTAGATATATTGATGTTTATAAAGAAAAACATAGGTTTAAAAGTGCCTCCTCAGTCTCATTCTAAATTGACAAGTATTTCTATCATCCCATTGTCTTTGTCTTTCTAAAAGACAAATACTAAGCCACTGTAATATTGATGGGATATAAGATCTTTCCAGCCCATTAAGAGAAACTTGCTTAGGGGGAGGCTTTCTTATAAGAAGGCTTTCACACCTTTTGTTAATTTCTAATTAGGTACTGAGTCATGAGGGTTGTGATGCCTTCTGCCTCTATAAAGGGTATATATACTCTGTGGATTTTCTCTGAAGTTTTAGGGTGCCGACTTTTCCCCTGAACTAATGAATGAGATTAAAAAGGTTGTTTACCCCTTAAATAGCTAATCTTTCCTAGTAAAGCAGATCTAAGAACCTGTGCTAGCAGCCATCCTAGGTATACCAGTATGGTTGCTGCTACAACCACCAGAGATCAACTAATGTCTGATTCAGTAAAATTTTTGTTATATTGCTTTACTCTAGAAAACTTAATCAGATAACTAAACTTGTCTTCCAGGCAACATTGAACATCTGTTTGGGTACAGATAGTTGTAGAATTTAAAGTCCACTGCCACTCATTTCATTACAATAAGATAATGATTCTGTAGTGGTACTTATAACTTAAAATTTGAATCTTACTTTCTCTTTGGCTATTCCTATGTAAAGATTTTTAAGTAATGGCTAGAAGTAGAGGTAGTTAGCCATTGAAAAACTGCTTTGTGGCCTAAACCTACTTAAAGCAGGTAAATCTTTCTTGTAAAAGGTTTCATTCCCAGTTAATATTAGTATTCCCAGTTAGTCGTTTTTTATGACATTTTCTTTTGACCATAGATAACAGCGTTCTCCCTTTAGAGCTGAAATCTAGCTTATCCTCTGGCCTTTGGTTTGTAGTCCCACGTAATAGTATTCTTGACTAAACAGCTAAGGTTTTTAATATTACTTCACTGAGTTGCTGTTTTGACTGAGTCCTATGGACTATACTTCAATGATACCTCACAGAGTCAGATACTGTTTGGTAGATTCAGAAGCTCAGTTTGTAGGTCACTTGAACATTTCATCAAGTGTAGATGCTCTATGCTCTGACTACAGTTACCTGTTGTATTACCAGGAAAGTATATTTTATTGTTCTGTTTGGCAGCTTCTTGTAACAATTTAGATAATGTAAAAGTAACAATAGTAGGTAACTTTTATATTGTGCTATAAAGGTATGCAAAGCACTTTACAAACACTGCGTTTTAGGCATTATACCAAGGGTCAGGTGGGTATTTATAATAAAGGTTTGTGTGTTTTCTCCTAGATTAAAACTTCTACTGCCTTGGCTAGAGGCCAGAATTCATGAGGGTTGTGAGGAGCCTGCTACTCACAATGCATTAGCTAAAATCTACATTGACAGTAACAACAACCCGGAAAGATTTCTTCGTGAAAATCCCTATTATGACAGTCGTGTTGTTGGAAAGTATTGTGAGAAGAGGGATCCCCACTTAGCGTGTGTGGCTTATGAACGTGGCCAGTGTGATCTGGAACTTATTAATGTGCGTATCCTTCATATTGTGAATAGAAAAGACTCAGAATCTACGTTCTAAGAATTTGCAGGGATGGGTTTAGGTAGTTCTCGGAGCTGGTTATTTTAAAGAACTTTCAGATCAGTGAATACCTTTCTTTGATTATGACATAGATAGAACTATAGGGTTTGTTTGTTTTTTTAATCAGTGGAAAATAGGTGTGAGGTGTGTGTTTGGGGGTTTTTTGGGGGCAGGGTAGGAAAGAAGTCATTAGACCTAGCTTTTAAGTCTCAAACTTTTCTCTATTTCTGTTATTATGTAGGTTTGTAATGAAAACTCTCTGTTCAAAAGTCTTTCCCGCTATTTGGTTCGCCGTAAGGATCCGGAACTTTGGGGTAGTGTTCTCTTAGAGAGCAACCCTTACAGAAGGCCCTTGATTGACCAGGTAAGACTGGTTATGATGCATAGACAGTTCTTGCTGTTCTTGTCACTGACAGAAGGTAGGAAAGAGGGGTGGGTCTTTAACTCAAGTTTCTTGTTCTTAATTTTCTAGGTTGTACAGACAGCCTTGTCTGAGACTCAGGATCCTGAAGAGGTGTCTGTTACTGTCAAGGCTTTCATGACTGCAGACCTTCCCAATGAACTCATTGAACTATTGGAGAAAATTGTTCTTGACAACTCAGTGTTCAGTGAACATAGGTATGTTGTGAGTACCCTTATGGTACATTCCAATTGATGCTCACATCATATGTAAGATTTTTATAAATGATAGCAAAGGCACAGCTAAATTATTTTTGTTGTGGCTACAGCTTGAGTAAATCTTGGAAGAATTAAAGATATAAAGGAGTCCTTTCTTTTGTGGCTATGATTATGAGTGCTTATACATATATACACCTTCCCCTTCCTATCCATATTTGATATTCATATCTATTTATGCCTGATAGTATCTTGAAAATACTACATTCAAGTGATGCTAATTTATCCTTAATAGGAATCTGCAAAACCTCCTTATCCTCACCGCAATTAAAGCTGACCGCACTCGTGTTATGGAATATATCAACCGACTAGACAATTATGATGCACCAGATATTGCTAATATTGCAATCAGCAATGAGTTGTTTGAGGAGGCATTTGCCATTTTCAGGAAATTTGATGTCAATACTTCAGCTGTGCAGGTAAAACTTCAGTCAGCCATTTATGGCAAGTTATTTAGCCTCATATCCCTTTCATATCAGTTAACAGTTGTACATATGGTTATAGCAGTAAAAGAGGCAAGTTGCCACCAATTTTTTTCTGTTAGCAGTAGAACACCCCAAATTTAACATTTACCTGTTGCTTTCATCCTACTAATCTATTTCTTAGGTCTTGATTGAACACATTGGTAACCTGGATCGTGCATATGAGTTTGCTGAACGATGCAATGAACCTGCAGTATGGAGTCAGCTTGCAAAGGCTCAGTTGCAGAAGGGGATGGTGAAAGAAGCCATTGATTCCTATATCAAAGCAGATGATCCTTCATCCTACATGGAAGTTGTACAGGCTGCTAATACTAGTGGTATGACTAATAATCTCATATGTTTTAGGGACACATGTTATCTAGGCCCCAATTAAAGCTGAGTAGTGACTAGTCATGAGTTGTGTTGGAGCCTCATAAGACACAAAACCAAAGACCTCAGTTTCCTCATCTGTAAGTTGAGGGGGTCATGGATCTAAAAATCTGATCTGGAAATTTAAGGTGCCTTCTCAGGTGTCAACCTGTCTTAAAAAAACAAATCAAAAGACTTGAAACTATATTGCCTAAATTTAAACTTGGAGAGGATGCTGTTTAAGAGTTATGTGCATCTTTTACCTTATGTCTTCTCCCATTATGGAGATGAGGGAGGGGATGGGGATGAGTAGGTGGGAATGGTTATCCTTCTTGTTAAAATAGCATAATTTTTCTCGTAATCTTACCTATGAAAAAAAGGAAATTGGTTAAATCTTGGCTTTTGTGGCAGGAAGATAGAATAATTCCAGATTCATCTAACATCACTATTTCTGTAGGGGGCTCTTTTTTAAGGAAGGGAAGTGATACCCATTTAAGATTCATCACTTTATTAATAGAGCTTTTAGGGGGATTTTCCAAATAGCTTGTTTTTCTTTATACCTCCAGGCAACTGGGAAGAACTGGTTAAGTACCTGCAAATGGCTCGCAAGAAGGCCCGGGAATCTTATGTAGAAACGGAACTGATCTTTGCTTTGGCTAAGACCAATCGCCTTGCAGAATTGGAGGAATTCATCAATGGGCCAAATAATGCTCATATTCAACAAGTAAGGTTCTTGTTCAGTTTCTTTCAGAAACAGTGGAACAGCTCTTCTGTGAAGCCTGACCAGGATCAGCAAAGCACAGCTCAGGAGCTAGGTAGGAGGAGAATTATAAATGGCTGAGACTGATAACCACCTGTTTTCTTTTCTCAGGTTGGGGACCGTTGTTACGATGAGAAGATGTATGATGCTGCTAAATTGTTGTACAACAATGTTTCCAATTTTGGTCGCTTGGCATCTACCCTAGTTCACTTGGGTGAATATCAGGCAGCTGTTGATGGGGCACGGAAAGCTAACAGCACTAGAACGTGGAAGGAGGTACCTAGAAACATAATTCTGAGATTTCTTTAAAAGTTAGGATAAACTTTCACACCTTTGCTCTTCCCTAGTAATGAGCTGTCAATAGCCCCATACCTACATTATGTCATTGGCCAGCCATTTTTACCTGTTTTCCTATAGATAATCATCTGTATTTCATATCCCTAGGTCTGCTTTGCCTGTGTGGATGGGAAAGAGTTCCGCTTGGCACAGATGTGTGGCCTTCATATTGTGGTACATGCAGATGAACTAGAGGAGCTCATAAACTACTACCAGGTAATGAAGAAAGGTCTTTGACATGCATTACTCCCACATACCACAATGAACAGCCCTTGTTTAAATGGTGCATTTCTTTCCTTCAGGATCGAGGATACTTTGAAGAACTGATAAACATGTTGGAAGCAGCACTGGGGCTTGAGCGAGCCCACATGGGGATGTTTACTGAATTAGCAATTCTCTACTCGAAATTCAAGCCACAGAAAATGAGGGAACATTTGGAGTTGTTCTGGTCCAGAGTGAATATTCCAAAGGTAGATCATTTTCGGCGAATAGCTAAAATTGTAATACTGAATACTAATCTGTTTGAAATGTATTAATTGGAATTAGCCCACATTTACTAGTACCTTAATCTTCCTATATGCAGGTGCTAAGGGCTGCAGAACAAGCACATCTTTGGGCAGAGCTGGTATTTTTATATGATAAATATGAAGAATATGACAATGCCATAATTACTATGATGAATCATCCAACAGATGCCTGGAAAGAAGGACAGTTTAAAGATATCATTACCAAGGTAGACTGGGAAAAATGTGTAGTCTTTATATATTGAATTCTTTGGATTAAAACAAACCTAATTCCAACCTATATTTGAATCTTCCCACTTCAGGTAGCCAATGTGGAACTGTATTATAGAGCAATACAATTCTATTTAGAATTCAAGCCTCTGCTACTCAATGACCTGCTGATGGTACTGTCTCCAAGATTGGATCACACTCGTGCTGTCAACTACTTCAGTAAGGTAATGGCTTCAGCTATTCCTAGTTGGAGGGTGCTTATCTGAGCCTTGAGTAATTTCCTAAGTAACCAGGATTTAAAATGTGCTACATTAACTCCTTAATCTGTTTCAAAGGTTAAACAGCTTCCACTGGTTAAACCATACCTACGCTCAGTTCAAAACCATAACAACAAATCAGTGAATGAATCATTGAATAACCTCTTCATAACAGAAGAAGATTACCAGGTAAAACTTTTTTGGTTCTTTGGTATGCCTCTGAACACTATATTATAGTAATAGGAAGAATGGATAAATTGGAAAACCTTGTATTCTTATTTTCTACTTTCCTTCTGGTTTATAGATTGTAGCTAGTAGAAGGTTTTTCCAACACTAATTTAGTTTGTTCATGTGACTTGGAGCCTAAACAGTGATACTTTGAGGCTTAAGACGTTTTCATATATAAATACTGAAATGACTAAAGCAGAATGCTCCAAAACCCCAGTAGAAGTGTTACTTGTTTTACTTTTTTGGGGGGGACAGCGATAGCGAGGGAAAAGCTTTGACAGCCTTTATAGTAGCAGCATAAAGAATAGAATCTGAAAGTGTTTGGACCTTTAAGCCCCCAAAACTTACATTTTACGTTGACATAACGGTTCTAGTCATTTTATTCTGCTTTTTTTTTCTCCCCTACCATTAGACTGTATGTAGTGAGACAGTTTGTTACGGCGATTGACATATTTGATCCCAGTCTTGCCCCTGATAATACTAATCATCTGCAAATCACTTACTGCCTCAGGGCCTTAAGTTTCCTATACATACCTAACTCATGGAATTAAATATGATGATATATGTGAAATACTTTACATATTTCAGAGTGCTATATAGACAGAAGGGCAAATATTTACCAGTGTCAAACTTTACAGTGAGGATTCTTAAGACAGCACAGTTAAAAGGAAGTTGGTCTAGATCAGGTCCACTTATCCCCCTAGGACAGAAACTGGTTTGTAGAGCACAAATCCACGAACTTCACAACGAAATTTGAATTATTTGCCAGTTTTGAACATCAAACCTTCAAAGCATTGTGTCTCTTTTACCTTATCTATTACCTTCAAAGCATTTCTTATCAATAATTTTATAGTCCAAACAGAATTAGATGGAAGAAACTTAAGTACAATATGGCAAGCTTTATTTCAGTGGGAACTGTGGTCAGAGGACTAAATACAACTTTTTAAAGACATTACATTAGTTTGATATTTTAATTTCTTTTTTCTTAAGGCATTGAGAACGTCAATAGATGCATATGACAATTTTGATAATATCTCCCTTGCTCAACGTTTGGAGAAACATGAACTCATTGAGTTTAGAAGAATTGCTGCATACCTCTTCAAAGGCAACAATCGCTGGAAACAGAGTGTAGAGTTATGCAAGAAGGACCGACTTTATAAGGTAGATAAAGTTAGAAAGAAAAGGGAGGAGTAAGTATAAGTTAAAGTAAAAAGAAAAAAAAACTTGGAAGAAGATCATTTCTAAGACTGGCTTATAAACTTCTGTCTTAACTATAAGGGATACTTTCAGATTTAGTGTTCTAAAGAATGATCATTGTTGTATACCTGAAGGATGACATCAAAAATCTTGCATGGAACAGATCAAAGTATTTAACTCTTAAAGTAGTATATTAGTCTCCAGGGCAGTCTAGTTAATGTAAAATAAATTTATCAGTGTGAAATCTTCTACTGAATTCTGTTATTCCTTCCCCATCTCTTCCCTTCAAAAAAAGAAAGCCTTAGAAAACTAATATAGTAAACTGGAGTTAAACTTAATTTCTAGGCAAGCAGTATTGTTCTGTTTTCTCACCTAGCTTGACTCAAATCAGTGTAGAATGATTTTTCAGAATGCCACATCCTCTTTAATATATAGGGCTCATTCTATTTCTTTCATGATTTTAAAAACTCTGATGTACTATAATTGTATGACATCTGTCTCAACTGATAAAAAATTGGTCTGTCCCCTTCTACCACCCCCTCAAGTTGCCCTCTGAGCAGTCTGTTTTAGTTGATTTTTTTAAAATTTCCTTTCTTATTAGGATGCAATGCAATATGCCTCTGAATCAAAAGATACAGAGTTGGCAGAAGAGCTGCTACAGTGGTTTTTGCAGGAAGAAAAGAGAGAGTGCTTTGGAGCTTGTCTCTTCACCTGTTATGATCTCTTAAGGCCAGATGTTGTCTTGGAAACTGCATGGAGGCACAATATCATGGACTTTGCCATGCCCTATTTTATTCAGGTCATGAAGGAATACTTGTCCAAGGTAAAAATATATCTTTTAAGCATGTTTATCAATAATTGCTTCAAGCAAATGCAAAATTTTCATTTACAGTCTTAGATTTCAGAGGTGAGATTCTTTAAGTAGATTTGATTTGTTTCAAATCAGTTATATAAAAATGGCTCTTATTCTTGTTACTCAGGCTCCCTGACCCTACTGCCCTGCCCACGTTGACGTCTATAAGGCAATGGAAAAAAGTATTCTTTAGAAATGATTTCTCAGCATATCACCCTTATTTATACATGAGTAAGGTCACTTCTGAGTTCTTCCTCTCTTCCCACCCTTTTTAATCTCTTGGTAAAGAAACTGATTTCTTCAGAATAGTCCTTCCCCCAATCCAGTACACAGAAGTGTCAAGTAACAGTTTACGTGCATTAGCCAGTTATTTATATCTAATAAAATAAGTCGCCTTTATACCGATTATTTCTTTTTGTGCCTTGATTTTTAGTAGTAGTAATACATGTGTTTGTGGCCTTAGGAAGCTGTGCATACTTTTCTGCTAGGCTGCAACTGATGGTCTTGACTATCAAAGGAAATTGACTTAACTGTACATTAACAAGTAAATTAAACTGGGGGGGGGGTGTCTAAATTCTCCATTTGTTAAATTTTGTCTTACCAAGCTTCCCTTTTTTGGAATTGCTCTCTTTTATGTAAATACATTTAGAATAAAGCCATTTTTTTCTACTCTTCACAATTTCTCTAGGCTTAGTTTCAGTCTTTCCATAAAGAAAGTCGTTGTAGACCAGCAAAGGTTTTGTACCTTCCTTACCCCACTCCCTCATCTAGTGATTTTATGATTCTAACATAGGGAACTATACTCCAAGAGGACCTATTTATCCTATAGGGAATTATACTCCAAGAGGACCTATTTATCCTATCCTAAGGAATAAGATAGGTACCTAAAATATAGATGAATCATCAGATTGACATACCTGATTATTTTTTTAAGGAACGTAAGCCTAATGCTTCACATAGAATTACTATTCTTTTTTTCCTTCAAATAACTACTTTTTAGGTTCTGCTATATTCAGTTAAAGTTTTTAAAAAAAGACCCATCAATAAAGTGCTATAAAAATCAAGTAGTCAAGTAAATGTTACCTTCTCTCCACAAAGATCTCTTCTAATGTGCTTAACAGCCTGTATTGTGATGAGGGGCTCTTAGCTGTTGTTAACTTAAGTGCTATACATTTACTGTGGATTAAACTCCTTCTCACAGACTTCAGTATAAATACACTTTTTTTGCAGTAGACTTTGAAGTTAAACTGATTTAACTCTAAAGTTTGCTTCTAGTGTGCCCTTTATTTTCACTTCTCCTGTACTTTTTAGTGGTCAATTATTTCTTCCCTAAACCTTTGTTGCTGATTCTACCTTTTTATGCTCAATATGGAATTTAATTTTTTCTAAGCTGCACCTTCTGAATTCCTTTGCAGGTTGATGCAATAAAGGAAAAGGTGAAAGTTGATTCTTTTCCATCTTTAAGTCTGGAGGACTAAGTCTAAGAAATCTGCATGATTTTTTTTTCCTTCCTACCTTTTCTACACTGCTGCTGCTGCTTTTTTTCCCCGCCCCCAACAAAATTTCACTAAAGCCTCTGCAAGTCCTTTGAAACATATCTACAATAGAGCTGTAGGAAATTAGTAGATGTTTGCTACTAATCGGCTAATAGTCCTATAGGAAGGGCAGGAGGCTAATCAGTAGTTGGTTCACAGTCTCTTAAAAATGTCTTTTAAAAAATAGAATGTTGAGTTGTTTTCCTTATTCAATCCAAAAGTATAAGAGATTTTTCTGTCAGGGCATCTGGACTGTAGTAGGATTTTTCTCTCTAATACATAGAACAAATTAAATTAAAACAGCCTCTGGTTTGATTTTGTAACCCTGCCTGACAGTTAATGAAAAATATGTGCCCTAAAAGACTTTTCTTACTTCACATTGAAGGACTGTGATCCAGTTTCTGATCTCTTGATTATTACTAATTTTTTTGCTGAAAGTAGAGAGAAGATACTAGCTGCTTCCGAAGTGACTTTCCTCATGTTTCTCTGGGTGTCCAGTTCTTATGGTGCTAGTTCATTCTCAAGAAAAAAGTAAAATTCGTTTTAATAAAGAATTATTTCGTTTTAATATACTTTAACTTGGATCTTGTTGCTGAGCCAGCATAGAATATTTCATTTTATGATGACCACAGTATTAGCAGCTATCTTTTTTTTTTTTTCTTTTTGCATCAGGCATACCTTTAAACCCCTATCAATTTGTTCTCTTCCTGATGTTGGTTTATTCCTAGGAAGCTCAAACTAAGTGTTGCTTATAGCCCCTACCTCCTTGATTAGACTTGTCTGCCTCCCAACATAAATGAAAGACTTTGAAAACATATCTCATTCAAAGAATGTGTTTGATGGCCGGGGCCTGGGGAAGCAGAAGGAGGATGACACAAATTCTTAAAAGCATTTGGAAGGTCTTACATTGAACCCAAATGATGTCACCACTGGAACTTAGGGCAAACCTGAGTAAAATACATTGTGTGTGAGGCTCTTCAGCAGCTAGTAAGCAAGGCAGTAAGAAAGCGTGTGTGTGAAAAATGGGTAATTGAACTGCAGTGTATGCATTGTTTAAACTGAGCATGTACAATAGTCATTGCAATTACATCACACTATTTCTGAAACTCTAAAGCATTGCTGTGGGCTGTGTGTGTTTCTTGGGAGCCTGTATGGCAACAACCATCTTCAGACCTCACTTCTTGCTTCAGTACTTTTGCCTTTTTTTCATGCACACATACACAATAACTGACTGCATGTTAACTTTTCCTCTGCAGCTTATTGCAGTCTTTGTGGAAAAGCCTTTTTACATTTTAATGATCTTTCAAATAGCGTGGATGAACTGAACCCAGTGACATGCTTACTTGTCTTTTTATTCAAGGATCAGAAACTTTTGTTACAGCTCTTTTAACAAAAGCTTGTGTTCATTAAAACATTCTCTGCATTTTCATTCAAGCAAACTGGGTCAATGAAAGCTAAAATTGGATATTTCTGTGCCAGAGGCTGTCCCTGTGTCTAGATAAATCTAAACTTTTTGCTTAGCTTGATGCTACCCCTTCAGTATTCTTCCTTTCCTTGTGCCCAGCCTGCCTACGTCTGTGCTTGGGCATTTCAACATTCTAGCTTGTCTAAATCTTCCATTTTTCTCTGTAACAGGAGTTATGTTGAACATATCACCCTAATGTGAACTTTAAACAGGCATTTACATAAGATCTTCCCCTCCCCTTTAAAATATAAAAACATTTGTAATTTTTAAAAATAATTGCTTGAGTAAAATTACTCAGCATGATTTGATTCTGGGAATTTTCATAGGAACCCAAGTAACAATTTGATGGCATAGAGCTTTGTTAACAGACTCTAGAAATGTGTATTTATTTTTGGTGGATTAAATTTAGTTTGTAGAAAATGTACTTTTGTAAAATAATGCTTACATGCTAGTGTTTAGCTTGTCAGTTTTTTTTAGGCTATTTTGGGACAGAGCACCTAGGCTGCAATATTTCTTTCTTTGCCTTTTGTAGAACACTTTCCTGGGGAAGGATAACCCCACTTCATCTGAAGAGTCTATGGTTGACCTTCAGTTTACTGTGTAATTTCTGTAGGTAAACTGGTCTTTTGCATAATTATTATAGATTATAGTATATCATTAAGTATATGGAAACCTTTCACTATTGGATCCATTGTGGGCAAAGAGTTAACTTTTGGGAAACCAAACAGTAACTAATGCTTTAATTAACTAACACATATAGCAGTTTAAAGTTGACAAATCACTTTATATATATATATTTGATTTGAGTCTCATAACAACCCTGTGAGGTAGGTACTGTGGCTAATGTCTCCATGTTGCAGATGAGAAACTAAAACTAAGAGAAGTTCAGTTGGTTGGCCAGGGTAGCACAGCTAGTTATGTATGTGAAGCAAACCTAGCTGTCATGCGTTCCATTGTGAAACCTCAAAGCCCAGGACTTACACTTTAATAGCCTTATACATACATACATACATACATACATACATACATACATACATACATACTTAACTATTACAGCTTTTCATAACATTTTGGTGTTTGTAACTCCACATGTCATTTTGAAAGATACTAAACTTTCTTCCCCTTTACTGAATATAAAGGTACTATGACTTCGAGAAACTACGTACATAATGATCTGAAAGTAAAACCTAATAAGATAGAGAGACTTGGCCATATGTAACAGTAGACCAAAGCTGTTCTTCATCTATAGTCTCACTTGTTGGTCAGGCTCCAGTGGCACAGTATTAGCTGTCACATTCACACCCACATGCTATCTCTCTTTCTCTACCTCCTCTCCCCTCCCCGGCCTACTCCCTCCATATACGCAGCCATACACACCTATTACCGCCTGCCTTTTACACACACACACACACACACACACACACACTCTCTCTCTCTCTCTCTCTCTCTCTCTCTCTCTCTCTCTCTCTCTCTCTCTCCCTCTCCCTCTCTCTCCCTTCCTCTCCCTCTCCCTCTCCCCCCCCTTTCCGTCTTCCCCTTTCATCCCCACCCCCACCTCCTCCCTTCACATATTACTGCCTACTTTTTACACATACACACGCTTCCCATCTCACGTTCCATGTTTCCTTTAAACTGAGTGGATTCTCCACAACTCTTATTTCTGGCGTCCTTCTTCTTCACATGTTTTGGTAATTAATGTGACTGTAGCCACTTATTGAAGTAGTTAGTATATTAGTCTTTGCAGAATGGGTCTGTATCTGTGATTTATTGGTATAGGGAAACTTCACATATGAGAAACTTCCATTATCAGTACAGTTCAGCACCTCTTCTGCACTTGCTCTTCTGAGTAGCTTTATTCATTGGTCTGCCTCAGGATAACATTCCTGATACATCAGAGGTGAGGCTTGAACCCAGGTCCTTCTGAGTCAGGCCAAGTTTTCATTATACATACTGCCTCTCATAGTCTTTATCTGGCCTTTAAATAAAAGTATAGTTACATGTAGAAAAAGAGTTCGGTCAAATAAAACTAGGTAGAAATCAGATAATATTAATATGTAGCCTTTTAAAAAAGATAATGGAACCTGGAATTACTTAGGTCTCAAAGCTTCAGGGAAGACTTCACTTGTGTCATCAGAAGCTATACAGTCTTGACAAAGTATAGTTTACAATGCCATTATTGATCTTTGTCAAGTTAGCCTGCTGGTTTTATTTTTTAAGAAAGTCACTTTATTTTGGTGAGGGATGCTTTCCTCTTTTCCAAGAATTCATCCATTTCTTCTGGTCCCGTTTAACTAGGAGGCAAACTTCAGTTTAAATGGTTCCCTCTCCTCTTCCTCCTTCCCTCAGGCTGCATCCTAGCATGTCCAGTTTTAGCCTGGCGTGAGCTTTTGATAGTTATAAATCCCTCCTTCTTGAGGGTTTATAACAATGCTGAAAAACAACCTTGACTGATGTATGACCATAACCATTTGAATCTGAGGGGGCCTAAGAATGTTCTTTCAAGTCCGGTTTTTGACAGTATTTAACACACTAAGGCTTTTCCACTTTCTGCCAGAAAAAAATAGGTGTATGAAGCCTTTTTGGGTGTTGATTAACATTACCTGTTTTCCTCCAGGTGGATAAACTGGATGCTTCTGAATCTCTGAGAAAAGAAGAGGAGCAGGCTACAGAGACACAACCTATCGTTTATGGTAATGCCACTTATTTGCAGATATAAATAGTGTGGATTGATTTAAACTTTACTAAGAAATATACCACAAAATAGGAATAGAAGTAGATAAGTTATAAAGTTAGCTTTCATTCAGTAGGACAGCTTATGAAAAGACAAAACAAAGGAAGACATCATCCTCTTATACTATTTTATATACTGGTCATAAGCCCATGAAAAGTGGGCTACAACTCATTTTCATCTTGAACACAGCTATTCAATAGGTCATATTGTTTGAACCTTGCTTGCTCATTTGGTGTTTAAAAAAAATTTACTATTCCTGCAGTGATGTTACATCCAGATGAACCAAATTTCAAAACAGTGATGGGAGTAGAGAATTTGCAGTTAGAAAGTAAATAATTTTGTCTATAGAAAAAAAATTTTTTAAAAACATAGCACTGCTGCCATGCGTGATTATACATGCCTGTAATCATTACTATAGGGGGGGGCTAAGACTCGTGAATCATTTGATTTCAGAGCATCGGGAGCTACAGTAGGGCTAAGCCAATTGTGTGTTCACACTAAGTCTTGCACCAGTATGAGGAGTCCTTGGGACCAGGGGGACACCACACTAAGGAGGTACAACTAACCTAGCTCAGAAATAAAGCAGGTCAAAGCTGTATGTTAGTCATCGTTGGATTTAGACGCTATGAATGACCAATGCGCTTCCAGCTAGGCAAGATATGGAGACTGTCTCCCAAATAAATGCATTTTAATATATATAGAACATGTGTATACACATACATATATGCACCTACTTCCATACACAAATACATACACATGTGTTCATATATCACTGTTTCCTTAAATAATTTTATTTAACCTGTTACTTATGAATCCCCAGATTACTTCTTGGATAAAAGTTAAATCTTGGTTAAATTGGTAAGGTAAACATATTATTTCATCTGAAAATTTAAACTGAAAAGCTTTTAAAAATTTGTGCATGGCTTATTACCCAAATTTTTGCTTTCAGTGAGTAGATAGCCCTCATTGCTTTATTTCAGAATGAGTGGAAGCTTTAACATGAGTGTTCCTCTGAAGCCACTTTAGAGATTAATTTGTGAAATATAAAGCCTGTCACTTAGTTGTGTGTGTCTCTTTCATTTTCTACTATTCTAAGTTTAACTACTAGCAAAAAAAGTCTGTGGTTATAGGAATTTGGATGAGATACTTTAGATTGCTATAGCTGTTTTCTCATTGTTGCACTGGCATGCATGCAGTCACTTAAAGTATAAGAATTAAGTATAGATTTGAATTTTGAGAGCATGATTGCCTATAGAACAAGTGTCTTTAGGGAAAAAATTTTTTATAAGTCAGATTTGCTACAGGTATCTATGGACAACTATCATTCCCACTGAGGAAACTACTACTGTATTACGTAACTTACTTCAGTCTCATGTATTTCAAGGTTAATACTACTGGAATTTTTTCCCCCGGCCTGTTGTCAGATTTCTTCTTTCCTGGGTATAGATCTCTGCTAGAAGGGTTCAGAAGGCCATTACTCAATTGGCCATTTCATATTCAAATAATTTTTTTTCCCTCTGAGCCCTTAAATATTTCACTTTTTAACAGCTTGAGGCACAAGCAACATTAAAAAATGCATCTTTTATAAGATTGAAAGTTCTGTATAGTGTTTCCTTCTGTAATAAACTAACATTCTTGAAATTTCTATTACATTTTATATTCTGAGCAACACCCTTCTCCACAGGTTGAATTAATAATGCAACAAAAGCATACATGATGATGGTAAAAATATAGTACATTTGAGTAATTGCTAAAATCATCTGATAGAATAACTGCTACTTTCAGGCAAACACGTGTCCAAAATGTTCCTAATTTATAACTAGTATGAAAATGTGAAATAGATCAAAAACATTTGTTGACACAAACCTATCTACCTCGGAAAGCTCATGATTTTCCATTTCCAAAGCTTTTATGCAAGTGTGTATGTTTTACACAATTTGTTCTTTCCTTAAAGGGGGGTTGGTGAGGGATAGGGAAGGGGCACATAATTCACTTGAACACAGTAGGCTTCAACATTACCAAAATGGACTGGGATTTCATAAAAGATAAAATCCTTTAGGAAGAGAACATGGACCAGTCTTATAGGTAGACATCTAAAAAAATTCAGAACACCATTCTCTACCTTCAAGATCCATTACTTTTCCCCAAAGATATTAATCTTTCTGATACTACATGTAACTAGCGTTAAGTAATTTGTACTTGTCCCCCAAACTACATTTAAAAAAAATTCACTTTTCATCTTTCAGTGAACAGTAAACAAGAAATAAGGAATATATTCCCATATCAGTAAACTAAAAAGTTTTTTCACAACAGGGGCCCAGTTTAACTTATAGACCTTTTAGAATCAGGAATAGCAAGTGCTTGATGTCCCAAGAACATGGCTAATCCTTTATTTTCCTATATCCAAGTTTATCCCCCTTTTAACCTTATTCCTTTCACTTATGGGTGTTTGGATAGTTTGCAATATTGAGTTGGTTTTTTGTTCCAGATCTCTGATTTCATTAGTGTAGGGATCTCCTGCTACAGAAACTCTACCAATTATAGAACAACAATTTTTCTATAACTTAGAATTTCTCCAAGGTTTTTCTTTCCCTTCAGTGTTAAAGTGATCTGTTCCACTCTTAACATTTCTGTGGTACCTTATTTCTTCCAAAAAAGAATAGCACTTTGCTATTTCTTTGTCTTAACTCTCAGTAGCTACCCTGTTCACCTAATTATCTGTAGCCTATTTACAACACTAATTTTTTAACATGCTTAGATCAGCAAGCCAGAGGAGCTCCACAAAAGGCTTATTCCCCTTGGCAGAATGGCCTCCCCTGTTCCCAAAATCACCAAATTGTTTCAAGGTTCTTGTTTCTTAAGATTATAAAGCTAGAGAAGATTATAGAATAAGATTGCAATGCTGTTGAAGAGAATATGTGACTTTTTTTTTTTAGAGAAAAAATTTTTATAAACGGGTCATAACAAATTATTGGGGCCACTATGGTCAGAAAGACTTAAGACAGTGTTGAGTCTAGAATATCCCAATATGTACCTGATGCTAGGCTTTAGTTTTCAAACTGGTTTGCCTATAGAAAAGGAGCTTGATCGGCCCCAATCCCTCTCTGGAAAAAACCTTCATCCATGATGTCAAACACTGGTGTTTCAATGTTCAAGAAAGTAAACCAAAGATTAGACAATCTTTGAAGGATTATGGGTTGGGTTATGTTTAACATAAGCTTAATTAGAACTGTGATTATTAGCCAGATTTTACTGACTTAAAGGAAAAAAAACTAAAAACATTATTTTGTTGTTATCATACAATAGATTTAAACCCTTAGGTACATGTTCGCATATACATAACTCTTAGCCAGCTCCTTTTCCTCTTAATTTCTATTAATGGAATGCCCCTTTTCCTTTATCTAGGTTCAACATCTGTCTTTGTCCTCTTTTCCATTCACCTGCATCTTGTCTCTTTGCTGTTTATCCACCTTTCCATTCTCACTGCTGATGCCACCTTAGTTAAAACCCATATTTCTTATCTGGACCTTAATTAAAACTCACACCTCTCATCTGGACTGGAGAGTAACCTTAACATTATGGAAGAGAATTTAGTTAAGGGGTCCATATTCTGATCCAGTCTCAATTATTACCCTATTGTTTCCACTAAGCTCGATGATTCCATCGTCCTAGACATAGTGCTTTTCTAGTTCTGGTTTTTTTTTTCCCTCTACTTCATGTTGTTCTCTTATGGAAAAGCCTTGTTGGGGG
>CM053593.1:139760017-139796364 GCA_028646575.1 Pseudocheirus occidentalis | reverse complement strand
AAGATAGTTGAGTGAATAATAAATAAAAGTAAATCCCAGTTTTGGTTTTGACATATGTGAATGTTGCCAAATGACTCCTTTAATTGAATAAATTTGCTTGCATATAAAAGGGAAGTTTCATCCCATTTGTTCCAGCAGTTGAATTTTATTTTCTGTCAGAACCTCATTTTCACACGACAGTGATAGCTTCTTCCCTCTTGTTTTTAGGTCAGCCACAGTTGATGTTGACAGCAGGGCCCAGCGTGGCAGTTCCTCCCCAAGCACCTTTTGGCTACGGCTACACTGCGCCCCCCTATGGGCAGCCACAACCTGGCTTTGGGTACAGCATGTGAGGCAGAAAACCAGATCCTGGAGCTGGCTGTCTTCTTACTGAAACTCCACCGTCCCAACCCACCTCTCAGTTCATAACAGGGAAAAAAGCAACAGAGTTTTGCTTCATGTTCTTGTAACCTTTGTTTCATGAAGGACTTTTTTTTTTTCCTAGAGCAAACTTGGATCACCTATATTTGAACCTTTATTTCACATTCCACATCATCTTAGAATTTATTTTCAAAGGGGAATAGTTTAAATGTTTGTTCATGTGGGCTTTTTTCCTCCCCCTTCTCCTTTACAGAACTGTTTAACATCCAAACAGTCTGTTGTGAAGAACTTGATTTGCACTCTGTAGTGTTTATTAAAAAAACAAAAACAAAAACAACTCTAATATCAAATCTCTTAAATTCAGTGTACGCGAGCAGCTTAAAATATGTACTGTCTAAATGCATTTAAGTCTTATTGTATATTCAAAGAAAAGCTAAAGCAAAAATTGGTATTTGACCATGCAGGACTGCCAATGACAACAAAGACGACACTAATCGGCATCTCCTACGCTGGTTGGATTGCATAGCTCTTCAAATTTCTTTAAAATGCATAGACAACTTTGTCTGATATTTTTAAATGAGCATAAAAGGCCCTCTAACCTATGCAGGTTTAAAGTTACACATATAGAAATGCTAGCGTGTTTTTGCTCACTCCATATGTAACAGATGCCCTTATGTTGTGCTGTATCCTGTGCTTTTTTTGTGGGACCATTCCATTCA
The DNA here is from genome assembly GCA_028646575.1 of Pseudocheirus occidentalis. NCBI lineage: Eukaryota > Metazoa > Chordata > Mammalia > Diprotodontia > Pseudocheiridae > Pseudocheirus > Pseudocheirus occidentalis. Next base: position 139,795,285 of record CM053593.1, on the reverse strand, counting down.
GGAACAAAGAGCACCATGATTCCAATCCATGTGTATTTACTAACCCTTCCCTGAGGTTTGTGTATGTTGGATATTGTGGTGTTTTAGATCACTGAGTGTACAGAAGAGAGAATTCAAACAAAATATTGCTGTTCAGTTTTGGTTGTGCAATTTGAAATTACTCAAATTTAAAATAAATTACTGGACTGTGGACATATCCTGTATAATGGCAGTTTTAATTATGTATTTTCCTAACTTTAACATAAGCCAGATCAATGGATTTGGCAGGGTTTCACATTGGGCAAAAACTGAGATAGTGGCAGGGTATCTTAATGAAGAGGGAGGAATAAAGATTGAGACCATGTCAAATAATGCAACACTATGCATTCTGCAATGTGTATTCCTGTAGTTAAAGATACCATACAATAAAAGAACCAAGCAATATAAATTTGCCTACATTTAGCAATCTCTCCAGTATTTTAACTGAGTGATACTTCAGATTTATATCCAAGTATTTCAGTTAAATTAACAGATCGTGTTTAGGTATGTTAAATTGCCTTAATATTAGCTTCAAATAAAAACTTAAATGTTTGCGTCTCGAATACTTTTTATCCTGTTTGAACATGCAGTTAGTGCTCTGTATCATCTATCTCTACCAGGTCACCCCAAATAGGGATAAATTACTTTTTTTAAAAACTGCTATATTTTATGGCAGTTAAGTAATGCAGTAAACAAATTTTATTTTTTAAATATTTGCAAGTATGCAAAATAACTTAAATTAGCTTGTTTCATTCTTCATTTGCCAACTTCTGTAGCCATTTGTGAAGCTTCTATTCACAGAAAAGTAAAAGGCAAGTCCTTTGAATAAAAAAGCTAATCAGGTCATCTCCTTTATAGGAACATTAGTGTGAAATATTTTGTTTTCTGGGTATAGATTTACCTATGGCTATAAGATTGGTTAGAAAAGTCACTTTATGAAATGTCTGAAGGAATAATTGCCAAGAATGGCAGGTTTCTTTTTTTTGTTACTGTATTTTGCCTAACCAATGTGATGAGCCTAGTGGTGTTAAAGCAAACTAGTTAGTAATAGTTCTGTAGTTCTCTATGTTGCAGTTAAGATACTGCTTTCTCTTTGTGATTACATCAAGATAATGATCTTCATAGCCCTAACACAGTGGTTCTCAACCTGTGGGTCATGACCTCGAGGGTCAAATAACCCTGTCATAGGGGTTGCTGAAGACACCACTCCTCTATCCATCTCCAGGCAGCCCACCCACATACGAGTATTAAAGGGTCACGGCATTAGGAAGGTTGAGAACCACCGACCTAACAGAAAAAGTATAAAGATTGAATCTTGTTCTTTCTCTACCCTACCCTTTACACCAGGTAGATTCTCTCCTTAGAAAAGTAATCCTTCATTTTCCCCTTTATAGCCATGTTGTGGCAACTGTAGTTTGCAAGTGGATGGCTTTAAATTTATATTATGTTCCCAGTCCTAAGGGAAATCTCTTTGGAGAGTGCAGGTAAAAGTTGTTTTGAGCACTCATTTTCAACTTCAATGTTAGGAGAGTGCTTTTAATTTGGTAAAGCAAGATAAGCAAGGCAACTGTAGTGGCATGGGGAAAGGCCAAATTTGACAAGAAAGAAAATGAAGGTGTTCTCTTGTTACGTGCATGCACCTTCTTTTTGGTGCAGACCTGATTTTATTGGTGAGAAACTTGGTGCAAAAATTCCCTCCACTGATGCAGATCCAATACTACTCCTTTGTAACATTCTTAATAACTTGCATAGGGCCATACAGCTTGTGTGTCCAAGGGGGCAGGACTTAAACTCGGTATTCCTGTCTCCAAGGCTGTCTCCTTATTCATGCTGCCTCGCTCTCTACATTGGGTGTAGCTACACAGAAATTAAGGGAGTATCCTGGGTTTCTCCTCCAGAGAGCTTTCTGCTTTTGTGCTATAGCTTAGTGAAAAATGAAGCGTTTAGATGAGTTAGTCACATATTCTGATCTAAACAAAATACTGGTACAACAGTTCCATGGCTTTTCTGATCCGTAGTGTTTTGTAAACAGCTTTCCTTACCACCCTATTTTCAGCAAAATTCAAGAATTTGAATTGTATTGTAGTCCATGGTTAAGACAGCTATGCCTTTATTCATTTATTTATTGAACTTGAAGTGAGATGAGATAGTTCTGACTTTGTAATGTACGGGCAAGTTTCACCTTATTCAGTCTTGAAAAAGAATTTAGGTTCTTCTATAAAATGGGGATAGGACACACCCTAACTCACAGGATTAGTTACTCCACCAACTTTTAAGTTAAGCTTAGAAAATATCCAACACTGGGACCAATAACTTAAAAAAACATCCTCTGAATTGTGTAACATCTGAATCTGCTATTTTAAGAAATATGCTAGGTGTTAAAAAATGAATATAACTTAAGATACAAGTTTTTAAGGAAATAGTACTATCACCCCAAATCTAAACAGAATTGCTTTCAAGAAATATGGGCAATTTTAGTTCTCTTCTGTATTGTTGAACTTACACCACATAGTAGCTGAAACTTTGTGAATGAAGCTCAGGAAATTTGATAGGTTGGACACATTTTTTCAGTGTCACTTTGAAAAAGTTTAGGTCACCCTAAGGAAACAGGTCTGAGTTGAGAGCCAGCTGACTAAGAATCATAGATCTGGAGTTAAAATGGATATCAGATTAAATTCAACCTCATTTTATAGAGAACAAAATTGAGGGAGGCTCACAGAAGGGAATGACTCATTCAAAGTCACGTGCTAACACAAGCCAGGATTTGAGCCCAAGTACAGTAGTTAAAATGCAGCCTTTCTGCACCAGAAGCATCAGACTGCTTCTAAGGCTGTCAGATGACAGAAGCTTCAAAAAAGAAACTAAAGGTAAGATTGAGTTGAACCACTCTTCGTGACATGCTGTTGCATCAGTTTAGAGATGGTTGCTAATGCAGCATACTATAACAGTATCCTACCTGGTTATTTATGAAATAGACCAAAGGTAAATAACTTCTATTTAAGACACTAGTTGAAGCATTCCCTAGGTTTCTGTCACACTAAATACTGCCATAGGTCTCAGAGGAAGCATTAAGATCATAACACTTCTCAGACAGATACAGTTGTGACACTGGGAAATGCTGTTTTACTATTGTAGCATTAAAGGTTCAAAAATGGACTATTTTTCTTGTGTTGCAAATATTTTTATGCCTAGACCCTTAGCAATGGGTGAATTCTATGTTAAAGTCCAGTATTAGCCTATTATTTAAAATGGGATGTGCTTATCAAAAATAAGAGGCAAGTAGTCTACAAACGGGGACAAACTTTATTATCATTCCAAGAACACTGAAGTTTAAAAAAAGTTGAAAGGGCAGGTTATCTTTTATTGTTAGAACAAAATGAAGGTTGAGTCTAAGAACACTTGGACCCCATCACCACACAAAATTCAACTCAATAAAGTTTTAAATGGCCAGTAACTTTGTCAATTAAATCTGCTGGTCCTGGCCCAATTCCTAGTACAGTCCGAGAGCCTGGTTCTATCTGAGTACGCCCAGCATCTTGGATTAAGCTCACAGTTAGTCCTAGTACTTTGGCATGAGTAAGCAATTCAATTAGAGACTCTTCATCAGGAGCTTTGACCACCACTTTGGGTTGACCACAGTACTCCCACTGTTTCAGAAGCTCTGGGTTTCTCTTTTGTACTTGTTTGTAGGCAGAAACAGCAGCATGAGAACACTGAGCTGCCACTTTTCCCTTCCCCATCTTCAAATCGTTGCGGACGACAAGAATCATCTTGAACTCCCCGCTCTCTCCCAAGATGCTGGCTTCAGTCTCAGCCTCTGGGCTTTTCTTATTCACCTGGTTTGAACCACTCACTGAGGGGGATCTGGGGGTCACTCCAAATCGGACTCGGAGGCCCCAGCCCAAACATATGCCACAGGCAACTCCAGCAGCCAGGCTGAGTGTGCCAGGGTGAGCCAAGTAATCCATGCTCACAGGCTTGGAAATATCTAAAGGGAAAGAAATAATAACCACTTCAGCAACAAGCACTGTAATGAAACATTTTAGATAAACACACTGATAATATTTCTAACATACTTCTGAGTCTGTTTGCAAAAAAAGGGTAAGTTTGTTTTGAGTGTATCTGCCCAAAATTTTTCCTCAGGCCCTAAAGTAGACAGGATGGAACCAATTTAGATAATTAGGTAACTTTGGGTTCTTAGACCCAAAAAAAAGCCTTTTAAAATTGTCTTCCAAATTTTAGTATTGAAATATGGAAAAAGGACTGCGTATTTCGTTAAAATGCTTCCAGGATATGTCTGTACTATCAAGAGGTGGTTTCACCAATACTGTGTCACTCTGATGTCACTACTGCATTTCTGTTTATCACCATGTCCTAGCTCTATATACCTGGTCTTTACTTAAGACTATACAAGTAGCAAAAAATAACTCTCCCAAACCAAAAATATAAAAATCTTACAATGCCCTCAAAAAGGCAATGCTTTAACTGAGAGGCTGGGTTACTACTAGATTCCAGAGGATTTTGGAGATGAAGATCATCTACTTTAGCTTCTTTTAAAAAATATTTTATAGAAAAGGAAACGAGAGGGAGGTGTGATCACTTGCTCAAGGTCAATGCTGGTTACCTAATAAGAGATGGAACCAGGATTTGATCCTCCGTCTGACTCCAAATCCAGTGTTCTTTCCACTATTATGCTTTCTGCTGTCAGGCAAGCACAGAGCAATCCTTATTGGAGTAGGATGTCCAGAATAATTTAAAAGCAACCTAGCTGTCCTCCAACTCCCTCCCATCATCTTTCAACCTCAACTCTTGGTTACTTACAAACTTCTAATATTAATCACCCCCACATCAGAACATTAACATTATCTTCTTGCAACTAAACATTTCTCTCAGTAGTTGACACTCAAACTTTACAATTCCTGTGGCTACCTTCACCTCAGCAGAGGTGATGTTCTTGGTCACAACACTACATCTCTCAAATCTGCATTTTCACTGCTGATTGTGCTCTGGATTTGGAAGTTTTTCATTCTTCATTTTTGCCTCCTGATTTTCTTCAAGTCTCAGTTAATCTGCAAGAAACCTTTTGCAGTCTTCCTTAATCTTAGTGCCTTCCCTCTGAGATTCTACAATTTATCCTGTCTATATATTTTTTGTTTGTACGTAATTGTTTGCATGTTTTCTCCCCCATCAGACTTTTCTCAATGACTGGAACTGGTTTTTGTGTTCTATCCCCAGAATTTAGCAGTGTCTAGCATTTAATAAATGCTTGTCATCTTGACTTTGATCTTGGAATCTTTCTTTGTATTCCCTTCACTTTATAGCTTACTTCTATGTAGAATGGTACAAATTTCAAAGTGCCTTTATCTAACATTATTCAATTCCATAAGCACCTATAGAAAAACAGATAAAGAGACATATCGTTTTATTAGAGTAGGAGGTCCAGAATAATTTAAAAGCAACCTAGCTGTCCTCCAACAAGATAGGGGATCAGCAGAGAAAGACCTGATGGAATCTGAAGGCAGGTCAAAGCATACTATTCAGTTTGGTTTTTTAATGGATTTTTTTTTCCTTTTGTTCTGTTTCTTCTTTCACAACATGACCAATGTGGAAATGTTTAACATGATTACATATGTACAAATCTGTATCAGATTACTTGCTGTCTTGGGGGGAGGGAGAAAAATTTAGAATTCAAAATCTTATTTTAAAAAATGAAGGCTGAAAATGATCTTTACATGTAATTGGGAAAAATGAAATACTGCTACATTTTTTAAAAGGGGAGAGGGAATCAGGAAAGGTTTCCTGTTGGAGGCAGCTAGAGATTTTAAAAGGAGCAAAGGGAGTACATTTTAGGCATGATGCACAGCCTGTAGACAGGCACAGAAATGAAAAATGGAATGCAACATCTGGGGAACAAGCAGGTCAGTTTAGCAGGAATATAAAAGGGAAGACTGTCAAGGAGTTTATATTTTAACCTTAAGATAATAGGAAGCCAAAAAACTCTTGAGAAGGGCAGTATCCTGGTCAGACCTAGGCTTTGGGAAAATTACTTTGACAGCTGTGTGGACGAGGACTCAGAGAGAGGAGAGACAAGAAGTCGGTAAGTCAACATACATTTAGTAAGAGCCTACTATGTGCCAAGTATCATGTTAAATACTGGAGATACAAAAGAAGGCAAAAGATGATTCCTGCCCTCTCGAAGTTCACAATTTAATGCAAATAAATATGTACAAACAAGATATACCCAGGATAAAAAGGAAATAATTAAGAAGGGCAAGGAACTAGAATTAAGAAGAGTTGGGAAAGGCTTTCTGTAGAAGATGGAATTTTACCTGAGTATCGAAGAAAGCCAAGGAAGCCAGAAGGATGAGATGAGGAGGCAGAACATTCCAGGTTTGAGGGACAGTCAGAGAAAATGCCCAGAAATGAGAGGTGGAGTGTCTTGTTCAAGGAATGGCAAGGAAGCCAGTGTGACTAGATAGAAGAGTATATGGTGGGGAATAAAGCATAAGACTGGAAAGGTAGAGGATGGAGGAGGGCGATAAAGTTATGAAGATCTTTGAACACTAAAGAGAACATATTATTAAAACACTAAACAAAGCTCCACAGGGAGCCACTAGAGTTTATTGAGAAGTGAAATGGTCAGATGTACACTTTAGGAAAATCATTTTAGTGGGTGAATGGGGGATGGACTGGAATGGGCAAAGAATTGAGTGAGGCAGACCTGCCAGCAGGCTATTGCAATAGTCAAAACATGAGGTGATGAGGGCCTGTACCAATAGGTTTTTGCAACAGAAAGTGAGGAGTCAAGGATGACACCTAAGTTTCAAGTCTTGGAGACTGAGATAATGGTGATGTCTTCAACAGTAATAAGAAAGTCAGAAGAGTTTAGAAGGTAAGATTATGAATTTTTTGGATATGTTGAGTTTAAGATGCCTACTGTACATCTAAGTTAAATTGTCTGAAAGGCAGCTGGAGATGTGAGATTGGAGTGAGACTATGGCAGGATAGGTAGATTTGAGAATCATCAGTATAAAGATGGTAATGAAACCCATGGGAGCTGATGAGATCACAAAGTAAAGTGACTGAGGTAAAGATGATCCAGCAAAGACGACTGAGGCTAGATCTGATCAGTAGAAGGACTAGTAAAGAGTGGTGTCCTGAAAATCTATAGAGAACAGAGTATCAAAGAGGGTGAGCAATAGCATTGAAGGCTACAAAGAAAGACTGAGAAAAAGCCATTGGATTTGTGTAATGTTAATGGGATATAAGATCTTCCCTACTCATTAATAGGCTTATGTGGAGCCAACTAAGTTTTGCTTAGTTAGGTGAGGCTTGCTTGTAAGAAGGCTTTCACACCTTTTGTTAATTTCTAATTAGGTACTGAGTCATGAGGGTTGCGATGCCTTCTGGCTCTAAAAAGGGGATATAAAGAATGATGATAAAGAATAGAGTGGAGATGTTGGAGAAGATGAGTTGGAGTAGGATAGCTTGCAACAGTAAAGAGGTTTGCTTTGGTAAAGAGTAAGGTCACCTCTTTATGAGATGGGTGAAGAAAAGAAGACAGTGGTAGAAGTCATTTGGATGATATGAGACAAAGAATGAGTAGATGAAGGAGTTCATGGTAAAGAGTCTCAATTTTTTCTGTAAAATATAAGGCAAGATTCTCATCTGAAAAGATGGTGGTTGGAGGAACCATGGCAGATTTGAGAAAGGATGAAAAGGTTTGGAAGAACTGCTATGGATAATGGAATAGTGAGTTGACAAGGGAGTATGAAAGGCTTTTGTACCAGTAGTGAAGGCCTCACTGAGGTTGTATGACATAAATTTGTAACGGAATCAGTCAGAGTGGTTTTTTTCTCCACATTCATTCAGCAATAGGAGCAAAAGTGGCAAATGGTGGGAGTTACCCAAGGCTGAGGTAAGGCACGGTGCAACTAGTGATATGATAAAAGGGCCAGGGACTCAAGACAGGAGGATAGTAGAGTTAAAGTGGTTCACCAAAGGGTCAAGTTAGGGAAAAGAGGAGAGTTCAGATAATAGTCTGGGAAAGAACTGAGGGGTCCCAGGATGGATGAACAGGGTTTAGTAAGAGAAGGCAGAGGAAGATGTAGAGTCAATAGATTAAGATCAGATAAGGGGATTTTGGAATTCTTGAATGTGGAGGTGGTACATTTGTGGGTGATGGCAAGATCAAGGGTATGACTGGCTGAGGAGGGTTGGGGAAGTAAATCATAGGAAATGAGTAGGTTGAGGAACTAAGTGGTTTGGATGAGAGTAAATATGTATTAGGAGTCAATATGTATTGAGAAACATCTCCCTGGGTGACAGGTGAGCCTCGAGGACCTTAATTAGAATGATGGTTGTGTAACTGAAGAAAAAGGGATGGATTTGAGAATATTGTGGAGATAGAATCAACGAGATAGCAACAGAACAGATCTGAGAGAGGAGTTAAAGAAAACTTAGGTGACTGTAATGATAGTGATACTTTCAAGGGAAATCAGGAAGTAGGGGGTGGGTTTAGTGGAAGATAATGAATTTTGCCTTTGACATGATGCATTTCAGATATCTACCCAGGTGTATTTTTCCAACAGGCAGTTGGTAATATAGGAATGGAGAGCTCAAAAGAGATTCTCATTTGATCTTCACTACCACTCTGTGATGGAGGCAGGAAAGTACTAACGGTGTAGATCTGAAAAATGATGCTTAAAAGGTTTAAGTGGTTTGCCTATATAGACTTTGGCAGAACAAACTGCCCAGCAGGCATTAGAACCCAGATTCTTCTGAGTCCTTATCCCTTTGTCTTTCTTTTTTTTGATTTGTAAAAAAAATGCATAATAGCTTAATCAGTTTTCATATTCTACATCCTTGAGGGATAGAGCTTCACCTGGATCTTATGTCCAATGGCCTTGGCAGGAAGATTGCTTCTGAACTTGCCTTGAACCATTCCATTATTTTCATAAGCCTAAGTAACTTTTCCCCATATCACTCTTGTTCTGTTGAGTTTCCCCACAGGAGTCACTGTTGTTTTTTGCTTTGTATACATTAAGCACATCTCTTGCCTAAATGGAACTGAGTTCCACCCCAAGCACAGACTCCTTCAATTTTCAGAAAAGCTGTAAGTTCCCTTTGGTTTCATAGGCCTCACTTGTAACCAGCAAAAATAGCCTTAGACCACAGTCTTCCAGACATTTTGCTGTTCTATAAGTCCTGCTTCCAGCAGGCCTCCCAGGCTGTCTCCCATACCCTCATCTGTTCGTGGCATATACTAGACACTTAAATACTTTTTCACAGACTGATGTGCTTAAGCACTGAGGTGAAAGCTGGGAATATAAACTGAGTTTAGAATCTAATAAAGAAGATACATTTCATACCCACATAAGCATGACAAAGGTTAAATAAAAGGATAGCGAAAAGGAGAGGAAAAAAAGACTGAAAATGAGGGCAGGATGAGATGATGGTGGATCTAAAGCTGGAAACCCCAGGCAAGGACTACCTCACTTTCATTGATTGGAGCCAAGAAGGAAAGGACTGGAAAACCTATTGCACCATGGCACTCATAAACCATTCCAATCAAACCTCCTGGTTGTATAGATGTAGGCCTCCATGAAACCACTGCAGGTTATGAGTACTTAGGTTTGGGGGAACGATGGTGAGATAAAAACACTCGGGGGAACCTAGTTATCTGCTAACGGACTGAGGGCAAAGGTTTGGAAAAGCAGCTATGCGGAGTCAATGCCAGTTGCCCATTTCCGCATACCAGACAGATGACCTGGACCCTTTCCAGGACCAGGAGCTCAGGCACCTTCCAGGGTGGCTCCCCTCCCTGCTGGGCAGGAATGACAGGAAGCTCCGCAGCTCACAAAGAGGCGCGTTGCTGTCCCTTCTTCCCCGCAAGGCCTGCGGGGGACGCTGGGCTCATCCCGCTCGTCTCCCTCAGGCCCCCATCCCAGGCCTAGTCTCAGAGGAAGGGAACCCCCGGCTGGGCTAGACACTCCAGAGGGCTGCTGTACCTCGGATATCTGGCTTTTCTCCCTACCTGAAACTTCCTTAGCGTTAGCAAGGCCGCCACTCTCTTCCTCCTGCGCGGACTATTCTCTTCCGGGTTATTCGACAGCCAGTTCCGGGGGAAAAGGTTACTGGCTTGGAGGGGTGAATCATGTTAGGACTCGCTTCTCTCGTGCACCTGAGTTTCGGGATCTGGCCTAAGATCTCGCGAGAATCCTTCTAAAGGTGGTTGGGAGGAGTAAGAGGAAGGCGGAGGGGGGGGGGAGGGGAAGTAGTGCGGGCCGGCAAGTGAAGAGTGAGGGAGCCCTCTTTTTGACTTTTAAATCTTTTCACTGCTTGGTCCTAACCTATCTTCGTAGCCTCATTATACATCACTTTTCTCGGCACCCCGTCCTCCGTCCCCACGCAGTCGCTCCAGCCATCCGTCATGTCTGGAATTCCCTTTTTCACCTTCCCTTCTCAGAATTCCCAACAGAGACAGATCGGGCACCACCTTCTAACCAGTATAACCTTTCTGATCCCCAAAACGGATGACCTCCCCCACTATCTACCTTCCTTCAGCCATCAATAAGCCTTTAACCTGCAATGGACCAGTTAATAAGTAAGGTCTTGAGGAACAATTGATAAACATTTATTTAGCGCCTGCGACCTGCCAGGCATAGTGCTAAACGCAGGATGCCAATACAATGAATCTTTACTAGCTAAGACTTTATATTCTAAAAGGAAGGACAATGTGATTAGGTTGCAAACTCTGAGCGCAGAGCTTGCTTTTACCTTTCTTTGCATCCCGAGCTTACCAGGCACTGCGACCAGCACAAAATAGGTGCTTTTTGAATCTTTTTTCAGTCTTGTCCGACTCTGGGATCCCTTTAAGGGTTTTTCTTGGCAAAGATGCCGGAGTGTTTTGCCATTTCCTTCTCCAGATCATTTTGCAAATATGGAAACTGAGGCAAACAAGGTTAAATGACTTGCCCAGGGTCACAGCAAGTATCTGAGGTCACATTTGAACTCAAGAAGTTGAATCTTCTGTCACCAGGTCTGGCATTCTACTATAATAGATGCTTAATAAATGCTGATTAACTTGGCTCAATATCTAGTTATGTAGGTGACTCAGTAGATAAAGCACTGAACTTGGAGTCGGAAGACCTAAGTTGAAGTCATTCCTTTGATACCACTAGCTATGTGACCCTGGGCAACTCAGCTTAAGAGTCCAGTCAGTCCACTTCCTCATCTGAAGAAACAGTAATAATAAAGAGTCTATGTAAAAGAGTTGTTGCGAGGATCCACTGAAATAATATATGTAAAGTCTTTTGCCAAACTTAGAAGTGTTAAAAAATCCAAGCCTATTATTAGAGAATAAATGCAAAAATAAGTAAATATAAAGCAATTTGAGAGGAAATTTGATAGTTATTAGGGGGAAGTATATACTTAAATATATACATGTCATCTCCATATATGGCAAATTTCTTGAAAGCAGATACTTGATTTTTTTGTTTTGTTTTCTAATTCCCAGTGCCCAGCATGGTGTCTGGCACCATGTTATTTGATTAATTGACTGAAAAAAGGATTGAAAGGGAGAAGGGACTGATAAAAAGGCTGTAAGGGGGAGGTGGAGAGGGGGAAGGCAGGAGGAAAGGCCAGACTGGGAGGAATGATGGGGAAAATCAGGAAGAGATATATTGGAGGAAGAGAAAGTGAAAACAGGAGAGAGCTAGCTTAAAAAGAGAAAGGGAGAAAGAAGAAGAAAGAGGAGAGAGGAGAAAAAGGGTGGAAAGGAGAGAAGGGGTGGGAAAGAGAAGAAAAGAGAAGGGGAATGGACAAAGAAAAGGAGAGGGAAGAGAGAAAAGTGGGAAGAGAGAAGGGGAACAGAAAAGAGAATGTGTGAAAAGGAGAGAAAGGAAGCTGTAAAAGAGAAGGAAGGAGAAAAAGAAAGGAGTGGGAAGAGAAAATGAGTGGTAAAATGGGTGATATGAGAGGGAAAACGGGGTGAGAGGATGAGAGAAGAGAAATGGACAAAGAAGAATGGGAAGAGAGGAGAGGGAAAGAAGGGAATGAGATGAGAGAAAAGGAGTGGGAAGAAAAAAGGAGACAGGAAAATAAGGGGAGAAAAGGGGAAGATAGAAGCGAAGAGGAATAGTAAGGGGAGAAGGGTAAAAAGAACGAAGAAGGGAAGAGAGAAGGGGAAAAGCAGGCGGAAAGGAAAAGTTAAAGGTAAAATGAAGAGGGCAAAAGTGAGAGAAAAGGAAACGAAGGAGAGGGAGAGGTGGCAGGAAAAGTGACAGAAGAGTGCAAAGGGAAAGGGCAGGGGACAGAGAGCAAGGAGAAGGAAAGGGCGAAAGAAATGATTGGATACGGGAGGATAGCAGATGGGACGTTGGGGGAGAAAGAAGGGGTGAGGAAGAGACAGTGTAAGGAGCAGATGATGCAGGTGAGGTAGAGGGAGGGCGTAGAAATGCGTTATCTCTTGGGGAAGAGCAGAGCGGAAAAGAAAGGAAACGAGGAGGGCAGGAAAAGGAGAAATGGAAGGACATGGAGGGAGAGAGGGAAGAGTAAAGAGAAGTGAGCGGGGTGACGTATGCTTCGAGTGGCAGGGAGGGGGAGGAGCTGAGAAGGGAGGAAGGACGGGAAGTGGACCGGAAATGATGAAGGCAAGTTCCGGTTGGCCAGGACCCATCGCCCGGTGTGAGAGTCCGTCAGGATCCTCTCGCGGAGCCAGAACCGGAGCCGGAGCCGGGGCTGCCGCCTGGTAAGTACGTTAGGAAAGGAGAGAGTGAGCGAACGCCGGGGGCCGGGAACCAACGGCCGCCCTCTTGGGAGCTCCCTCCGTCTGCTCCGTCCCTCGGGTTGCTGGTGCCAGGGCTCCCGGCTTCTCTCTTTTCAGCTGCCGCCGCGGGGCCCCCAGCTCAGCCGAGCGGAGCCGCTCCCGGGGCGGTGAGGAAAGAGGGAGGGACGTCGCGGGCCGCCTTGCCTCTCTTGTGGCCCGGGACACAGCCTTGGTTGCCGCCCCCTCGGCGAGTCTGGGCCCCAGGTAGGAGCCGGCTCAGCTTCCCTCGCTCCCTGCACGGGCCTCTGGGGCTCCTGTTTCAGCGCCGGACCGGCGGGTAGTTGGCATCTCCCTCCCGGTCATCGTGGGCTTATCTGCTTCGGTTCAGAGTCCAAAAGTCCCGGCTTCGTTCTTCCTCCCGGGACTACTCTCTGTATCTCTATTTCTGTTTTTCTCTGTCTCTTTGTCTCTCTCTATCTCTCTCTCTCCCTTCCTCTCCCTCTCTTTCCTTCTCTCTCTTTCTCTCCCCACCTCCCTTCCCCCTGTGTTTCTCTCTGTGTGTCTTTGGCTCTCTGTGTTTACCCCTCCCTTTCTCTCCCTTCTCCCTCCTTTCCTTTCCTTTCCTTTCCTCTCCCTTCCTTTCCCCTTCTCTCCCCCCCTCCTCCTCTCTCCTCTCCCTTCCCCTCTCCTCTCTTTTCCTCTCTCCTCCCCTCCCCTTTCCCATCCTCTGCTCTCCTCTCCCCTCTTCTCTCCCCTCTTCCCTCTCCCCTCCTCTCTCCTCTGTCCTCTCCTCTTTCCGTCTCTCTGTGTCTCTCTTTGTCTCTCACTGTCTCTGTGGTGTTTCTCTCTGTCTTTGGTTTTCTGTGTCTGTATCATTGTCTCCCCCTTTCTCTGTCTCTCATCTCTCTCCTGTTATCTCTCTGTTTCTCATCTCCCTTCATTCCCTCTCGCCTCCTCTCTCCTTTTCCCTCTTAGCTTCCTCTCCTCTCCCTTTCTGTCCTCTCAAGCTGGATTTGAGGGCAAAGGGGGCTTGTGGTTAAAAAAAAAAGCACCTGTTGGGACTCTTCTTGGTCCTGAAATCTTAAGAGGCTGGACAGAGGCAGAAGAACCTTTTCTCAGTACTTGCTGGCTTATACATGACCTTCCTTTATCCCAATCCGAATTGTACATTACTTTATAAATTACATTACTTTGTCAGTTTGGAAAAGAAAGCTCTGACATTCAATTTCAGTAATTTAATAATAGAGAATTGGATCTTTTGGCCACATTTGAATGGCTTTAGGTACTGAATGTAGGAAGTATATGCCAACTATTAGACCTGCTGTTAGGGACAGATTATATTATTGTACACTTTTTGTGTTTCCTAATCAGAGGAATGTTTTCCTTAAATTTTGGAAGGATGGGACACCCAGCTGGATATTGCAGTAGACTGTTCCTTGACTAGAGTTAAATATGTGTACTTGTTAGCTGATGATGACCTATATTTGGATTTTTAGCTTTAATTTCATTAACAGAATAGGTTCTCCTCCTTCTGGGGAATGTATTATATTTTAATACCTTCATACAGATAAAGAAACTGAGGTACAAAGAAGTAAGATCCTTAGGTCACAGAGGTGATATGAATAACAGTGTTATAATTTGAACTCAGGCCCTCCTCCAAATCCTGTGCCCTTTCTACCATGCCACACTACTAATAAGTTTCACTTATTGATTGTGTGTATTGATTTTTGTTTGTTCAATCCACTTGGGAGATTTTTCTAGGACTTCCCAATTTCCCGTCATTGGGCTATGTTGTTGCTCTTCAAGGGCAGGTAGGTGGCACAGTGGATTGAACACCAGTCTTGGAGTCTGGAGGACCTGAGTTCAAATACAGTCCCTCGACACTTACTAGCTGTTGTGACCCTGAGCAAGTCACTTAACCCTGTTTACCTCTGTCTCTCATCTGTAAAGTGATCTGGAGAAAGAAATGGCAAACCACTCCAATGTCTTTGCCAAGTAAACCCCAAAGATGAGTCAAGAAGAGTCAGACTGAAACAACAAACAACATTGCTCTTCAGGATAACCACTAGACTAGTATTTAATATTAAGCCTTTTGTGATCACCATGGGTCCCTGATTTACCCCTCTGTTGTAGGAAAATATTCCCATGCTATTGAGAAGAACATAAAAATGCTATTTTGCTGTTAAAGAATAATCCATTTTTTTGTTTAAACTGTCCACAGAACTAAAGCTAACTTGCTGAAAGATTTTGTCACGTCTTATGATGGATGTTGCTGTGGTAGTGCAGAATCCTAGTACCTTAGCTCCTTTAAGGAGATCCTGTGTCTTGTTGACAGTGTGTTCTTTCCATCTGTAAATAAAGCACTTTTCTGAGATGACCTTTGCCTTACTTTGAACACATATTAAGTGTCAGTCAATAGAATTTGAATGTAATGTTGTTTAGAACAGTCATTTTAGTTTATACCTCCTAAACTGGGGGGTGGGGGAGAGAATGGCTGCAGTGGTGGTGGCGGCTCTATGGCTGCCCATAGTCTTGAGTTTCATCTGGCCAAATCACACAAATCTTTCCAAAGTGAGCCCCAGAGCAAAAACTCACATCAGGGTATATATAGCCTTCTTCTGGATTAGAGAATGTCACAACCTCCTTGACCCACTGCCGAATCACAAAGTAACAAGGTGTGGGCATTCCTAAAAACCAAGCTTCCTAGCCTCCAGCTCCATCTGACCACATTCAGCCTATTGGGGCAGAGTTTATTTTCAAGTCAGGGAAGGTTCTAAGAGCCTTGGGGCAGGGAAGATCTTCTGATTCCCATACTACCTGGGGTACAGTGTGTGACCTTGGGTTTAGTTGTCTGACCAAGCTGTAAGCATCCACAGCTCCTGCTTCTGCCACCTTCTTGGCAGTTGGAACACTCATTCTCATTCCACTGGGGGAGGCCTTTACATGCTTAAGATAGACACCCCCTAACTCACCCATGTTTGAGGCCTCTCTGTTACCCTCAACCTGGTTTAGCTTGTTTGCTGAGATGGTTTACCAGTCTGTGGACTCTGCAAGTGCTACTGCTTCTTGGAGCCACAGGTAAGAGTTGAGTGCTAGGTAGATACCAAAGGTGGTTGAGCAGCCTTGAAAAGGGGCAAGCCTTTATACCTTATCCTCCTTGAACACCCATACTCCCATGTGCAAATGGAAGATAATCTAAGACCCAAAGTAATGTGAAAAGGAGTGCCCATAGAATACAAAGAACATGGAAAGCTTTGAATGCCAGAGTAAGGATTTTAACTTTTATACTATGTAGTGGGGATTCATTAAAGATTTTTAAGCAGGGAACTGGCATGATCAGATGTGTTAGGCAGACAACTTTTTCCTTTTTAATTATTAATATGCATATTTTAAATTATTGATATAATTTGTTTTGACACAGCATACACTTTTCAGCAAACATACCAGCCTTCCAAGTATGTTTCACAAGAACAGTTAAGCAAAACTGCTTAATAATATGTCATTTTACACGTTTATAGTTTATCAGTTGTTAACATAAACCTTGACAGTCTGGTACATTTCTAATAACCCATCCATCATATTTCACCAAATTTTTGCTGGCTTTCAACTTTGACTTTATTTTTACATTGTTGTCATTCTCTTTGTTATTCTTTTAGCAGTTTGCTTCATACAAATCTTCCCATGTTTATTTGAATTCTTCACATTTACCTGTAATGTGGTATAGTAATAATCCATTACATTCATGAGTTACCGGGTATTCGTTCATTCCATAACTATTGACCACGTATTTTGTTTAGGAAGATTACTTTGTCAGTGGTGAAGGCTAGATTGAAGAAGGGGAGAGCCTGGTGGTAAGAAGTCCAGTTTAGAGGGTATTACAAAAGTCTTGCTAAGAGTTGACCGATGCCTAAACCAGGATGACAAAGGTAAAAAGATGGGAAAGGACTCATGAGAAAGTTATTAGTGTTTTTATATATACATATATGTGTTATAGATTATAAAGTGTCACTGATATTAGAAAAATGCAAATTTGTAAATGCAAAAATAAAAATGCAAAAAAGCAAATTTGAGGTCTTTCTGCCCATCAGGTTAGCAGAGATGACAGAAAAGGAAAATGTTGATGGGGCTTTTGGAAACTCGTATGTTAATGCACCAAAAATTGATTCTAGTACTCTTCACCCCCAAGGTCTTACTTTCTGATTGTCTGGTTCCTCCCAAAACCTCTAATTTAGGGAGGAGGCGCAGGCCAAAAATGTCTTGATTCCTCTTCAGCCTATACTGCTAACTTATCTCCATAAGAGTTTCTCTGCCATGCTATTGGGCCTACTGCTTCTCTCTCCACCTTTTTAGCTCCTTTTGTGTATTGTCTTCCTTTGTTAGGATGTATCCTTTGAAGGCAGGGACTGTCTTTCTTTCTGACTTTTATCTGTGTGTCCAGTACTTAGCACAGTGCTGAGGCCATTAAGGAAACAAAGGTTGGCACAGACTAGAATGAGGGGAGAAAGAACTTGAAACTTGAACCCTCAAAGAAGAGAATTAGTGTTAGAGTTAGTGGTAGAGCAATGGTCTTAAAATTACAGTAAGGATCAAGGAATAAGCTGTTTGACACCTAATGAAAGCTTTCTAAATAAACATGCATTATTGTGCATACTTTTGAGGTTAGTTTATGGTTAGTCTTTCTATTTAATTATTCCATCATCAAGGTTCTGAATGTAGCAGCTGGAAATACAGAAATATAAGGTAGAAACCAACCTCAAGAAGTTTATGATATATTTGGGGAAACAAGTCATAGTAGTCCTTAATCCTTGAATTGGATACAGAAAGAGTTCTGTTTTTAAACTTCTTTCTCTTCACTTTAAATGTTTAATTCTTTCTGTTGCTATATTACATTTATTTCCTTCAAAGTCTTTCCTGTCTCTACCCAAAGGCCGGTTTTTATAACAAAAGATTTTCAAAATAAAGAGGAAAAAAAATTTCAGCAAACACAATCAATACATTGTCTTGGTCTGACTATATAGGCAACATTCCAGCCCTATTCTCCCCTCCCCCCAAGTAAAGAGTTGATTCCCATTTTTTTGGTCAGAGTGTTTTGAGATTGTGTTTTTAAATCTTTCAGAATAAATCCTAGGGGGCGGCTAGGTGGCACAGTGAGTAGAGCACCGGCCCTGGAGTCAGGAGGACCTGAGTTTAAATCTGGCCTCAGACACTTAACACAAAAACTAGCTGTGTGACCTTGGGCAAGTCACTTAACCCCAACTGCCCTCCAAAAAAAAAAAAAAGCAAAAAAAAAACCCAGATTAAAGCAGAATAAATCCTAGGTCTGCTCCTCACCACCTGTGTGACCTT
The DNA here is from genome assembly GCA_028646575.1 of Pseudocheirus occidentalis. NCBI lineage: Eukaryota > Metazoa > Chordata > Mammalia > Diprotodontia > Pseudocheiridae > Pseudocheirus > Pseudocheirus occidentalis. Next base: position 139,777,152 of record CM053593.1, on the reverse strand, counting down.
ATGGAACTCAGTTACCTCTCTGGGACTCAGTTTTTTTATTTGTAAATGAGAGGGTTGGACTCTGATCTCTGAGTTCCTTCCCACTCTAAGTCCTATTCACTTTGGAATTATTTATGTACATTTATGGCAACCATATTTGTGTAAAACTTTCAGCTCCAAAAGAATTAAAAGATTTCCTGAAAGTGAAGGTACAAATCAAAACAGCATAGGAAAAACTGCACAGTTACTAGGAATAGATTTTATTTAAATCTAAGTTATTTAAGTAATTTTATCAAGAGGACATCATAGTTCTGTGATCGTATGGACAACTTTTCCTTCAATTTTGTTGAGGGACTTTGTACTTTTGAAATCTGAACATTTCTTGAAACTTTGTACTTCTAGAATATAGGCTTGACGTTTTATTCACAGACTTGCAGACAAACAGTAATACTGATTACATATCTCAGAGAGTTTGATAGGGGATAGAAACTAGTTGCAGGAGACTGAGGAATTAAATAGGAAGTATAATTGACTAGCAAAGACTATTCTTTCTTGAATTTTCTCAAATTGTGACTGGGAAGGGAAGGTAAAAGAAGAGAAGAACTTAAAGGAGTGCCTGGGTCCTGGAGACATTTTTTTTTAGAATAGGCTGAGACCTGAGCATGTTTTTAGGCAGAGAGCTAAAAGAGTGAGAGAAGAGGTTGAAGATAAGAGAAAGTAAAAATGATCTGTGGAAAACTTTATAAACCTAAAACTCCCAAGGGTTTGTTGTGATATACTGATAAAATTTGACAAGAAGATTATATGAACACATATAACCTTAAACACATAACCTTAAACAAAAAAGCAAGCATTTATTAAACCCCTCCTATGTGCCAGGCACTATGGATGCAAAGACAAAACTAAAATAGTCCCTGCCCTCAAGAAGCTTCTATACTTGTAGTTTCCCTTGAAAGAAACTACATATATACATACAAGTATATACCAGGTAAGATAATTTTAAGAGAAATACTAGCAGCTGGAGAAAGTAGGAAAGGCTTCACATAGCAGGTGGCACTTAAACAGAGTTTTGAACAGGGATTCTAGGACACATAAGGGAGGAGTCAGTTGGACCTGAATGATTTAAGAGGGGTGGGTTGGGAAGAGGAACCTGATATTGGAAACAGAATTTTTAAAAGGGAGTGAATAGGAGTTAAAATGTGTTATTTATGAAAATACTTATGAATTATTGAAAGAAGTTCAAATATGTCAGGCAATTGGAATATAAGATGAACTAGATAACAATGTTGGTGCTTAAAAAAATTGTTTAACCACCTACGGATTGCTTTGCATTCAAGTTAAACTGACATTCCTCCCGCCACTTCCACTCTACGTTATGTTCCTAACTATGGAAGGGCAAACTGGAAGATCTTATCACACTATGCCTTAAGTTATGTTATTTATATAACTGGCACTTCCCTTGCCAGATTCTAAGCAATTTGAGGGTCATGATTATATCTTTTGTATTCCCCTGCAACAGTTTACACTCAGCAAATGTTTGTTGAATGAATGATACAGAGACAAGTGTATTTAAACAAATACATAAATAAAAGTAAGTCTTCTGAAACTAAAGTTAAGCAGTGGAGAACACAGCTAGATAGAACATTACAAATATGGATAAAAGTAGTTTATAATTCATAGAATCATAAATTTTTTTTTCATTTTGTTTAATTTTTTTTTTTTTTTTTTGCTTTTTGGAGAGCAGTTGGGGTTAAGTGACTTGCCCAAGGTCACACAGCTAGTTTTTGTGTTAAGTGTCTGAGGCCAGATTTGAACTCAGGTACTCCTGACTCCAGGGCTGGTGCTCTATTCACTGTGCCACCTAGCCGCTCCAGAATCATAAATTTTAAGAGCAGGAAGGGAGCTTAGATATAGATCATCTCCCATTAGTTCTCCATTAACAAATGGAACAGCCACAGAACCATTATCTCTTTGCTGGAATGTGTTTTGTGATTTTGTTTATTTTCCTAATCATGATTTGGTAGCTAGGTGACAGTGAATAAAATGCAGGTCCTGGAGTTAGGAAGAACCAGGCCTCAGACACTTCATTTACTCCTCAGACACACCTGGACAAGTCCTGTTTCCTCATCTGTAAAATGAGCTGGAGAAGGAACTGGCAAACCACCCTAGTATCTTTGCCAAGAAAACTTCAAATAGGATCATAAAGAGTTGGACACAGCTGAACAACAAATATTAAAATTAGTTTGTATTGAATGTGAACTGATAATGGTAGACTAAGGAAACCTTGCATGATGAGCTGGGGAAGCCATGCTGAAATAGAAACTGTCACAGATAAGCCACACAAAAATAATCTTAGAGTTAAATATATTAGGTATGATTAGAAAGTTATTTTTATGTCATGTGAGTGGAGTGATTTTTTTTGGGGGGCTTTTTTTTGTAGGGGGGAAGGAAGGATAATTGGGGTGACTAATTGTCTGCTGCTGGATTTGAACTCACTGACTCCAGGACCAGTGCTCTATTCACTGAGCCACCTAGCCACCCTGAAGAGTACTTTTTAAAAAACTTTTTAATTGCATGTTTAGATGGTCAAATATTTGGTAGAGATGAAAATGAGAATGTTACTATCTGAACCTGAATAATAAGTGTAGTGGCTCTAGAAGTGTGAATTCTGATGAGAAGTGTTTTGTAGTTAAGATAAAGGGATGTGGGTAAAGACTATAAAGAAGAAAGAAAAAGTCAGGTTCAGGAGATAGTCCACCGCAATCCCTTTTTAGAGAAAAGAAAACTAAGGCCCAAAAATACACCTTTTCCCTGGTTACCCAAGAAGTCGCAGATTTGAGATTCAAATTTGATTCTCCCAATTCCAGATCCTTTCCTCTTTAGTAATTTGATTTTAGCCTTTATAAAGATGGATCAACTGTTGTAGTCAAGTTGCTTAGTAGGGAAATATGACCTTAGGAACCTTTGCTTTGCTTGAGGAGAACTGAAGGAGGTTTTCTCCAGAGCTTATTTTTATCATTGAATTGTTGAGTGTAGAGAAATAGGTTTTCACATTATGAAAGTACAAATTCAGAATTTTTACTACCAAAATAAAATGTCTAAAGGAGAGAGAGAAAATCATATGATCAAGTTTTTTAGAAAAAAATCCTTTGCTGCCACCTTATTGCTCAGCACCAGTAAAAATCCTGTCTTTGGGTACTTTTGTTTCATTTGTTTCTCTGTAATTTTTGATCTGGAGCAGTGACTTATTCCACTACATGGAAATCTGTGGTTATTTTTACGTAAATTACTTTTACTTTGTGGGATTAAATAAATTTAGGGAAACATTTTTGTTCAGGAATATACTCATAGTGTAGTTAACTCATTATGATGAGATCTGTGGAGATTATGAATGCCTTTAAGATGTGCCATATTTTGGAATTTTAATTGAATAGTTCCCCTGAGTATTTTTTAAAGATGGAAAAATATTACAAGCCATTAAAATCATTTTTCTTATGAAAGTCATTAACCTTCAGAAAAAAAATTTAGTGGCACAGTCATATGAAAAGATACTAATCTAAAGGAGTCAGATGATCCAGTAGTTTGATATTGCCTAAAGTCATTGAATTTTGTCTTTATCAGCACTGGTAGAAAACTCCATCAGTGAAATGGATGTATATTTTCTTCTGTTGAATGTGCAGCTCTTTTCCTGTATTTATAGAAACGGTTATCTTGTTGAAGCATATGACTACCGCATACTCATAGGAGCTAAATAGACCAAAAGCAATGGTCTGTCCAACCTCATTCTTCCATAAGATTGGACTTTTTGCTGTTTGTAGCCAAGTGGTATGCTGGAGCTTCTGAGTGGTAAATTTTCAGTTTTAGCATTTACACATAGGAAACCAGCAATTTACAGATCAGATCTTCATTTGTTGATTATCTGGAGACATAAGAAAATGATGGAGAAAATATTAATTATGCAGATTAAATTTTAAAGTATTTTGTTCTAAATTTTGCTCTCCCCCACCTCCAGCTATTTGTTAAACATTGACCAGCATATACCCCTTTGTCCCAGGATTTGAGTTTGGTCTTATTTAGTAACATTTCTTTGTGTTTTCTGGTTGTCTTTGTTTACTTCAGTTTTACTTTAAGTGCTAAATTAAAATAATGATTGGAGGTTAAAGATTAAATGCCTTAGTTGAACTTTAGCAACTTATACAAGTTGCTGTCCTGATCTTTGGTGGCTAAGTATACTGCTGTTGTCACAAAACTTAAATATAATATTCATTAACTTAGTTTGCTGGTATTGTTGTGACATGAGTAGGAGTGTTGTTTTTTTTTTTTTTAGAGAAAGCTGATTTAATGTTTTCTGTGAAAAAGTTTTTAAGTTTCTAAGTTTAGTAAAAGTACCCAAAGTGTTTTAGATTTCATTTTGAAAGTACAGTATGTAAAATAAGAATAAATCCATGATTATGGCCAGAACATAGTATCATTAGTGCTTACGTCTTGGCCTTATCCAATAACGGTTATACAAGTAAGAGAACTGGCAATCTGACTGCTATAAAATAACACATTATCTCAATACACTTTGAAAACTTTCAGTATCGTCATTTTCTTTTTTTTTTCTTTATAATTCTTTGAAAGCACAGAATTTCAGAGTTGGAAACTATTAAGGGTCATTTAGGTAATACGGTATGTAAATAAAACACCCCTCTAGCCAACTTTTTACAGTTTTTTTTTTAAGACTTCTAGTTGGGGGAGTGGGGCGCTTACTGCCCCTTTTTTAAAGACCTCTAGTAGGAAGGTGGACTCACTCTACTTACTACATATTAACACTATTCTGTTTGATGTTCCTTCTGTATGATACTCCATCTCTCCAGATTTGATGCATTTTTCTCTGGCTGTCATCTAGACCTGAAATACTCTCCCTACTCACCTTCATCTCATGGCTTCCCAACCTTCCTTCAAGACCGAACTCAAATCTGCAGGAATCCTTTCCTAGTCCTGTGTGTCTCTTTCCCCCTTTCATTACTAATGCTTTCCCTCTGAAATTACCTTTAATTTACACTGTATATATCTTGTATATACACATAGATTTTGCATATTACCTCTTCCATTAGAGTAAGAACTCCTTGAAGATGGGGACCATGTTTTTGCCTGTCCCCAAGAACTTAGCACAGTACCTAAAAAGATAGGCCTAGGATCAAACATTAAGTCCTCTCTTTGGCTTTTAAAGCCCTTCGTTATCTGGCTTCTCCCTACCTTTCCAGTCTTCTTACATCTTACTTGCCTCTAAGTACTTTGTAATCTAAGAGACACTGACCTCCTTGCAGTTTTTTGTACTAGATATTCCATCTCCCAACTAGATATTTCAGCTGGCTGCTTCCCATGCCTGGAATGTTCTTCCTCTTCCTATCTGTCTCCTGGTTTCCCTGACTTCCTTCAAGTCCTAGCTAAAATCTCACCTTTCCAATAAGACTTTCCAGATCCTCTTTAATGCTAGTGCTTTCCTTCTGTTGATTATCTCCATTTATCCTGTATATAATTTGTTTATACATAGTTTTTTTGGGCTATTGTCTACCCTATCATTATTAGACTTTGAGCTCCTTGAAAGTAGGAACTGTTTTTCTTTTCCTTTTTTTGTTATCGCTACAGCTTAGCACAGTGTCTAGCACATAGCAGGTAATTAATCAATGATTTTTGACTGACTGATATGTCAGCTGTTATCAGTGATTGGTGGATAATGTGCTATAAATTATACCCTTGGGGCCACAGAGGCATTTTACCAAATTCTCAACTGTATAATTTTGAATGTTTTAAATTTTAAATATTTTGTTATTTCAAACATTAAAATATATGACTTAAAGTTTTTTGGAAGTTGTACATATTGCTTAATGCCAGAACCAACCACAGGCATAATAATAAAGTAAGGTAATAAAAGTATGTCTTTGGTGCCAGACTAACTTCACCTCTCCCCCAGGTTAAATGAAGCAAAATAAAAAACTGCTCACATAGACAGATCACCTGCATCACACTGTATTGGCCTTTGGGATGCAAAGATTTTTTTTTTAATTACAGGACACATAGGCAGGAGTCATCTACTTAATTGCCTAAATTATATCCTTCTTATAGTCTCTGGTTGAATAAATAAAGTAATTTTGTCCACAGAACTGTCCAGTTTAGTATTGTTTGGGGGTTTACAAATGTTGCAGCTGTGTTAGGATAGAATTGAGGAATTGTACTCATAGTTCTAGATATTCAGCCCACAGAGAACCTTTTGTGAATTCTTTTCAGCTGTTCTATAAGCATTTCGTTCTGAGATGGAGAAAAAAATATATCTTGGCATCCCTACTTTTTAAAGCTACTGGTAACAGCTTCTGGCTTGAGCATTCTCAGAACTATTGCAGTTAAATTTTGCTTCTGCTGTGTTTTTTTTCTTTTTGTTATCCTTTCAATAACTGTGGAATGTTTATAAATAACATTAACATTACCACCTTTTTAGGTAGAAGCTCAGATATGTACTTTATTGTTGTTGTTGTTTTTTGGAGGGCAGTTGGGGTTAAGTGACTTGCTCAAGGTCACACGGCTAGTTTTTTGTGTTAAGTGCCTGAGGCCGGATTTGAACTCAGGTACTCCTGACTTCAGGGCTGGTGCTCTATTCACTGTGCCACCCCCAGATATGTACTTTAAAAGTTGCCATTAGAAATCCCTTATTTCAAAGTACTGTATGTCATGCATTATCTAGCTACTTATCTCTATTGCTAAGCATTTGCACATACGTATGTGTATATATGTATGTGTATATATTCTAGAAATTAGACCACACACTGTTGGAGTTTGTACGGGGTTAGGGTATCTGTCTCTTCTAGATCTCTATACCTATCCATGTAGTTCTATATCACATTAGTTGCTCTAGGGTCACTTGAATGCTTAATTAAAAGGGAAATTAGGCTACCCAGTTCTTCCTCCCAACACCACCTCTGATTCCTGAATAACAGCTGCTATTTATAGAATTGGTAATTATAGATATGGTTATAAGCTTGAAGCCTAAGGTTGTTCTCCATGTATAAACGTGAATCAGGTATGCAACAAGTAGTTTATTACAGAAAAAAGAATGCTAAGCGGTAAAGAAACATAAAATAATTAGAACAGAATCCAATAACTTCACTGCTAGTACATTCAGTTGGAAGCCTAATACTCACTAGTACTGAATAAAAAGATGGATGTATAGATAGATGAGTAGATAGGTAAGCCAACCTAGCTGAAGTAACAAGCCACAATAAGGAAAACAGTCACCATGTGCCAGGCAAATCAAACCAGTATCACCACTTTGACCACTATTTTTCCTTGGACCCTGATGGATGAAGAGCCTTAGGAATAGCAGTATCTCTTGAAAAGATCAAAATTAATATTAACTCTACTTTCTACTGTATTGATTCTACGCTGTAATTGGTTATGTTGTATTGATTTTGTAATTGAGTCTACATCTGCCTAAAGCCCCAGTTGAACTCTGAAATTTAGCTTTCCTTCTGAGTTAGTATAAAGATATAGTTAAAAGAAAAACTGTTATTTACTATACCTTATCTTTAAAGGCTGATCTGGTACATTTCCACAAGGTATATTGTCTGGCCTCGCCTGTCCTTGTACAAATAAGGAGAGTCTTATCTCCCAAAGAAATCCTCCTAAGAGTCAAGGAGTCTACTATCCCTGGTTCACTAATGATGTTCTCAGGAAACAGGTAGGTCTCATAAATCAATCAAGTATTCTGTAATGACAGAGAGGGATAGTTACTAGCCCCAGGTGGGGTGCTAGTCAGCTTTCTTTGTATGTAACCATTCATGTTGCTGTCACAGCCATGATGCTGTCTACTCTATAATCACATTGCCTTCTCCACCCACCCAACTCTGTATTTCCCAAAACTATATTAAGACTGATGAGCCTTGCCTTAGAGTCTTTAGTCATTGAGAGTTTATTGTTCTAATTTATTGTTTGCTGCTAGCTTAACTAATAAATTGATCATGCTCTGACCATTGTCTTTCAGTTTACTTTAATTTCCAAATGTAGCACTCTGAGACCACAAGACCTTCTTCTAGGCCAGTCCCTACAGCCATCATTGAGGAGAGAAATCATTTGGTAGAAAGGGTCTGCTTTCCTTAACACCAGCATCAATACCTGCTGACCATTTGTCACCAACGAATGATAAGCATGAGAGCCCTGGGAATGACAGCACCCTGAGACCACCAGTCCTACTTTAAGCTTAGCACTTAATGCCCTCATATGTGGAAGCAATTTCTGTGGAGACAGGGCTAGCCATCTTCACCAGCTGCCAGCTAGCTACAGGGTAGACAAGTTAGCCAAGGTGAAGCAGTAAGGCACCCTAGTCATATGGGCTAGGCAAGTCAGATAACTAACATCTTGACCCCTATTTCCCTGAGGCACTGATGGAGACAGCCTAGGACCCTGAAACTAAGAGTTTTGGAATTGACAGTGCTTCTAGCCCAGTAACTTAGACATCACCCTGGGGAACAAATCCTTTGCAGATGCATCTTGGCAACTGCTCCTGCAGGTGCTATAGCCATAGCTTCTGAAGATCCAGAAAATTCTTGTCATCAAAATTTTTTGCACAATCAAATGGTTTAACATCAGAAACTGAACAAGCTATTTGAGTCCATACTTCACCTGGGGAATAAGGGAGGAACCTAGTGCCTCCCTCCCCCCATTATACTGGGGTACAGATGGCTCTTTACTTTTTATACCCTACTGTTTCAAGTCACATTTTACCTTCCTGAAAGGTGCCTCCAAGAAATTGCCAGTGACTTGCCTCTCCATCTACCAGGTATGATATCCTGCTTAATTTGCTTTTCTGGCTCAGCTGACAGTGAGGGAACTCAACCCAGTGATGAGTTGTATATATAGGCAGCAGCAGGAAGAGGATATCTGTGCATGCTCAGGTTTCCAGCAGATCTCCCATGCAGTCTGGCAGAGAATTTCTGTGTCTGTTGTTTCCTATGGTATTTTTATCTCATATATCTTTCAGGTTTAGTTTAGATTTTTTTTTCCAGGCAGTGAAATAGGGAAGCCATAAGGGCATTACTCTTAATTTTGCGCACAATTTGTAAATGCTGCCATAGGTTATACTATACATTGTTGTGTAGTACAACAGAAATAGCATCTGATGAACTGAGATCACAGTTTTAGTTCCACTGCTGTTTCTCATTAGCAGTGTGATCTTGGGCTTTTTATTCAATTTATTGCAAGACCAGATGGACAGAATAACTGGTTTGACTCTTGGCTTCAACACTAGCTGGGTGACCTCAGGCAAATTACTTAAGCTCTCAGAGTGTCTGTTTCCTTATCTGTTAAATGGATACCTTCCCTACATACTTCATGTGGTTTTGTGAAGATCAAATGAGGGAATGTATGGGAAAATGTGTTAAGCAGCATAAAATACTATTCAAATACATGGTAGTCTTGTTTTTCAAAGAATAGTACTTTGAAGGTTCTCTTTTTAATCTCTCTTCTTTCATCCTGTACAATTATGGCCTGCTTTTAGAAGGAAGCTTTTCTGATTGTCAGACATGTAAAGGGGAAGAGGTTTATATTGGTAGGAAAGAAAGAAATGTTTATCTCTAGATGTTACATGTCTGAAAGCGATTAATAAAATTTACTTCCTATCATTAGAACTGTAAGCTTTCCCAGTTACCATAGTTCCTTTTCCAAACCTTTTTATTCCTCCTCAAACATCCCATGGGGCTCTCTCTGCCCACCTACTCATCTTTTCATTCATTTACTTTGTCTCAGTTCAGCTACAGAAAATATCTTTTCTCACCTTTAGGTGGATATATGTGTGTTGTTATGTTTGGAAATTATGGTAAACTGAGAGACAAATGGTCTGAGCTTGATCAGTTTTATTAGTTAGGCTATAGCAGTAACCAATACCTTGGGTTAATGGTCTCTTTCACTTATCAAAGACTCTTAGTGAAGGCTGATAGGGTCTTTTAAAACTAGATGTGTTTTCCTTCTGATTGGCCTGACAGTACATTGTTTGTACCTCCCCTGGCAAAGGTAAGACAATCTTCATTGTAGAGATTTTAATGAAGAGGTAAATTAAGAGTCATCTCAACTCCTCCCCATTACTGCCTCTTTGGGAGTAAGCCTTAGATGATAGGATTAGTCTACAGACTTGGGTATAATCCAAAAGCTTTGATTGAATCAGCTTGAATTTGGGTTGAGTAGATGATGGTATGATTACAAAAGTAGACTATAGGTATAGCCACAAACTAAAATAATAGAATTGAGACTCAAATGACCAGAGGCTACCTGGGTAAAGGGTAGAAATAGGTATGAAGCAAAAGCTTGACCTTTAGGCAAGTTTCTCTAGAATGTAGGTAAAAGGTAGTTTCAGTGGTAGCAAATATGGTGTAGGAGATTATTAAACCTATGCCAGCCTATGTCTTCAAAATAGAATTAAAATCAGTTCTTAATTTTACAGTGTGGGGATGTCAGTTCAATTGAATATTAAGCACCTGTTGTATGCAAAGCTATATGCTAGGTGCTTGAGATGATACAGTATAGAATATGGCAACCCTGTTCTCTTGTAGATTGCAGTGTTACAACTTCCACACAAATAACCCTAATACAGAGTAATGTGCCATGTGAGGAGAGGGGCAAAAGGTCACAGGATCTAAGAGTTGAAAAGCACTTCATTGAATGTCTGTGATATCCAATAAGAATCATCAAAGATCAACAAATGGTCATTTCATTCTCTGCTTTAAGATATCCAATGAGCAGAAAGAACCCATATCAAGGCAACCTATTGTACTTTTTCTTTTTTTAAGCTCTCTTTATTCATAGATTTTTCCATACATTGAACCTATCTAAATCTTCCTCCTTCCTTTTGGGGTCAAACTTCTGACCTATAATCCTAAACTTCAAAGACCACATTATATTGGGGACTCCATTCCCACCAACTAGAACTGAAAAGAACAGATGACATGACTAAAACTACAAGCCCATTTCTCTGGGTTACAGAGTCCAAACGGGACTTCTGTCTTTAGTGAAAAAGAATTTCTGCCCTCTACTCACCTGGAAAGAGAGTGAAACTGTCCAGTGTGGTCATTTTAAAGACAGAGCCAGTTCTGGCCATACAGCCAGTAGGAAGAGGCTCTTCCCAACCACATGGTTGGCAAACCCCAGATATCTTGTCGCACAAGCAGGTCCATATCTTCTTTTTGTAATACGTTCCTAATTTTAAAAAAATTCATTCTAGAATGTGGCGTTGATGCGGTATGGGATGCCTTTGTCTGTAACCTCAGTATTGTAAAATTCATTTGTGCGCGGGTACCTATGTATGTAACATCAGTTTGTAACAAGCCTGTGTAATTAAGTTGTAAAAGTCACACTTTCCCCCTGCCATAAAGGCATAAACCCCTGCTTCTCCCCTTTCCCCAGCCTGAAAGTCTTCCCTTAGCCAGAAAATCTGCCTAGAGACAAGCTCCTGGCAAAGGTTCAGTGGTGTGCTATAAACAAATCCTTAGAGAAATGCATAGGCCCTTTGTTCCAAGTGGCCAGCTGCACCCAAAACCCTTGAGCAACATTATCAGGAGATAACTCTGTCTCAATATGGTACCTCCTGTATCCCTAATCAGTCTAGTTCCCAGACTTGAAAAGAATCAAACCTATCCTCCCAAAGCCATATTGGCCATATGTTATACATCCTTGACCAACTCAATGACCTAGTGACTTGTCAAGCATAAAACTACACCTCCTTCTCACCCAACCCTCAGGAATTTACCAGTGAATCATGGGTAATTTGCATTCGCAGTTGTTAAAAAAAGTGCATGTCCCTTTAAGCTCTGACCACTCCTAGACCATTCCCCAACTCCTCCTTAACTCTACCCTTTCCCCACCTAGTTAGCATAATTAGCCTTTGACTGACAGCTTTATGGTAATAAAACTCTGCATCACTAACCCCTGCACTTTGCAGGTCACTTAAGCTTTTCCTGCATGCTGCTAAGTGTAATAATAAAATTTGTAACTTTGCCAAAAGATAGCTTGGGTCCTAGTGAATTTCTTTCCAGACAAGAACCCAATAGGGATTCATATGAGATCCCTTAACCACCCAGCACTTATAAAACTCTTCTGCATGAGCTCTTATCTCCTCACTAGCCATGTTACAGTTTTCTAAATACACTTTTAACGTGTCAATTCCCTTCTTCAGATGCTGAAAGATAAGTAGGGAGACAGTAAAAGAGTACCTAACTGCTCTTGACTAATTTAAGTCACCCACCCCACACAAATTACTTTCCAGTTTACTGGGGAAAGACAAAAACTAGTGATTGATGATGATTGATGGCAAGAGTGAGCAGTAGATGTCTTGATTTTATGAAAAGAGAAGAGCATAGTATTTGTAATAAAAGTCAATCAGTTTGACTTCAGTTTTTGTCAACATTCTAGAATATATTGGGGAAGCTAGTTTAGCTACTTCCAAGTATTTTTAAAAGGGTGATTAGTGAACATCTAGAAAAGGAAGCAAGGATCACAATATCACCATGAATTCACTAAGACCAGGTCATACTTGACTAACCTAATGCCTTTTTAAAAAAATAGCATTAGATTGGGAACACAGAAAAATGTTATAGGTATAATTTATCTAGATATTATAAAAAGGTATCCTTGTCCACAAGTATAGAAGTATATAAGCTAGACCAGGAGTGTCAGACTCTAATAGAAGTGGCTCCTTGAAGGCAACAGATTGACTTAGAAAACCACAAATTGATATTATGTTGTATTGTATTTTTCCAAATTGCATTTTAATCTGATATAGCAGCAGTTGGGAGTTTTGTTGGTGAGTTGTGCCTCTGGACTATAGTGTGGTTAGGTCAATTTGAAACTGACTGAATGGACTTACTTAAACAATTATCATTAATGGCTCAATATCAACTTGGAAAGGTGGTTTTTAGTTGAAGGCCTGGGGGAGCTTTCCTTGATTCTGTATTGTTTCACCTTTTTATCTGTGACTTTGATCAATATACAAATGGTATTATGCTTAGCAAATTTTGTAGGCTAGCCAAAAAATGAATGATGGAGGGCAGGATACTAGAAGATCTTAGATTAGGATGTGGGAAGCATTTTGGAATCTAAAAAGATGAAATGTTATTATGACAAGTTGACTTCATAAGATGGGGGATGTTGGACTATAATTTGTCTAGAAAAGATGTGGGGAGTGGATTTTAATGGACTTAAAAGTCAATTAAGAAAATCATATGAACAGTGGAAAAACTAACATAATATTAAGTTGCAGTGAGAAAGTGTCCAGCAAGAGGAAAGTGATGATCTAGCCATAATCGTCCCAGGTCTGACCATGTTTGGAATACTATGCTCAATTTTCATCACCACATTTTAAGAAATATACCTGAAAATATGGTGAACATCCAGAAGACGATAGCCAAGATGGTCAGGGGCCTTGAGACTATTACATGACATTTTTTGTGATATTTCAGTGTTTGCAAAGTATATTATATGTATTATTTCACTGAAGCCTCATAACAACCCTGTAATCTAAGAACAGTTCCAGAGTGGTTAAATTTAGCCTGCAGGAAAGAGAAGAATTTGAGGAGACCTGATAATTATCTTCAGATATTTGAAGGATTATCTTGTGGAAGAAGAATCTCGTTTGTGTTCCTTGACCCCAGTGGGTAGAGCTAGGAGCAATGGATAGTGGTTTTAGAGGGCCAGATTTCCATTCATTGTAAAGAAAACTTTCTAATAATTAGAGTGACACAAAAGTGGAATGAGTTGCCTCATGAGGTAGTGACTTCCCTCTTGCTTAAGTCTTCAAGCAGAAACTTTAATGACCTGGTTGTAGAGGGTGTTCTTGTTCAGGTTAGCTACTTCCAAGTATTTTTAAAAGGGTGATTAGTGAACATCTAGAAAAGGAAGCAAGGATCACAATATCACCATGATATTGCTTGTACAAGCAGGTGGACTGCTTGTACAAGTTAGTCAATAAGGTGCCTTCAAACTCAAAGATACTGGTCTGGTATGAGGGAGAGGTCAGAACTAGAAATACAGAGAAATTGATTATAAACCTACATGAAGCACCTAGATCTGTTAAATGACATACATTATGGATGGCTCTCCTGCTTAACTTTCATGATTCCAGCACTATAGAATGGAAAGAGGTTATGAATTGTGTCGTAGAATACAGGTAAAGCAGTCACAATTTACTTTTCCTTTCACATCCACTTAGTGAAGCAAGAAATGTTTGATGTCTTCTGTGTTCATGTAGACATTATTTGCAGATTCTGATGCTAAGTTTTTGGGCAAGGGGAAAGACATCTTTGCCTCTCAGTGCCTCACTGTATGTGCTTATTTATCTGCAGATGGACTAATAAATCAATGTTTTCAGGGTTTATTTCTCCAGAAGAAGTTGTTACTAAGGGTATGTGATGGTGTCTTTGTGGTATTTTATTCAAGGTGACACTGGAGAATTTGCTTTTTATACAACATTTTTTGGTAAATAATTTACCTTTCTTCTCTTTAAAATGTTCACAACTCTTATTGTATAAAGAAAAACACTTTTTAAATCTTAAGAAAACATTCTCAGAGCATCTTGGTGGCACAGTGGATAGAATGCTGGCCCTTGGAGTCAGGAGGAGCCGAATTAAAATTCTGCCTCAGACACTTACTAGTTGTATGACCCAGGGGTAAGTCACTTAACCCCAGTAACCACAAAACCCCACCATTCTCTGAATGAAAATGATTGCATTGTTAGATCTTTCTTTTTTTTTTTCTTTTCCAAACCTGTAATGTCATTCAGGAAAGGCACTCTTGAAAAGTTTTCTTGGGGCACTGGGACATTAAGTGATTTGCCCAGGATGACACAGTTTTCTAAGGTAGGACTTTAATCCAATCTTATTCACTGTCCACTATATCATAAGTTCTTTCAGCTTCTCATATTTCTTTTTTAAAGTAAGTTTATGCTTCACTAATCCCCAAATTGTTCTTTATTAAGAGAGTACTTTTTTCTTAATGATTGGCTTGTGCTATTCTGCTCTTAATTGTTATTTTAGGTGACAGAATCAACCAATCAATAAAAAAGTACTAAGCATCTATTTATGTACCAGGCACCACTAGGGACACAAATGCCAAGAATGAAAATGATCCCTACTTGCAAGGAACTAGAGATTTTCTTGTATTAGTCAGTATTGGGGCAGCATAGTGGATAGAATGCTGTGCCTGGAGACAGGAAGTCCTGAATTCAAATTCTCTCTCAGATACTTACTAGTTGTGTGGTGTTGGGAAAGTCAGTTAACAAGTCTGTTTGCTGAGGGGGGTCCTCCTGACTCCAGGGCTGGTGCTCTATTCATTGCACCACCTGGCTGCCCCAGGACATTTTTCTTTAATTATTTCTTGTATTATTGTATAATCTCGTATCAGTATTCTTTTTTTGATCATGAATGGGGAAGGTGAGAAACTTACCCTTCCATAAGGTTTCTTGTGGGAGCAGGTGGGAGTTTCAGCTTCACTCTTCCCCTCTTCAGTACTGCCACATCCACAGTAGGCCCTTTAGGGATTTTCAACCTCCATGTATTCTTGCTACGTTTTCCCCTCCCTCTTTAGGCTGTGAGCAGGACCCTTCCCCCTTTCCTTTGCTGTCAGTCAGCATTAAGCTCTTAGCCCCTGTCCCTTCATGTTGGTGATTGCCAGATAAGGACATGAACAGTACCCTGGTTTTCTGTCCTGTGTCCCAGCCAATAGGGAATAGTGGTGGCTTCTTTTGTTATTCACCACTGGGGAAGATTTTCATGCTGAGACTGAAAGCCCACCTCCCAGCCAGTGAGAGAAGGGACTGGGGAGGAAGCTTGACTTCATTAGGGTACAAATTCTTGTTCTGTCTTTTGTAACATGCCTCATTCTGCTGGTTCATACTGTTGGAAGGGATGCCCTCTTCTCATGAGAACTGAATAAACTTCCTGTTCCTTCCTCAAGATCTCTGACTTAATTTTTCTTGGGTAGGGGATTTTTGGGGTCCCTGTGCATTTTTTTGTGGTGATAACTTAGTTATTTGTAGTCACGTCAAGCCCTGGAGTATGGGAAATGGCGCCTCTTGCTTCAGATCTTCAGTTCTTCCCTCTAGTCTGAAACCAAAGCCAAACCTCCAGCCTCCTGTAAGTGCCCAAAGCCATCGACTTTTCCCTCTTCCAAACACAGCTGGGTCTGGTGTTCCTGGTCAGCATAGGTTCCCTTGATCTTCTGGGGCATAAGCTATCCAGGGGGTAAAAGTTCCATGGCCAGGGCTGAGGCAGCCTCTCAAACCAACTAACCCAGGGCTTGCCACTTGTTGTTTAAGAGACTTGCCCCTTGCTGTTTAAAGGGAGCCTAGCCTGGAGGTGTTTATTCTTCACTGGGACCAAACCTCCTCTTGGGATTTTTCTTCAGATCTTCTCAAATTGTCCCAGGAGGACCTGGATTAAGCCCCTGTTCTTATTTATCTCCACCCACACTTTGTTCAACCTAAGGCTCTATTTTAACTCTTGTGGGGGAAGATCTTGAGAGCTTGGAATTTTCTGACCTACTCTACCATCTTCCAAGAATCCTCTCAATAAATAATTTTAAGTAAGTTTTTTGTCCCTAGTGTACCTGAAATACAACATAATTAGTACACAATATAAACTGAAAATAAACTAACCTGTACTTTACCTTTGAGAAGAGTCATAGCTGGCATGAGGGCAACAAGAGGGAGTCACCGAGGAAGGGTTATTGAGGAGAATCTTCTTCCATGAGAACATCAAGGATTTCAACATTGGGAGTGTTCACGCTTATGCTTCTTTCACTAAAAGTAAGATTAACCCTACTGCCTTCACTTATTTTACATTTTTTAGATTCACTTTCATTTTTTGACTCACTGATTTTTTTTTTCTTTACATTTGCTTCTGACTAGGATTCTACCAACACTTGTTTTGACATTTTTAAAAAAATATCACAGAAATGTATCATTGCATTATAGTTAAAAATATTCATGGCTGTCTGTAATGGTAATCAATTTGTTTGATCAGATACTTAGGGCTAAGTATAGAACTCTGTCCATTGGTGAAAAGGTGTGAATTCCCAGAACTCTGTCCATTGGTGAAAAGGTGTGAATTCCCCTGTTGACTTGGAAGAATGCTATTGGC
>CM053593.1:139724024-139759517 GCA_028646575.1 Pseudocheirus occidentalis | reverse complement strand
GAAGTCCTGAAGGGTTTGAGGTGTGCTGAACCTTGTGAACTTCAGTGTGTGCCGGGAATTGCCTTGAGGACTGGACGAGGACCTGGGAGTTGTTCATCCCTGAGGACTGGAGGAGAACCTGTAAGCTTTCAGCTCCTGAATCTAGGTGACTGTCTGGCAGATTCAGGAGGGAGCTGGGACCAGGGAAGAGGATCCAGGGAATTAGAGAGACTACCAAGAGTCAAAATGAAGAAAAGGCTTCCCCTTGGACGAAACTGATGTTTGCAGAGGACAAGGACCTGGGAGCTGTTTTTCCTTTGAGGACTGGACGAGAACCTGCCAGCTTTCAGCTCCTGACTAACTGTGCCTCCAGTGCAGCAGATCTGCTCTCCTATAGACACGGCTCCCCGCTTGATGCCCCAGGGCCTGAGCCGGCTGTGGCTCCCAGACTGCTGGGAAGAGCCCCACCTGCTGAGCTGCCTGTAGCAGCAGATGTGCTTTCTGTCTTTTGGAGAATTTTGGAGCTTGAAAATCTGTTTAGAGTCCCATTTTATGAGTTTTTTAGCGTGTTTGTGTGGGAGCTGTGGTGCTTTGCTGCTTCTACGCCGCCATTTTGGCTATGCCCCCCAGAAGCCCATCTTTTCAATACTGTTTTACCTATGTTGTTATTTGGCAATATGGCAGTGAGACATGGAACATGGGAATGAAGCACATTGTAGGAGTGAGCAGGCTGCAGTATAGCCCAGGGGTGGGGAACGTGTGACCTTGAAGCCTTAGGTTCCCCACTCCAGATATAGCCAATGAGAAGTTGAAGAAACAGTAGTAAAAGATATCATCAAAGAATTTTATACCAGGAAGAAAAGGCTGTTTCTTTGTTAAGATATAGAAATGACAGTTGAATAGCCAGAGAAATCTATTGGTACCCTCTCGATGTCAGGACCCTTATGAAGAGCTTTTGGGAGAACATGGACAAGAATTACACAAGATTGGGCAAACATAGATGAGTTGTAATCTACATCATAGAAGGGTATGTTAAAATCTACAAGATCAGAGACCATTTGTTGTATGGATCTTTCCCTACCCCCTTCCCATATGAGTAGCTCATACTTGGAGTACAATTCAGAGGTATGTAAAGGAGCAGAGCATTTCCTTTGCAAAAAGTGCACAAAACATTTACTCTTTTACCTTACAGCATTTAGTTTTGATTGTTTTGTGGTAGTTGTTCTTTCCATTTATATTTTGTATGTTTTGAGGTTTGTTTGTTTGCTGTTCTGGTTATTTGTCAATTCATTGGTCTTTATATACTTCTCTATTAATCATGCTCATTGTTTCTTACAACACAGTAATATTCCCTTATGTTCATGTACCAAAAATCTGGTTATTTCCAAATCAATGGGCATATATTGTGTTTCCAGTTTTTTGCCACAGCAAAAAGTGTTGTAAATATCTTCATGTATATCAGCAGTTCTCAACCTGTGGGTTATGTTCAATTTGTAGCAATGAAAATACATCCTGCATATCAGATATTTACGTTACTTACGATTCACAACAGTAGCAAAATTACAGTTATGAAGTAGCAATGAAAATAATTTTATGGTTAGAGGTCACCGCAACATGAGGAATTGTATTAAAGGGTTGCGGCATTAGGAAGGTTGAGAACCACTGAATATGGATTCTTCTTGTTAGTGATCTCCTTTGAGTATATACACAGCAATGGAATCTCTGGATCAAATGGTATGAAAGTAAGAGTGCCTGTTTCTCCACAGTGTCTTTAAGATTGATGTCCCCATTTTTGTTGTCTACCAGTTTTCTGAGTATGGAGTGAATTCTCAGAGTTTTTTTTATTTACTATTCATTTATTATTAATGATTTGAAATATTTTCACCTTGTATAATAGTTAATAGTTTGCAACTCTTTTTTTTAGAACTGTTTTCATCATTTGACCTTTTCTTTTGGAGAATGACTTTTGGTGGTATATATTCCTCTTAGTAAGCTATAAATCTTGTATTTCAAACCATCATTAGAGATATTTGATACAAGGATTTTTTTTTCCTAGTCAACTATGTTCCTTCTTATCCAGGATACATTGCAAAATTCATCTTGTTTGTGCAAAAGTTTTTCAATGTCGTGTTGTCAAAATGATCTGTTTTATCTTATATAATTGCTTCTATCTCTTCTTTAGTTTAGAATCCATCCCCTAGGGTGACTAGGTGGCACAGTGAATCAATCAAACAGCACTAGCCCTGGAGTCAGAAAGACCTGACTTCAAATCCACCCTCAGACACTTAACACTTATTAGCTGTGTTGTGTGACCTTGGGCAAGTCACTTAACCCCAATTGCCCTGCCTTCTCCTCTCCAAAAAAGCAAAAAAAAAAAAAAAAAAAGAAAGAAAGAAAAAAAAGAAAAAAGGGGAAAAAATCCATCCACTAAGTTAATAATCATAAATGTGAAAAATTTACAACAGATTTCTCTGATAAAGATACCACTTCTCAAATATATAGAGAACTGAGTCAAATTTATAGAAATAAGCCATCTTTAACTGATAAATTGTCAAAGAATATGAACAGGCAGTTTTCAGACAAAAGTAATTGAAGCTATCATATGAAAAAAATGCTCAAAATCATTATTGGTTACAGAAATACAAATTAAACAACTTTGTTCTGCTACCTCACACCCATCAGATTGGCTAATATGACAGAAAAGGAAAATGACAGATGTTGGGGGGATGTGGGAAAATTGAGAGGCTAATGCTCTGTTGGTGAAGTAGTATACTGATTCGGCCATTCTGTAAAGCAAGATGTTGATTTTCCTTTTTTTTTTTTTTTTAAACAAAACATAGTTCCAGTCTTTTTTTATTTATAGGAAATTTTGAGGAGGAAAAACTGTCAGTAACTTATTGTACAAAAGACCTATTACTTACTTAGAAGAAAAATTCTGTTGCAATGCTTAAAAAACAGCCTTTCAGTAATGTCACAATTTTATTCTTGGAAATAAGAACTCATAGAGACTCATAAGTTGTTTTAGTTAAAACTGTTTTGTCTTGAAAAGATTTGAAGCTAGAGAAGAGGTAATGATGGGAAAGTTAATTTTCAGAATGTTTTCCAAGAGAAACACTTTTTAGAACATTTTTCTTAAGTGGCCTAAATGTGTACTTATTATTTTAGAATAAATTAGATTATGGATTTGGGTTTGTTTGTTTTTGGTGCAGCTAAATTGTCATTCATGGAAAAATAAAATTTCTCATGGTATTTTAATACTGCTAGATCCAAAGAGTTAAGTACCAGAAAAACCAGGTAGACAGACATGGAGAGCCTCAGATTTTGTCAGTATTCTCTTGGGTAATGATAGAAGAGAAAAAAAGTTAAGAATGCTTAAAATTGTATCTATCCCCTTCTGCATCTGAATCAAGGAGGTCATTTCCATCTATGCTCCCTTTAGTCTCTAGGAAACATTAGACTATGTTCAGGGAACATTCTTTAGGCTTTCTGAGCCCTACAACTGAGACTAGCCATTATAATGGCCATCTCTTTATTCCTCACACAAAACACTTTATCTCCAGTCTCTCTGCACTGGCCGTCCTTCATAGGTAGAATGTACTTTTTCCTCATCTCTGAATCATCAAATTCAAAAGGCACCTAAAGCACTGATATACATGCTAAGGATAAAAAATATAAAGAATGAAACATTTCCTACTCACAAGGAGCTTACATTATAATGGGGAAGAAAACAAGTATACATATTAGCATGCATAGAATAAATATAAAGAAAAACTAGTTAATTACAAGATAGTCTCGGAGGGAAGACACCAGAAGATGGAGAGGGGGAATTAGGAAAGATTTCAAGTAGAAGGTTGTTGATGGAGTTGTGAACTGATCCAGCCATTCCAGAGGGCAATTTGGAACTATGTCCAGAGGGCTATAAAACTGCATTTCTTTTGACCCAGCAATACCTCTTCTAGGTCTCTAATCTAAAGAGATCATAAAAATGGGAAAAGGGCCCACATGTACAAAAAAATATTTATAGTGCCTCTTTTTGTGGTAGCAAAGAATTGGAAATCGAGGGGATACCCATCAGTTGGGTATATGATGGAATACTATTGTTCCTTAAGAAATGATGTGCAAATATATTTCAGAAAAACCTGGAAAGATTTGCATGAACTAATGCTGAGTGAAGTGAACAGAACCAGGAGAAGGAACACTGTATACAGTAACAGCACCATTGTGCAGTGACCAACTTTGATAGCTCCTCTTCTGAGCAGTGCAATGATTTAAGACAGTTCCAAAAGACTAAAGATGGAAAATGCTATCCACATCCAGAAAAAGAAGTATGGAGTCTGAATGCAGATTGAAGCATACTATTTTCTCTTTTTTTGTTGTTTTCTTGTGATTTTTCCCTTTTGTTCTGATTCTTCTTTCACAACACGACTAACATGGAAATATGTTGAATATGATTGCCTATGTATATCAGATTACATGCTTTCTTGGGGAGAGGAGAAAGGAGGAAACTTTTAGAACTCAAAATCTTAGAAAAATGAATGCTAAAAACTAAAAATAAATTAATTTTTAAAAATCACTTCAGCAATAGATTGAATAATGACTTTCTACTTACTAGAGAGACATGAGGTAGGAAGATGAGTTGGCAGTCATAATAATGAGAGAGGTGATGAGTGACTGAGCTAAGGTGGAAGCTGTGTAAATTGGGATAGGATGTAAGGGATACTTTAAAGGTAGAAATGGCAAAATTTGGCAACTGATAGGACATCTAAGGTGAGGGAGAGCAAGGAATTGAGCATAATACCCAGGTTCCAAACCCGGGAGACTAAAAGCATGTTGGTGCCTTCTCTGTAGAAACAAGGAGATAGCTAGGTTTAGGGGAAAATAAAACATAGCAGAGATATTACAGTAACACATAACAAAGATTATGAACTATGACCAGGCTGGATTTATATTACATATTTATAGTATTAGGAAAACTATAGACATAATTTTCCATGTTAACAAGAATAATAATTTTTTTATGATTATATCAATAGGTGCAGAAAAAGCATTTGACATGGTATAATACCATGTCAAATTAGAACAAATTTAGAACATTAGAAAACATAGGAATAACTGGATCTTTTATTAATATGCTAAACAGTATTTATCTAAATTAGTGCTTATAGATTTATCTTAAAAATCTGGCATTGCTGTAATAGAGATAAGCCAGAGGCCTCTCCAGTAAGATCAAGGGTAAAGCAAAGACATCCATTATCATCCTTAGAATTAAGTCTAGTACTAGAAGTGCTGCTATGCAATATTATATAAGAAAAAGAAAAAAGAGGGAAGAAGCATAATATAGTTTACTTAAAGAATCCTAGAAAATCATCTAAAAAAACTAATTGAAACAATTAGCAACTTGAGTGATGTTGCAGGATATAAAATTGACATAAATCTATATTTCTGTATATTACTAACAGAATCCAGCATGAAGAGATAGAAAAATTCTATTTGAGTAACTTCAGAAAGTATAAAATAGGAGTCTACCTGCTGAGACACACAAAGGAACTATATGAACATAATTTGAGACCTCTCTTTATACAAATATAGTTTCAAATAATTGGAGAAATACTAGTTGTTCATAGGTAGGCCTAGCCAATATAATAGAAATGACAGTACTACCTAAATGAATTTATTTATTCAGTGTCATGCCAGTAAGACTACTAAAGGATACTTTGTAGAACTAGGAAAAAAAATTAATCTAGAGAAAAAAGTCAAGGTTTTCAAGGAAATGAATGAAAAAATATTAGAAGGAAGGAGACCTGGGGCGGCTAGGTGGCTCAGTGAATAGAGCACCGGCCCTGGAGTCAGGAGTACCTGAGTTCAAATTCGGCCTCAGACACTTAACACAAAAGACTAGCCATGTGACCTTGGGCAAGTCACTTAACCCCAACTGCCCTCCAAAAAGCAAAAAAAAAAAAAAAAAAAAAGAAGGAAGGAGACCTAATGATACTTTGATCTCAAACTATGCTACAACACAGTAATTGTTTAAAAAAAAAAAGTTAAAACTGGTTAAGAAATAGGTTGATCAGTAGCACAGATTACATTATACATTATACAGAAGCAAAAAAGCATAGTGGACTAGTGTTTGGTAAACGCAAAGATCTCAACTATAGGAGCAGTAATTCACTATTTGACAAAAACTGTTGGGAAAGCTAGAAAACAATATGGTAAAAACCTGGTAGAGACAAACATTTCATTTTGTGTACCAAGATAAACTCTAAATTGGTATGTGATTTGACCATAAAGAGTGACATAATCAAATTTGAGGCTCATGGAAGAAATTATCTGTCAGGTATATGTTTAGAGGAAGAGTTCAACCAAAGAAGACATAGAGAGGATCACAAAGGTAAAATGAGCAGTTTTGATTACATAAAAAGTTTTTGCATGAAGAAAACCAGTGCAGCTAAAATGAGAAGCAGACAGATGGGGGGAAAAAAATCTTTGCAAGTTTCTCTGATAAAGGTCTTCTTTCTAAAATATATAGGAAACTGAGTCAAATTTGGCTCTATTATCAACTCACTCTCTGTAGTGGTACTTCTTAACCTTTGTATCCTTCCTCAGACCTCTCATGGCTTCTCCTATTACCCTCTTACATGAGAATCTTGCCTCATATTCTACAGAAAAAAAATTGAGCTCACATAAGCTCACTCTTCTTTTCCTCAGCTCATCATTTAGATGCCTTCTGCCACCATCTCCTCATAACTCCTGTCTCGCACAAAGAGATAGCCTTAGTCCTTACTAAGACAAATTCACCATCATCCCATTTCCTCTTCTTCTGTCATCTCCACTCTGCCACTTATTATTGATCTCTCCCTGTTTACTAGCTCCTTAAATTACTAGCTTTCCTGCCACCTACAAATATGTCCATGTCTCCCCCATACTAAAAAAAACCCTTCCTTGATCCTTCTATCTATCTATTCTATCATTCTATATTCTGTTATTTGTAGCTAAGCGCCTTGAAAAGGCAATTTACAATAAGTGACTCCTTTTTCTCTCCTTATTCTCTTCTGAACTCCTTATATTCTGATTTCTAGTCTCATCATTCCACTTAAAGTGCCCTCTCTAGTTACCAGGGGCGGGGGCCCTCTTGGTTGCCAAATTCAGTGGCTTTTTCTCAATCCTTATTCTCTTGAATCTCTCAGCAGTCTTCAACACTGTTTATTACTGTCTCCTCCTTGATACACTCTGATGTCTAGGTTTTGGGGACACCACTGTCACCTGATTGGCTTCCTATTATTAGACATCTCCTTTTCTGGATCCTCATCCAGATCATACTACAGAACTCTGTCCTCTTCTCTATTCTCTTGTTCTCTCCTTTTTTCTCTTCTCTTTTCTCCTCTCCACTTGGTGATCTCATCAACGCCTATGGATTTAATTATTATGTTGATTATTCTCAAATCTACCTATCCTGACCCAGCCTCTCCGTTCTAATCTGGCATCTCCAGTTGCCTTTCAGACATCTCTTATGTATGTATAATAAATGTATAATAGACCTATTAAACTCAACGTGTTCCAAATGGAATTCACCTCCCTACCTCCTGCCTTTCCTGTTACTGTAGACAAGAGTAACACCATCCTCCCATTCACTCAGGCATGGAATCTAGGTCTTATCCTTGATTTGTCACATACTCTACTTCCTCTTCCCCCAATATCCAGTCTTTTGCTAAGGCCTCTTGATTTCCCCTTTGTAGTATCTCTGGTACATGTTCCCTTTTCTCCTCTGACCACTTTATTGCAGATGCTTATGACCTTACACCTAAATTCTTACACAATAACCTATTGGTGAGTTGGCCTGCCTCAAGTCCTTCCCTATTCTAGTCCATCCTTGATTCAGCCACCAAAGTGTTTTTTTTTTTTAATAAACGCAAAAGAGCCCACTTTGTTTTATTTACAAACACGCTGTATGCCAATATTATTAAAACAAGGAAGTGGGTGGATGATATCACCTGTCTCACACAAAAGACAAGAGACCCACGTGTTACTTTCCTTTAGGCCACCTGAACCAAAAGGTTTTCAAAAGGAAAGAAATGGGAGAGGGGCTTCAAGAAAATAAAAGGTAAGAGTCCAAACAAATGATGGAAGAAAGGGGTGGGCAATGCTATATTACACTAGAGGTATAGACAACTGCCTCACCCCACCCTGATTCCAACCCTAATTATGAGCTGGTGTATATGGGAATAAGCAGGGTCAACTGGCAGAACAGTGAGAGGATGAAGTAGGGAATCTTAGAATAGGGACACCTTCCTGTTCAATGGGTCAAAATTCAAGTCCTAAAGGTTTTAGGGAAAGACCCATTTATTCCCAAGTGAACCTTCCTTGAGAATGCCCACCCCATAACAGGACAGTGTTCAAGCCCCAGTAGATCCGTGGCAACATAATTACCCCATCTAGTGATGATGTCTGTGAAGAGTTCTGACTTGAAGTAGGAAAGGTTTGAGTGGGTCCTAGGGCTCTCCAGGCTTGGAGAGACCACCAGACCGACAGCCACAACTTCTTGCACTTCTGGCAGTAAAATATGTCAGGGACGTTGGTCTTCTTAATCTTAGCACATGAAAGATGGATCCGTGTTCCACACAAACTGCACTCAATCATGGGCCTCCCTGCAAAGGACTTCTGACAGTGACAGGTGATCAAGTCCCATGAGTCATCACCTCATTCTACCATGATGTCCTCATCCATTACCCGCATTTCACCCTCACTGGAGCTCCCATCCCCATCCTGGCTCATCTTTGTACTCCCCACTTCTTTGACTTCACTCTCAGTAGAGATATCTCCTGGGGAGAGGGGGGGTTTGAGGTGAGGGGCTGAGGTGAGGGGCTGTGGAGCTTCAGGGGGTGGAGGGAGTACAGAAGCTGGGACTTCATCTCCACAACTGCCTGCTACGACTGTTGTCACTGCTGCTATTTCATCTTCTTCCTCTTCCTCCTCTTCCTCTTCTTCCTCTTCTTCAGAGTCTGTGTCACTGGGAAGAGCCCGAGGGGGCCCAGAAAAGGGGGGTGTCGATCCCCCCTTTCCGGCTTTTTCAACTTTCACTTCTTACTCTTTATTCTTGATCTCTTCTCACCATCTGCAGGAACTGATCGAGGTCTCCAAAGCTTCCTCCCCCACCTGGCCCCAACTTTTAGTTCTTTCGGTCCTTTTTTCAGAAGGGTTGAAGGAGATCCTCCTGGGAAGCAGTGACAGGGGTGAGGGTTGTAGGGGGCCCAGGGCCATATGTTGGGGGTTCAGGGACCAAAGGGGGTGCCACTTTAGGTCCATCCAGATCAGAGAGAGAGTCCTTAAGCTTCATCTTCTCAAGCAATGTAGCATTGTCAGAGGCCTGCAATCAAGGGAAGGTGGGCCCCAGTGGAGGGGGGCCTCCTTGAGTAGCCCACCTCTTGGAAGATTGAGCCTTTTTGACAAAGTCTGGATGGTTCAAAGGTCTGAAGGGGCTGAATCCCGGCCGTCACTATCTGCATCACTCCCCAAAATGGTGAACTAGACCCAGAGGCTGGCCAGTCACTTTCCTCTTTGCTGGAGGGAATATAGCCAGCATATGCGAAGACAAAACTGCAAAATTTGTTGAAATCCTCAATTGTTCACCTTCATTTTTCAGGGGACCGGTTTCAGGTTTGGAGGAAGATCTTCAGGGCTGGGCTCTGCCATGGTTTCCAGCATCACCACCACACTGCCTCTCCCCCCACCCCCAGACTCCCAGTGCTATCTCTGGTGCTTCTGCAGTCTTCCACACTCCCGAGACTGTCTCAGCCCTAACCCAGCCCAAGTTCAGGTGCTGTCCCACTACCCTGTTCTCTCCTGAGCTCCTCTTTCCCCTGTGGTTGAACCACTTGGCTCCTGCCGCCTCCTGCTCTCCTGAACCGGGCCCCCACCGAAGTGATTTTCCCAAAGTACAATATGACCATGTCAACCCCCTACTCAGTAAACTCCAGTGGCTCCTTTTTGCCTCCAACATCAAATACGAAATTCTCTATTTAGCATTCAAAGCCCTTCATAACCTTCCGATCTTAGAACTTATTCCCCCCACCCCCACTTACTCTTTTGATAAAGGGGTACTGACCTCTCTTAACCAAAAACTATCACAAATCCATGAGACATTGCATTGCAACTAGTTTTATTACTAGAGAAATGAATATCCATGTAGAACCCTAAGCCTGAGCAAAGACTTCATAATCCATACTGTAATTTTTTGACATTATGACATAAAAAAGGGAGGAAAAGAAAACAGAAATAGTCTCCTAAAGGAGAGTGGCATGGGAGGTGCAGTAAAGGTGGGGAAAGGATGAAACCCCTCCTGAAGAGGAGGAGCAAGGTGATGGCAAAAGTGGCATTCGTTTTCCCTTGGGAACTGCTAAACTGTGAAGATAAGAGGGGGTCTGCTCATCCACAAGGATTCCAGCTGCACAGGCAGTTTCTCTGTGTGATGCAGACTCACTAGTGCTTGTCTTGATTCCCAAGGGCCCACGAGGAGTGCAGCTTGGGATGCAAACAAATTATGTCAACACAGGACTGGACCTCATACTTGACACATTCAAGACCTCCTGTGTACTCTGGGTCCAGTGTTTCCGCAATATATGGCAACTCAAAAAGACAAGTTCAAGAGACCCCTTAACACCGCCTAACAAAATACTCCATCTCTCAGCTCCAGGTATTTTCTCTCACTGTCCCCCAGGGTTGGAATGCTCTCCTTCCTCATATCTGACTGCTTGCTTCCCTGGCTTCCCAACTAAAATCCTGTCTTTTACAGGAAGCCTTACCTGACCCAGCTCCTCTTACTTCTAGTGCCTTACCTCTTTTAATTATTTCCTGTTTATCCTATATATAGCCTGTTTGTATGTATTTGCTTGTTGCCTCCCCTGTTAGATTGTGAGTTCATTAAGGGCACAGGGACTGTCTTTTGTTTCTTTTGGTATCCCCTGCTCTAAGCATAGTGCAGGGCATGTAGTTGGTGCTTAATAAAGGTTTTTTGACTAATTAAAGAATTTCTGAGAATATGAACTAATTCCTTGTTTAATAAATGGTCAATGCATATGAATAGATAATTTTCAGAGGAAAAAAAAATCTAAGCTATCAATAGCTGTATGAAAAAATTGGTAAATCACTAATATTAGAGAAATACAAATGAGTGTTCATTTGTTAACTGTCAATTCCTACTTCATATTCATCAGATTGGCAAAATTTACCCAAAAAAGGGAAAATAACTGAGGGGTTGAGGGAAAACAGGTAAACTAATACCTTGTTGGTGGATCTTTGAAATGGTACAGCCATTTTGGAAGGAAATTTGGAACTATGTCCGAAAAAGCTATTAAACTGTGTATACCCTTTGACCCAGCAATACTACTGCTAGTTCTATATCCCCAAAGAGGTCAAAGAAAGAGGAAAAGCACCCATGTATACAAAAATATCTATAATAACTATTTTTGTGGTGGCAAAGAATAGGAAACCTAAGCGATGCCCATCAGTTGTGTAATGGCTAAACAAGTTATAGTATATATGAATGTGATGAAATGTTACTGTTTTGTCAAAAATGATGAAAAGCATGATTTCAGAGAAACTTGGGTTGACTTGTATAAACTGATGCAGGGTGAAGTGAGCAGAACCAGGAGAACAGTTTATATAACAACAATAATCTTAATGAGGACAACTTTGACAGACTTAGAAACTATGGATCAGTGTAATGACTGACCATAATTTCAAGGTATTCATGATAAAATTTGCTAAATCTCTCCAGATAGATAGGTAATGGAGTCAGAGCACAGATTGAGAAAGACAGTGGCTAATGCCAGAATCAGTTTTGCTTACCTGTACATATTTGTAAGAGGAGTTTTGTTTTTCTTTCCTAATGGGGTGAGGTGGAAAAAAAAATCTTTATGAAAATAAAATAAAATTTTAAAAATGAGTAGAGTCAAAGAAATTAAGAATAAACAAACAAATATATGGATATATAGATATTTTTAAAAGTTTGAAATCATATTGCAAAGACTTCAGGAGTGAATGAGAAATGGAAGCAGTAAGTGTATATTATTTTTTCTAATTTGCCATGAAATATAAGATGATAGTTTGAGAAGATGGTAGGGTCTATTGTCAGTTTTTTTTAAAAAATAAGGGAAACATGGACATGTTCAATCTCTGATTGAAGATGAAAGTGAGATCTGTATTTAGAGTGAACCTCTCAGGTCACTGAGTTCAACCTTCACATTTTACAGTCATTGATTTTAGTGGAGAGTCTATAAACTTGCATGGAGAAAAAAAATCTTTCTTTATTTTTCACTAGCCTTTGACCAAAATTTAGCATTTCCTTCAATTAAAAATATATACAACAAAACATTCCAAGAAGACACTCCTTTGGGATATTACTTCATTAAACTCCAAAGGCTGTCCATGACCCAAAAAAGGTTTCTAATAAAGTGTTATATTCTAAATAATGTATTTTGTAAAAGCAACTAGGTGGCATAGTAGATAGAATGCTAGACCTTTGAGTCAGGAAGACTGAAGTTAAAATCCAACCTCAGATACCTATTAGCTGTGTGACCCTGGGCAAGTCACTTAACCTTTGTTTGCCTCCATTTTCTCAACTATAAAATGAAGATAATAATAACATTTAGCTTGCAAGCATCCAAACCTTATGTGTAGCTCACATAAGATATTTGTAATAAAATCACTTAGCACAGTGCCTGGCACGTAGTAGTAGGTGCTTAATAGATGACTGTTTCCTTCCTTCCCTTTTTGTTTTGTTTCTGGCTAAAATGTTCACATAATAGGGGTGGCTAGATAGCACAGTGAATAGGGCACTGACTCTGGAGTCAGGAGGACCTGAGTTCAAATCTGGCCTCATACACTTAACACAAAAACTAGCCTTGTGATCTCAATTAAACTTACTGAATGAGCTATGCCACGTAGGCTGGTGGGAAAAATTATTAGACTTAATCATGAAGATCTTTAGTCTAAAGGCACTAATGGGAAAGGGTCTAAGGAAAGTGAGCAGTGAAGAGGGGTATAAAAAAAGTGTTTGGATAGGCAGAACTTCCTGTTGGTGAGCAGAGAGCAAAATTTAATTTGAATGTATTTATGTTGTAGTTCTTAATTCAGACAAGTTACTGAATGAGTAGTGATATCTGCTTTAGAGTATAAAATCACTCACTTGGTCCCAGGTATTTAATAAGTTGCTATGCCAGGTACATTCTAAATGTTCAATAATGCCATGATTTGAACTATAAACATTCTTTCCTAAAAATTAGATAAAATATTCATTGATAGGTACAGAGCAGGAATTGATATATAATTGGATATAAATTATAACTGTTTTTTTTTCTTTGCAGATCCTCAGAGAGTGACTGATCTATGAAATGGCAGAGAATGGAAAGAATTGTGAACAAAGACTTACAGGGATGAACAAGGAACAGCACAATGGAAACTTCATGGGTAAATTGTGATAAGCTTAGAACTGAAATTTTATGATTCAGAGAGAACATAAGAAAAGTATTATGTGGTGATTCAAGCCTGATACTTATAAGAAAACAAATTCAGCATAAAGGAAATACTACTCCTGTAACTTATTGTTACCCTTTGATTATAATGGTAGTAAAGGTAATATAGCCTTTTTTAAAAAGTAAGGATTCCTCTTCTATAACAGGAAAGAAGAAAGCAAAAGTAGGTAACAATGATAAAGTTTCAGGACAGAAGCTGAGGGAATCACAAGATTTCATTGTTCTTGTGAAGAAGTAGGGATGACCATCTGCTTATAAGTATGAAATCTGGGGAATAAAACATTTTTAACCTTCTACACTTGTTTTAGATCTACATGTAGTTTACCCACTTGAAGTTAGTTAGAACTGTGGCCCAAGGCTTATCTTCTCTAAAGAAGGACAGAGCTGTCATGTGGTAAAACATATTTAATAAGCTAACCATATCTAAGATATAACTTAGTGTTTATTAATCCAGTGTTAAAGTTCAAATTAACAGTCTTAAGAAGTTAAGGGGCTAGGGCAGCTAGGTGGCGCAGTGAATAGAGCACTGGCCCTGGAGTCAGGAGGACCTGAGTTCAAATCCGGCCTCAGACACTTAACACATACACACACACACACACACACACACACACACACACACACACACACACACACACACAAAACTAGCTGTGTGACCTTGGGCAAGTCACTTAACCCCAACTGCCCTCCAAAAAGCAAAAAAAAAAAAAGTTAAGGGGCTAATTGCATAATTTTTTGGCATACATGAGAAGGAAGTAGAATTTTCCATTTTTCTTTTCTTTTTTTCTTTCAGATCCCTCTTCACTGAATGAAAAGAAGAGACGGGATCGGGAGGAAAGGCAGAATATTGTCCTGTGGAAGCAGCCACTCATTACCTTGCAGTATTTTTTTCTGGAAATCCTAATAAACTTGAAGGAATGGACCGTAAAGTAAAGCTTTTCTTTACCTTTGATATAAACTATTTTTAATTATTTTTGAAATCCTGGGCTATGATTTTTCTCTATATTTTTTACCCATAATAATTACTTGCATTTGGAAAAACTTGTGGAAGCAAATTTTTCTCTTTTCTCTGCAGAGACTTTAAAAACAACAGAGCCAGGCTGAACATTGCAAATATTTCTACCAATTTAGTTTCTGTGGCTCTTAATGTATTATCTTATACTACAAGTCTTGTCTGATTAATTAGAAAACACTTATAATGTTTTAGGTTTTCTTGAACATGCCCTTTTTACAAAGAGGCTCAGGAAGACAGGGGCTCTTAACTTGGGGGTCTGTGAACTTGCTTTTTTTTTTAAATTGACAACTATATTTCAATATAATTAGTATTCTTTGGGATATTATGTATTTTATGTAATGTTTTTTAAAAACATAGGGATCCACAGGCTTCTCCAGCAAAGGGACACAAAAAAGATAAACAACCCTTGCCTTGTCAGCTTCTTAGTATCCCTTTGAAAGCTACTGAGTTAAAGTTTTCCTTATTCTTTAATGGAACAAGGTTCAAATATGTAGTATTTTACATAATATTGTATGTAGTAAAAAAAAATTTCTGCCCTTAAGCATAGTGCTTGTAAATCTTGTGGCTCCAAAAGTCATAAAGGGCAAGTTGAATTTCTAAACAACTTATCAGGCCCTGACCTGCTTTCTCAGCATAGAAGTTTAGACTGATGTAAAATGGGGCATTGTATAAGGAAAGAAAGGCTTCACGTGGTTCAAAGCAAGAAAGCCAGATTGTCATGATACTACACAAGGCAGAATATTTATGGATTGAAGGAGAACCCCTCCTTTTGTTTGAGTAATTTCCTCTGATTGAACCCTCTATGCTGGCCATCCCAACAGCTTCAATGAGGACTTATTTTGACAGTGATAAGAAGCCTGACGTTGAGATTACAAGAAACTCTGATTATTATTTATTTATTTTTAAGATTGTGGCATCGTCGAAGCGTTGTGGTGTCTTTTTTACTACTGCTTGCTGTGCTTACAGTTACGTATTATATTGAAGGAATGCATCAACAGGTAAGAGTTCCTTTAACATTCTGCTTTTGAATGCCCCCAGTATGTTAAAACAAGTCAGCTTTGCCAAGGGAAGGCCACAAGTTTCAGAGAACTTCCTATTAGTTTGAGCAAATAATATAATATTTGCACTCAAATTAATTAAGTTGGTCAAGTTTGAGCAGTTAGTATGCTTAGTTCATCCTTTTTGGTTTTCTGAAAGTTAGTTAAATGTCATTTTTCTGATGATGCCCATTGTGAATCTTTCTAAAAATTATATTTTTAGGGATTTCGTTAAATATTTCCAAATTACATTACAATTTTTTAGCATTCATTTTTTAAAATTTGAAGTTCCAAATTCTCTCCCTCTTACCCATTGAGGAAGCAAGCAATAAGATGTCAGCTGTACATATGAAGACATGCAAAACTTATTTCCATATTAGCCATGTTACAAATAAATATACAAAAAAACAAGGATAATAAAGTGGGGGGAAAAAAGTACCAAGCATTGTGAATCTTCAAAGAATTGTCAAATCCTCACATGTACTGGGAGGAGAAAGGAGAATGGCAAACTTACATTTTGTACCAGACAGATTTTTATATTATTTTGGGAATAGGCTTGTGTAATGTTGTAAATTCATATGAAACGATTGGGGGAAAATTAGAAGTTTTAGCACATCTTTTTGGATTAAAATAACACAAGTAAAATGTGCAGTAACAGTGCGTTCTAAATCATAGGTTTTTTTTATTTTTAAACACTTGAGCTCAGTTCTCAGGTTTCTATGATTTTAAAAGTACTGTTATAGACATTTAAAAAGAATCTTTGGGGGCAGCTAGGTAGCACAGTGAATAGAGCACCAATCTTGGAGTCAGGAGGACTGAAGTTCAAATCTGGCCTCAGACACTCCTAGCTGTGTGACTGGGCAAGTCACTTAACTCCAAATGCTTCAAAAACAAACAAAAAGAATCATTGCATGTTTCAGAAAATTTGAAATGAATCTACTTGGTGGCAGTTGCCAAATTAGAGTCTAAAAACTATTCGTTGGGAGGCAGAGCCAAGATGGAGGAATAAAAGTAGGAACTTACTTGAGATCTCCCTTAAACCCTTGTAATACCTGTAAATAATGACTGTAAAATACCTATAAAATATGACTCAAAACAAATTCTAAAGCAGCAGAACCCACAACATGGCAGAATGAAACAAATTTCCAACCGAAGACAACCTGAAAGGTTGACAAGAAAGGTCTGTTGCACCAGTCTGAGAGAGGAGTGCAGTCTAGCACATACCAGGCCCCAGCAAACCTGGAATAGGCCTTAAGGGACAGAATCACTGGCAGTTGTGATGGTTTCCAGACTTCTCAACACACAAATGCCAAAGACAACTTAGAAGGACAGTAGGAAAGGTCTGTCGGACCTGAATGAGAGAGGAATGCAATCCAGCCCCAGCACTGGGTGGGGGTGGGGGTGGCAGCAATGGCTGCTTCCGTAGTTCTCAGCCCACAGACAGTGCAGGAGCAAGGAGCTGATCAAAGGGGGATTTCAGGGATCTCTTTGCGGGTGCTGAGGCAGGATTCTCTTGTTTTTTTGCCTGTGCTTAAATCTGGGTCTCAGTCCCAGGTGGTGGTCCTGGGGCAAGGAGAAGCTCTGGAATAGCAGAGCTTGTGATAGCAGCGGAGAGGGTGTCCTCTTCACAGTCCCACGGCAGAAAAAAGTGCTTTTGGTCACTCACAGACCAGAGCATAGGCCAGGAAAGGAGTAAACACCTCTCCTTAGAGAGGTGTTTGGAAGTACTGATAATTTACAGGTCCTTAGAAGTATCTCTAAAAACAACTGCACAAAACCCCTGAAGCTTGGGATAGTACATCCTCCACACACGAAGCAGAGTCATATCTTAACAAAGAGTTTAAAAGTCAAGTTAATTGGCTGGGAAAATGATCAAACAACAACAACAAAAAAAACCCCAAACCCCCTCAGACTATAGAATCTTACATTGATGACAAAGAAAATCAAAACATACAACTTGAAGAATACGGCAAAGTCAACGTTCCTACATCTAAAGCCTCAAAAAAAAAAAATACAGATTGGTCACAGACCATGGAAGAGCTTAAAAAGGATTTTGAAAATCGAATAACAGAAGTTGAGGGAAAATTGGGAAGAGAAATGTGATGCAAGAAAATCGTGAAGAGAGTCAACAGCTTGCTAAAGGAGAACCCAAAAAAAAAATGGTGAAGAAAATAACACTTTAAAGATAGACTAACCCAAATGGTAAAAGAGGTCTGAACAGCCAATGAGAAGAATTCCTTAAAAAGCAGAATTGGCCAAGTGGAAAAGTAGGTCCAAAAGTTCATTGAGGAAAATAATTCCTTAAAAATTAGGATGGAGCAAATGGAAACTAATGACTCTAAGAGAAAACAAGAAATTATAAAGCAGGGACGGCTAGGTAGCACAATAAAGTACCGGCCTTGAAGTCAGGAGGACTTGAGTTCAAATTTGACCTGAGACACTTGACACACTTACTAGCTGCGTGACCTTGGGCAAGTCACTTAACCCCAGTTGCCTTGCCCCCTCCAAAAGGAAAAAAAGGAAGAAAAAGATCAAACGGCTTGGAATACGTTATTCCTGAAGTCAAAAGAATTAGGATTAAAACCAAGACTCACCTACCGAGCAAAGCTAAGTATTATACTTCAGGGGAAAAAATGGAATTTATTCAATGGAATAGAAGACTTTCAAGCATTTTTGATGAAAAGACCAGAGCTGAATAGGAAATTTCACTTTCAAATACAAGACCCAAGAGAAGCATGAAAAGATAAACAGGAAAGAGAAATCATAAGGGATTTCTTAAAGTGGAACTGTTTACATTTCTACATGGAAAGGTGATATTTGTAACTCATGAGACCTTTTTCAGTATGTAGTTGGAGAATATATATATATATATATATATATATATATATATATATATATATATAGAGAGAGAGAGAGAGAGAGAGAGAGAGAGAGAGAGAGAGAGAGAGAGAGAAAGAGGGCACAGGGTGAGTTGAATATGAAGGGATGATATCTAAAAAATAAAATTAATGGGTGAGAGAGAGGAATGTACTGGGAGGAGAAAGGGAGAGGTAGAATGGAAAAAAGTATCTCATATAAAAGGCAAGAAAAAGCTTTTACAGTGGAAGGAAAGAGGGAATGAGTGAACCGTACTCCCATCAGATTTGGCTTAAAGAGTGAATAACATACACACTCAACTGGGTATGGAAATCTATCTTACCCTACAGGAAAGTTAGTGGGAAAAAGATAAGGTGAGGTTGGGGCATGATAGAAGTGAGGGCAGATGGGAAGAGAGGGTAATCAGAAGTAAACACTTTTGAGGAGGGACAGGGTCAAAGGAAAGTAGAATAAATGGGGAGGGATAGGATGGAGGGAAATAGAGTTAGTCTTTCACAATATGACTCTTATGGAAGTGTATAACCTATATCAAATTGCTTGCCTTCTCAGTGAGGGTGGGTGGGGAAGGAGGAAGGGAGAGAATTTGGAATGCAAAGTTTTAAAAATGAATGTTAGAAACTGTTTTTTACTCAAATCTGGCCTTAGACTCTTAACACTTACTAGCTGTGTGACCTTGGGCAAGTCATTTAACCCCAATTGCCCTGCCTTCCCTCTTCTAAAAAAAACAAACCAAAAACCAAAAAAAAAATTGTTTTTACATGCAACTGGGAAATAAGATGTACAGACAATGGGGAATCGAAATCTTTCTTGCCCTACATGAAAATAGAAGGGAAGAGGACAAGAGAACTGGGGGAGGGGGTGTGGGGGTAGTGAATTAGAAGGGAGGGCAGACTGGGGGAAAAAGTAATCAAAATGCATGCCATCTTGGGGTAGGGGGAGGGGAGAGATGGGGAGAAAATTTGGAACTCAAAATCTTGTGGAAGTGAATGTTGAAAACTAAAAATAATAATTTAAAAAATTTAAAAAGCTCTTCAGTAATGGAATTACATCATCTTTCTGAAAAGTTGAGTTCAATGCCACAGTTGAGGCATTGAAGCCAGAACTTCTAGAACTCCTTTTAACTAATGGAGAAAGAACTGCACTTAAGAGACAAAAGACTTGACTCAAAAACATTCCTTTCCCATATTTTAGTTGTGTAACCTTTGACAATTTACAACTTCTAACTACTTTATTCTCTTTAAACCTGGAAACCATTAACTTTTTAATATTTTGATAACTGTATTTCAGTGTAATCCTGTTTATTTTTTGCATTTAATAGCATTATCTGGAAAAGTCCATAGGCTTCACCAGACTGCTACCCAAAGTGATCATGGCATAAGAAAAGTAAAGAACCTCCAAACTAGATAATTTCTAAGATTTCTTCCAGCTCTTTCTTACCTTGAATTCTTCCCACCAGTATCCATGTCCTGATGTACTCCAGGTGTGCTTTCCCTCAGTTTGTACTTGCTACTACAACGCACCTACTGTACCTCAGTCTCCAGTGTGTAGCTGTCATTTTGCATCTATTTTATTTAACCTGGATGATGAAAAACATGTTATATTTAGAGTTATAGCTATCACTTTTTTCCACTCTATTCTTTTCTATGTTCTTTTAAATTCAGAAAATTTGTGAGTTTAAAAAATTTTCTTATCTTTATTCGTAGCTTCTTAGTCATGATAGTTGTACTTAAGAAAATATCAATTTGGAACCTAAAATTTTTTTTTGCTAATTATCTGAATGGTAATTAACCTTTTTGTTGCCTGTCTACTATATTTGTAACTCTATAAGAAAAAGGAACAAAAATAAAGAACAATAGTTGTAATCCTTTATTTTTGGTGGTTTAACCTAATGTTCACAAATGGTTTGAGGCAATTTTGAAATTGTAGTATTCTTGTTTTTCAGTATGTGAAATATATGGAGAAAAAGATTCTTTGGTGTGCCTACTGGGTAGGCTTAGGAATTCTGTCTTCTGTTGGGCTTGGAACAGGTCTACATACTTTTCTGCTTTATCTGGTAAGAGTACTATTTATTTATTTGTTTATATAAATTTTTCTATTGATATTTTTTGTTTTTACCTTCAGCCCTGAATGTATTTCTTCTTATTGAGCCATCCCTAAAACAAAGGATGAAAAAGAAAGAGAGAAGAGACAGTTGAGGGGGAAAAAACTGCCAGCATACTCACGGAGCCTAAATAGACAATATTCCATATACATAAGTCTCCAACTTCTGCAAAGAAAAGATCTTTTCAAAACTTTCTTCCAGGCCAACCTTTAGCATTATAATTACACAATTAATTTTTTTAAAATGCATTTTATTGATAACTTTAGTTTTTACATTGCCTACATATCCCTTGTACCTCTTAGACCTACAGACCATTTCTTATAAGAAAGAATAAAGAAGAGGAAAAAATCCATTCAGTAAAAGTTACTAACATATCACAAAAAACTAATATGTGCTGCTTTCTGTATAGTTTCTTTTCTCTGCAAAGAGTCAGTGAGAGGTGCCTTCTCATATCACTTCTTTGGAACCAAGCTTAATTCTTATAGTTTGACTTTTAGTGTTTATTTTTTAGCGTGTTCATTTTTTAGTGTTTTGTGCTTGTTTCCAACTTCATTCTTGTAGTTATTGGATATATATTTTCCTGGTCTTTCTTACTTTATTCTGTATCAGATCATATGTCATCCTATTCTTCTGGATTTTTTGTGTTTGCCCATTTTTTTATGACACAGTAATAGTACATTATATTCACATGTGTACATTACATACATTGCATAACAATTTAACAATTTCCCCAACTGATTGGCATCCACTTTGTTTCCAGGTTTTTACTACCATGATAAGTATCGATATTGAATGTTTTGGTGTACATGGACTCTTATTTCCTTTGTCTTCCTGGGTTTATGCACCTAGCAGTGAGATTTCGGGGTCAAATGGTATGAATATGGACATTTTAGATACTTTATTTTTAGCATAATTAGCATAATAGCATGATTCCAAAAAAACTCCTTAATCATTTTGATAGAATTATAAGTTGATTAGCCAAAGGATCAGCCATACCTTTTGTGACCTTAAAAACAAGACCAAACTCCAAGGTGAATTTTTTCTGGCATTTGAGAACCATAGCATCCTCCAGCTATGGAGGATGAACCTAACTTTTGGAAAGGGATTGCTCTTCTAATTTTCTATTTCACCTCTTCCAGAGGACAGGAATGGAAGGGACTACTCTCTTCTACTTTCCATAAACAATGAGATCTTGCAGAATAACACCTCACCCAGTAGGAGATATCGCACCTGAGAGAGTAATCCCCAAAAGTGCAGCAATTCCTGAGCCATTTTTGAAGAGAGAGAACCCACAAAGTACCTTGAACTTGGGGTAGTCATCCTCCAGTAGACCCCAGCCTGAAAGTGTGAATTGGAGAGGCAGCACAGAACAGTACTACACTCACATAAAAGCAGTTCAGTTTCATGTAATTGAAATTATTTATTTGATCTTTTGTTGTTGCCTGTATCCTTGTTTGATAAAGAATTCTTTGCCTAGCCATATCTATGACAGACAGGGCTTAGTTCTCTGATTTAATGGTATAGTTTTTAATTATCAGATAAAGAGTAATTTTTTAATAAGCAACTTTTTCTATCTTTTAATCAGTGTCTTGGTTTCAAAAGCTAAATTTTGAGGTAGATTTTCATTGTCTTAATGTCTAAGAGGTCTTCTAATTCTCAAATCAGAGCAGTAAGGTTGATTTTAAAAGAATAAAGTTGGCTGCATATTTTTTTTAACATGTGGATTAAAACAAAACACAATTTTAAAGCATCCCCCAGAAGTATAAAATATCCTTTTTCCTCTGTTTTTTTTCTAATTCAAAGACGGGTTTCGTCTTGGGATATTCAAATGTTGCCACATTATTTACCCCTACCACTCCCAAATACAGAAACAATTCAGCATTTAAAAATTGATCTCCAAAGGAAAAACATTGGTGAACGAGTTAAGAGTAGACTCTTGAATTTATTTTCTTTATTCTGCCACCTAGGGCTAGTTGAGTATCTCTAGTCCATAGTGACTTCATTTTTGAAACAGATATGATGGAATGGAAAAGATAAAGGAAAGACTTTGGGGGATTTGAAGAGGATTTCAAATGATACATTGTCTTTTTGGCAAACACACATTGTGTTTCCTCTCAGTAGATCTGGGACATGGGTGTTGTAGGAATGTTTGTTCTGTGGCCTAGGAGAAATCATGCTCACAGTGAAAAGTGTTCTTTCTCTCAGCTCCCAATATTATCACCAGGTGTCTGAAACTAAAGAAGTCTAGGCTCATATCTGAAATTATCTGGTGGAGGAAGATGTATCGTACCAATAAAACTAGGGGCTTTAGTATATGCCATGTCCTATAGCCTGTTTTCTGTTTTACCATTGTTTATGTATTTGCTGCATGACTTCTGAGCATGAAATGGTTAGGCTTAATATACCTCAAGAACCCTTTTATTTGGGGAGGTTTGCTTTTTTGGAGGGAAGACGGTAGGGCAATTGGAGTTAAGTGACTTGCCCAAGGTCACACAGCTAGTAAGTGGTTAAGTGTCTGAGGCTAGGTTTGAATTCAGGTCCTCCTGACTTCAGGGCTGGTGCTCTATTTTATGTGCCACCTAGCCATCCCAAGAACCCTTTATTAAAACCAGTTTTGAAGAAAAAATACCATGGCAGTAGTGCTTAAGGAGGAAGGAAGGACTTTATGGGAAAATGGAACCCTGTATTAAGAACAGGGTAGATAAAAAAATCTGCAGGTTGTAAATTAGCTGCCAAATGGCAGAAAAATTTGATTCTGGCCTGGGGTGGAAGATGGGGATTTGATTTAAATTTCCATGGGTGATATAATACTTTCTATTTTTATTATTAACACTACATATTGAATGGGGAAAAGTAACAAATTTAAGGTAGTCTTACTCTAGATTAGAGGTTCTTAAATATTAACATTCATTCATTATCGACAACCTGGACTGTCATCAACCTAAGTCTTCCTGCTGCTAGTCTCTGTCCCTAATCTAATCTAACCTTTATACTTCTCACACATAAACCTTATTTACACATTAATTTTTCTGGTTATGTCTCTAAAATTCTCTAAAAAAAACTTAAGTGGCTCCTTACTGCTTAGTGAAGAAGTTTCTCAAAGTGTAGTCCAGGATCTCTGAGGGTCTTTGAGACACTTTCAAGGGATACTCTCAGTCAAAACTATTTTCGTAATAATACTAAGATATTTTGATTTCCAATACTATAAAAGTCGGTAGTTATAACCCATATGAACAAAAGTTTTTTTGGAGGGTCCCCTCCAATTACTGAATGGATATAGGTCCTCAGACCAAAAAGTTTGAGAACCATTGATGTAGACCAGCGGTTCTCAACCTGTGGGTTATGTTCAATTTGTAACAATGAAAATACATCCTGCATATCAGATATTTACATTATTATTCATAACAGTAGCAAAATTACAGTTATAAAGTAGCAACAAAAATAATTTTATGGTTGGGGGTCACCAGAACATGAGGAATTGTATTAAAGGGTCGCGGCATTAAGAAGGTTGAGAACCACTGATAGACAGACATCTTACCTTTATTTTGTAGATTTCTGCGACCAAAGAATTCATCATCTAGCAGCCAACCTCCTGGTACTTTGTCTGGCTAGGTCTTGCCTGACAGAAAGAGTCACTTTCTGGGACCGTGATCATAGTTTTCTTAGCTTGGTAGGATCTTGGTAGGATACTGGCTTTCAAGAACCCAGCAGGAATGAGGCATTGAAATTAGGGTTAGGCTTTTCTAGTGGGATTTTGCCAAATACATCTTAAGGATTAAGGTTATATGTTAGAAACAATGGAGATTGGCAGTGGGGTTATTTCCATGTCCTTCCTGTAATACTTTTCTATAACTGGAACTGTGAATTCTCAATAATGTCAAAAAGAGCATTGTTTTATTTTTAAAACTCCTATAACTTTGTACTGAGAAAATTACCACCTTAATATGCTGTTTATAGGCACAAGTAGATAACAGTGAATCAACAAGTTACAAGACAGGAAAAATGGCTGGTCAGTTTCAGACTATTGGTACTGGCCATTAATGATTCATGAGATTCTGTCATATCTAAAAATTACTAATGAGTTAGATGGATCTAGCTATTTAGTTGACTTTCAAGTATAATGCAGTGAATCTCATTTGACGCTAGATGGAGACATTGCCTGGAGTAGGACTTGTAACTGGCACCTGAAAAACTAAATCCTCATGTATGCTGTTTCTGATTTATCTCACCTCTTCTCTACAGGAAACTGCAAAGAAAAGAAATTCTGGTAAACAGGTCAAGAACTGTATGAGTAGCTTACCTCTTTTGACTGAGATTTCTAGCTTCTGTATTATCACATCTGAGAATCAGATAAAAGCAGTTTCAACACTTTGATTTTCGTGTATATTTAAAAGTCAAGGTAGTCATATCAGGTAGGGAAATGTTAATTGCTTAATATTGATTAACTTTTAG
The DNA here is from genome assembly GCA_028646575.1 of Pseudocheirus occidentalis. Classification (NCBI taxonomy): domain Eukaryota; kingdom Metazoa; phylum Chordata; class Mammalia; order Diprotodontia; family Pseudocheiridae; genus Pseudocheirus; species Pseudocheirus occidentalis. Next base: position 139,734,533 of record CM053593.1, on the reverse strand, counting down.
ATAATCAGCTAAGGAGACAAATTTCTGTTTAGTCTAAGCAGAAACTTCGTAATAATTAGAGATGTCTGAAAGTAAAAATGTGCTGCCTAATGAGGATAGGGAATTTTATATCATTGAAATTCCACAAGTGGAGCATATATGAGCATTTGTCACAAATGGTTGAGAGGGATTAGGTTTTCAATGACTCTCCAAATTCGTTTCTAAGTCTACTGTTCTATGATTACATGGGAAATGAACCAGACCTCATTGAGTATACAATGAAAGTTTAAAGGGTTTTTACTCATGTTGATATTAATACTTAATTTTGCTCTGTGTTAAGGTGGCTAATAAGCCACCATTCAGCTTTTTATCGATTTTTATGTGTTTTTCATCCAGATGGATAATGTTAACAATGTCAGTATTATTGTAAAACAAGAGTTGAGAGAAACTTGCTCCAATACTTATAACTTACATGTCGCTTTTCAACTTAAAAAGCCATAGTCAACTGGGATTAAATTTCATTCTTCATACATTTGTAGCCTAGCATTTTCCTTCATTATCTTCTGAAATGGATACAAAATGATTGGCAGGTCAGTTCGTTTGGAAACATCAAAAGGTGAAATATTTTTCCCTAAGCATATAGAAAGGACATTTCTAAAGTAGCAGTTTTTCTTGCCTCTTCCTTAATATTAATAAAGAAGAGGAAGGAAGTATGTATTAAGCGTCTATGCACCAGGCACTGTGTAAAGTGCATTACAATTATCTCTTTTAATCCTCACAACAGCTCTTCCAGTGAGGGTGCTTTTATTATCCTCTTGTTACAATAGAGGAAACAGAGCCAGACAGAGGTTAAAGTGGTTTGTGAGGGGTCACACAACTAGAAAGTATCTGAGGCCAGATTTGGATTTAGGTCTTCCTGATTCCAGCTTTAACTCTCTGTTTACTGTGTTCTCTAGCTGACTTTGAAGGTTACTGAACAAATATAGGTTTAAAGGGCCCCCAGGCTGTCTTTTCTGTTACCAGTCACTTTAAAAAATCTAAGGAGAAGCTTCGCCTAAATTGTTTTCAAATCCTGAATTTGGACTGATTTTATTCATAATTGTGGTTAAAATTTTGGGGGTCTTACTCTAGAACCATGAATATAAAGCCAAAATAAGGGTAGCAACTGGACAGACCCATCTGGATACAGCTGTACCAACTCAAGAAAGAAGGAGAAGGCAGAGCATTTGACTATCCAGTGTCTTTCTAAGTATAGTAATTAGCAACATTCCCTTGTTTACCAGAAAGCATCATTTAAATATTTCTTTCCAAAGTATATAAAAAGTAATATACTAAATTTAGATATGTGAATAGGTATTCATTACATTGCTAAGTAATAGTTATTTGTGTGCCTAAATTTAACATTCTGTACAGGGCTTGGAAACTATCTCTTTTTTTAGTTATAGTTATTCTGTCATTGAAACATACCATGAAATGACTCCATTATACTTATATAATATTTATTGAAAACCAGTATGTGACATTGTGCTTTCTCTATAAGAAACAGATATTTCATAGCTCCAAGAGTGGTATTCCTAAATCACAGCTCTGATACCCACTAATCAGGGGGTAAATTTTAGTAGCTTCCTGTTAAATTTGTAATCAGATAAAAACTGCCGTTTTAGCTTTTAAAACACTTCATAACCTGACCCCAAACTACCTTTCCAGTTTTATTATGAATTGTTCTTTCTCATACTCTATGAACCAGCCTTTTTGACTTTGCCTCACATACGGCATTCTCTTTTGTGTTTCCTTTTTCCTCACCTCTAAGCTTCCTTCAAAACTCAAGTTCCATTTCTTACAAGAAGAGGCTTTTCTTGATTCCCCAGAACTGATAGTTGCCCCCATTATTTTGTGTTTACTGTATATGTATTTCATACATGTATGTATTTCTATATATATTTAATACATCCCATATATATGCATTTCATACATGCTGCATATGTACATGCATGTTATCCTGGATTGAATGTTAACCTCTTGAGGGGGAAGGACTTTCAATTTTACTTTGTATCCCCCACTACCTAGCACAGTGCCTGCCTAACACAGAAGTAGCTACTTAATAAATGTGTGCAGGTTACTTCTCTTGATTATTAAGTGCTTTGTTTTCTGTGACGTAAACATTTTTTGAATTCTCTAGCTTGGCACATGTGGACAGAGGTAAAAGTATTTTATTAAGTAAACATGAAGTAATCTCAAATTACTTCAATCACAACATTATAGTAATTGTTAATACCATAGTAAACAAGAACCTACTTCTCGGGTGTCATGCCTTTTAATTTGGACAGAAAGTTCTTTTATAGTGATTTAAGATGTAATTATATTGACTAACCTCTATGTTTTATGCTTGTTGTTCATCTTTCTGTACCTTTGGGGTCAGAAAGCCATCGAATTTGCCCAAGGACAAAAGGTCCTTAGTTAAAAGTACAGTTAATACTTTTGTAAAGAGAGGGAAAGGGGGAAAAAGTAGTGGTGATGTTATATTGATTGTGCTTTCATGTAGTGACTCTGATGATAAGCGTGCAATGACTTGCGACTTCTGGAAAGATGAATAAGCTTTGCAGAATGATAAGTCACCTCTTCTATTTATTTTTTGTCTGATTGTGGAATCATAAACCTTTCTCCCCAACATCTTCTAAGAAATGACTTGAGTATTAATTTTTGTATGTCATGATTAAGGCATCATGTCAAAAAAAATGAACCACAAACTCCTTGTGATATGGAGGAGGATTTCATTTAGCAACACAAAGGGAAGCTCTAATGCCTAGCACTTGTTTTTACTTCATTCTGGGTTATTGTGCTTTGTAGTTATGTTTCTCTTTTGAATTTCTTTCTTTTGGGCATCACAACCATTTTCTGGGTAAAATTTGTCCAGATTTAAAGAGTTTAGAGTTCAGTAATAGTCCAGCCTGATTTCTAAACATTTTACTTTTATTATGAAAATAACCCCAACTATAATATATACAGTATCCTAGAGTCCCAGAACTGAAGAGACCCCAGAGGTCATCTTGTCTAGCTGGTATACTTTATTGTTGTCTTTTGTTTTGCTTTTTTAGAGGGGGGAGGGCAGGGCAATTGGGGTTAAATGACTTGCCCAAGGTCACATGGCTAGTTTTTTGTTTTAAGTGTCTGAGGCCAAATTTGAATTCAGGTACTCCTGACTCCAGGGCCAGTGCTCTATTCACTGCACCACTAGCTACCCCCAGTGTACTTTAACAGTAATTCCTCCTTACCACACATTAGACAAGTGATGATCTAATGAGAGGGAACTTACCACCTCCCAAAGTAGCTTCTTCTGGATATTTTTTTTATTAAGAGATCCTTATGTATTTATAATATATGCTAATTTTGAATTTACAGCAACAATATCTTATGTTTGTATAGTGCTGTATTTTTTTAGAGGATTCATAAATGCACTCTTTCTTTTTTCTTATCTTGAGACATAAGTAAAGCAAGAGATGTTAACCCCATTTTACAGATAAATACCCAGTGAGACTAAATGACTGATCTAAGATCAAATGACTAGAAAATGGGCTTCTTCTAGTCTCTTCTACAATAATATTAGTACCACCAACATACAATTATATAATGTTTTGTATTTACAAAGTACTTTTGCATCCCTTGCCTTCATATGATCCAACATAAAATACGTCTCTTACACAAAGCATCATTTTTGGTGATATTTTTCACCTTTGTTGGTCTAGAGTTTAAATAAGTAGAACTCCTTATTGATACAACCTAATTTCCATTTTCTGCTTTTAAACTGATGTCCTTGGAAAAAAGGAGTCTAAAACTTTTGCTACATGCCCCCAGTAGCTTCTTTCTGGTGTTTCTTCACTTCCTTATAATTTGTAGATGGAACATGAAAGTGAAATCAGACCTTTCAGTTACGTGAATTCCTTGTAAATAGAGGAAGTTTAGAATTAATCCAGCTTTGGGTGCTGGTGTTTTCTTCTTTTTTAATGTGAAAGTGAAGATAGCCTAAGATTCCTAGTAGTTAATCAGTTAATACATATTTATATGTATTGCATCTACTTTGTACCTTTCTACAGAAGTGAAATATAGTCCCTGCACTCAGGAGCTTAATTTTTATTAGTAGGAGAAATGGTGAGGGAATGCATTCCAGGCATGAGGAATTGGCAGTCCAGAGGTTTGGTAGATGAGAAACGGAAGGCCACCTATGAAGAAGAGGCTAGTTTGACTAGACCATAGAAAGTATGGAAGGGAATAATGTGTCATAAAACTGGAGGGATAACATGGGCACAGGTAGTAAAAAGCTTTATATGCCAAATAGAAGGTAATAGGGAGTTACTAGACTTTATTGAATAGAGGAATGACATGTCAGACCTGCATTATAGGAAAATCACTCTGGCAACGTTGTGGAGGATGTGGAGTGATGGACATTTTTGAGATGGAGAATCCAATTAGAAGTCTGTTGTAGCAGTCCAGACAAAAAGTAATAAGGGCCTGAAGTAGGAGAATGGCTATGTGGGTAGACAGAAGGGAATAGTGCAACAGATATTGTGGGAATAAAAGTAAGATTTGACAACTGATTTTATATGTAAAATTTGTGAGAGTGAGGAGTAGAGGATGACCTGGATTACTGAAAGGATAATAATAATAAAGGATAATAGTGCTTTTGACAGAAAAAGGAAGAAGGATGGGTTTGTGACACTTGCCCCTGGCCATTTGAGAATGGACATTTGAGAGCTTTTCCCAGATCTTTGGTTTAGGAATATACCCAGGGTATTTTTCTCATCATTTTCCACCTGGTTGTTCTCTTGAAGTTCATGATCTTCAAGAATTCATCATCCTACAAGATAAAATCAACTGTGTAACTCTTAACTCCTCAGATCATTTCCTTCCAGGGCTGCAGGACTGTGTCATGACTCTATGCTAGGTCCTCACATAACAGGTGATAAATAAATGTTGATTGTTATTGTTTGAAAGAAAAGATAATTAATTTAATTTTGAACATGCTGAGTTTGAGATGCCTGTAGAACATTTCATTTTGAAAGGTTCATTAAGCAAATGTAGCTTAAGAGAGAGATCAGAGTTGTTTATATAGATCCTGGAAGTCATCTGCTTAGAGATGATAATTAAACCCCTTGAAGCTTATATGATCACCAAGTGAGGGAATATAATGAGAGAGTGAAAAGAGCCTAGGACAGACCTAGGGGTCATAATATGAATGATAAGCCAGCAGAGGATACTGAAAAGTAGTTTAAACTCAAACAATCTTCTGCCTAAGGGTTTTCATTCCAATAATGCAGTAAATATTTTTCAGTGAGTGAAGGTATAGATCTCCTAAGAACATAGTTCTTCTATAATCCTTATTAGGAGCCTAAATTTGTTTTGGTAGAGGCCGTGCCTCTTCTGCCTGAACATGGGAAGTTGCCATTAGTTAAGGACATCTTCCAGCTATCTCCTGACAGAATAGGTAACAAGAAAAAAAAATAGGAATATAAAATCCACTCCTTTTAGCAGCCAGACCTAATAAGGACCTTTCTACTACCAGACTTGTTTTACGCTCCTAACTTGCAGTCTTTCTTCACAATGCCCTAGCAATCTTTTCACCCTTGAAGTTCATCCATTATAAACTGAAAGTACTATCAGCCCCTGTTGCTTCTCCTTCTGATTGTCTCCTAGAATCTCTGTTTTAAGGAAGAGACCCAGGCCAGCCATGTCTTTATTCTTCTTCAGGCTGCAGTTCTCAATCTCCCAGATTTTTTCAAACCATTCCCCCTTTTCCCCTCCTAGCCTCTTTCATTTTCTTCTTATTTTTCAGAGAGGGCAAGGTTTCTCTTTCTGTTCAGGTTTATATTCCCAGGTCTCAAGAGAGAATCTGGTATTTAAGTGCTTTTGTTGGATGTGATTTAAGGAAGGACAGACATATCTCCCTATTCAGAACAGAATATTAGCTATTCTCAAATACCTTTATCAGCCAGAGAAAATTAATTTCAGAGATATTTCCTACTTATTACTTAAATTACTTCAACCAATAAATTATTCTATTTTCATACCTCATGCAAAAAGATAAATTTTAGAAATGTAGCATTTTCATATGTCTAGCCAAGATAACCAAAAATAGTAAAATTATTTTTTTTTTGTAAGCAGTTATACACATTACCCTTATTTAAAATCTTACCTCATGATCTAACTATGGTTTTCTTCTCACCCAAACATACTCTGGCTTGGCCAAGTACTACATCTTCTGTACTAAGCAAGGCAAAATTATTCTGTAATCAAAGCTTTGGAAATTATAATGTAACATAGCTCTTGAGAATAGATACATGGGGTTTTGAACTGAAACAGAACCAAATGTCAAATGTGTCACTAATAGGCCATCAGATGAGCTTGTTGGGTTGATTTTATTTAGAATTACTATACTGAGAAACACAGAAGGATCAGAAGATACTGTGAATTCTGTTAATATGTAACAGCCTTACTGCAGATAGAGTGATTTGTTTGTCTCATCTTTAGTTCATTTTAATATTATCATAGTTCTGAGAATGAAGTAGAAGGAGAAATTCAGTCTTTGAATATTTTGAGCTCACATAACTTTTCTAAATGTCTTTTCCTATTACCATTTTCCAAGGGCTTTTTGTTTTGTTTACTTTTGAATTTATTTTATACAAGTAAAAAGTTAAGCATTATAGAGCACTGTTCTCTCATGTTAAGAAGAATTTACTGGACATCCCCATATAGCTAACAAAGTTCAAACTCAAATTCTGAGCTGGTGGCTAAATGACCTATTAGGAAGGAACAAAGAACAAGAGACTGAGTTATTAGAGTTCTCATTTTGTCTGTGAAACACCACGTCTCATTCTTAGGCTGAGTAATCATGACTTAGAATAGTTGTGGGAAAATGAGCAAGTCTGTTTAGTTCAATGAATGAAAGATCCAGAGGAAGGTAGGGGAGATGTAAAATATCTTTATATAATTAATTTTGAAATTGAAACTAAAAGATGGTAGAATGGGCAGTTTATCTCTTTGGATAGTTGAAAAGTAGTCATTTCTTCTTTCATACCTCATGAACTCTGATATCTAGCATCTGGAAGCCTGGTAAATGGCAGTTTATCCCTTGTTCGTTGTGAGGATTTTATGCATGCATGCATCCTCAGCTTCTGGAACTCTGTAGCTGTTTGTTTATAGATTTTGCATAAATATATATTTTACATAAAATATATATTCATATATTTTCTTACTCTCACTTTTACCACATTTATTGCTACTTATTGGGTATTTCCTACCCATAAGGAGATGGCATTTTAAAAAAATATTTATTGTAGTTAAATATGGGCTAAAACATTTTAAAACATTTATAGTGAAAAAAAACTTAAACATTTGCATCTGTATTCAGTCATTGTAGGACAAACATTAAACTCAAAATTTTCTCTACTGTCTAAATAATAGTACAATAAAATCTTTTCCATTCATGGATATGACTGGAAGCAAAGCCCTTTTCTAACATGTAAAGTATTGAATACTTATGAACTGATGAATATTTGTTAATTCTTTATAACATTATTCTATTGTAATAAATTTAGTTTATCAAAATTTGCAGTCCTTGAAAAAGGATAAAACTACATTCTTATACTAGACTCATGAAATAACCTATTAATAACATTAATTGATCTAGTACTAAATGGTAAACAATAATTTTCTAAATTTAATCCCCCCAAAGCTTGGGCATATTTAAGAAAAGAAATATACCTTATATTTTAAAAATGCTTTTAAATATTAATATACGGTCATATTTAATTTCACTGCCTAGTCTTTCATTAGCTTTAAGCGTTGCTGGTATTTTTTGTGTGCCCTTCTCTTGGAACCACAAATTTCTTCACTGTGTGATCAAAGGGATTTTCTTTTACACAGAGACCACTTACTGTTTTCAGTATAGTTTTCACTATAAAAAAATCATAAGAGGAATCTTTTGCAATATTTTTTAAAAATGGAAACCTGCATATGCTGTAATTAATAATAATAAAAACCTCAGTTTTTCTTAATTTGTATGTAAAAATTGAGATTTTAGTTGGAAAATTTACTTATGCATTTTAAATTAACATTCAAAGTAACATATAAAACATTATAGCAGCATATAAATAGATTAGATTATTTTATCAAATATTTTCAATCTTGTGTAAATCGTAATGCTTTATATCTGATTGCCACTTAATTTTACATGTAAATTTAATCCATTTTCATTTATAGGAGCATAATTAAACTTGTAGCAATAGGAAAAATGATCTTATTTTCAAGTATAACCACAAAACCTCATAATTTCTATGTGAAAATTTATTCTCCACTCAGGTAGTAAATATGCAGTGTATCCACAGTTTTCCTAAAACATGTGGATATAAATGAAGAATAAGTAAATTATAAATGATCAGTGAAACAGAGGAGGATTTCTATTCTCAGCACACCCAAAGACTTTTCAAGTGATTTTTGTGCAAGTTACTCTGCAGAAATGTACTTATGATACATACTTCCTCATGACTTAATAAAAATATTTTTAAGACAGGCAAGTCACCAAGACATTGGTATGATATCTAGTTGTGAATTGGTTTGACGCTTCTGGAAAACAATTGGGAATTATGCAAGAAAACTTACTAAATTGTTCATATTCACAGTATTATGTTAATTGATGGTAAGGAAAGACAGGTTACAAAAGTATTCATAATAGCATTTTTTCCTAACAGAAGACAGGAAACAGTATATGTGCCCAGCAGTTGGGGAGTGGCTGAAAAAATTAGGTTATGAGTGCCATGTACTATTACTATACCATAAGAATTGACATAAGAAAGATTCATAGAAACCTGGGATGACTTGTATGACATGATTCAGAGTGAAAAAGCAAAGCCTAAAGAATAATAGATTCAGCAACATGTAAATGAAATGCTTTTTAAGAAGCAACACATTCTAGTCAATGTTAGTAATGTTCTCAAAAGTTTAGAGATCTGTCAGTCCTTTCTGCTAAGTAATTGTTTTCTCCAAATATACTTTGTAAGAGTTTGTTTGGGTTTTTGAGAAGTATTTGTTGTTGCAAAATAAAATAGATCAATGAATCTAATGTTTAAAAACACACTTTTCTTTTTCAATACCTGAATCAACAGGTAAATTTTTTCTGATGTATTACAGTTTAACCTTAGAGTCAAAGACTACTAGAAATATAGAAGGGATTTTAGATATCCTGTAGTTGGTACAACTGTCTGAATTTGTAGATCAGGAAGTTGAGACCCTAGAGGAGTAACTGACTTGTTCACTATCACAGAACTAGTTAATGTCAGAATCAAGATTAGAATTGAAGTCTCCTTAGACTTACTCCTGCTACTCCATGCTAGCCTTAGTCATTTGATGAAGTGGTACTTAGTTATATTCCTATTTCATATAGAACAGAACTGAGATACAGTAAGGGAAACAATCTTGCCCATACAGTTGGTTCGGATCAGAAATTTCTTCATGATGTTTGTTGTAAAGCATTTCTGTATTAGAATGAGTTTATGGGGTTTATCTGTCATACAGGTAGAAATTTCAGTTCTTTGAATTAAAATTTGACAGTTTTGATTTGGATTATACCAGGAGATAGAACCAGTGATGATTTTTGCTTTCAGTTTAGCTTTAACCAAGATTTACCGGAAAATAATTGAACTGTTTAACAGAGAAGGTTCAAGTTCATGTTATAATGTATCCCTTAATTCCTTTCAAGCATTAAGTTCTTGTTGCCTAAAATTACAATATGCAGTTCTTTTATCACTTCAGAAGATAAGGCGAAAATTATAAATTTTCCTATTCATGACAAAAGGAGCTAAGGAACCATCAACTGTTACTTGAAGCTACAATGGATAAGATTATTACAGCTAAGGAATATAGAGACATAAATTTAAAGTCATCGATGTGGTGGTATATATTTAAATTCATATTATTTTGTTTTATGCTTTAAATTTTATTTTGCAGGGTCCACATATAGCTTCAGTTACACTAGCTGCTTATGAATGCAACTCAGTTAATTTCCCAGAGCCACCGTATCCTGATCAGATTATTTGTCCAGATGAAGAGGGTATTGAAGGATCGATTTCTTTATGGACCATCATGTCAAAAGTTAGACTTGAAGCCTGCATGTGGGTAAGATGTCTTTTTATTGTAATCTAAAACTAACCAAGCCCATTTACCACTTTTGTTTTAGTTTGAAATAAAATATAGGTATCTACCTTTGTCCCATAAGCATTATTAATGAAGTTTACCAGGACATTCTGGAAAGGAAAAAAAGCTTACACATTATTTCTCTACATGGGAGAGGGCTGTGAAAGCATAGCTTTAAGGAAATAAAGGGCCAAAGAAGGGCTGCAAGGGAAAGCAGAGCTTTGTCTACTACTCATCCTGACTTTGGGAACAAAAGCATAGTCACACAGTGGGGCATTCTGCATTGATTATTAATTGATTTGATAGGATTACAGACTGAGAAAGGCTCCTTGGGCCTGTGATTTTGGC
>CM053593.1:139708719-139723924 GCA_028646575.1 Pseudocheirus occidentalis | reverse complement strand
GGGGGGGGCTTTTTAGAAGGGGGAAGGCAGGACAATTGGGGTTAAGTGACTTGCCCAAGGTCACATGGGTAGTAAGTGTTAAGTGTCTGAGGCCAAATTTGAACTCAGGTCCTCCTGACTCTAGGACTGGTGCTTTATTCACTGCACCACCTAGCCGCCCCTGGACCTGTGATTTCCTTTATAAAGTGAGCTCCCAACTGAAGAAGACTCCCTTTACCAATGCAGGTTAGTACGTTTGCAATTTATAATCCTAGAGAAATACCTAAAACAGATGTCCTGGCCTGTCTAGATTTTTTAGATCTTGACTTCCTTCTCCAGTGTGTTAAATAATTTCTCTAACTCTTTATCATCTGCAGATTTTTTTTTTTTGGAGGGCAGTTGGGGTTAAGTGACTTGCCCAAGGTCACACGGCTAGTTTTTTGTGTTAAGTGTCTGAGGCCAGATTTGAACTCAGGTACTCCTGACTCCAGGGCCGGTGCTCTATTCACTGCGCCACCTAGCCGCCCCATCATCTGCAGATTTGATAAGGTATAATCATATCATTCCTTTGCTCAAAAATTTTCAATACTTCTTTACTGCTTTCTAAGTACAGTTTAAATTCCTTTCTTTTCCTGATAGCTCTGCTATCTGGTACCACCAGACCTTTCCAGCTTCCTCTCTCTTTTAATATCATCAGATGCTTAAAAGTTACTTAGATGTTTAGAAGTTGAAAAAGGCTCCTTGCTACAAAATGGATAGTTAACTTTCTTGTTATCCTAAACTTGGGGTCTATTTCACACTCTACAGATAAACTACTTATGACATTCCAGTTCATCTGTTACAGAGCAGAAATGCTGAATACTCATTGACTTTGGGTCAATGATAAATCTCTTTGTGTACAAATACCATAGGAACCTCTGTCCCCATTAAACACAGGGCCCTTTACCAGCCCTATACTGAAGGTGGAGTTTTCTTTTTCTCTCTGTCACATAACATAGTGCCTGGCACAAAACAATAAATGCTTTTTTATTGTTTGATGTGTACATCGACTTCTAAATAGCTACTGAAAAAAGAATCCTCGGTGGCTGTTGAGCATAGTACTAACTTTTTTTTAACAGTCTTTTGCAAATATAAGGAAATTAGAAGTTTATATGACTTAAGCTCTGATTTCCCAGAAACGGTCTGATAGAAACACTTCTCATGTTCATATCTATCTAGGAGGTTATGAGAATGAAAAATTGCTCTGGTTCTCCTTCCCCGAAAAAGGTACTACTTTTTCTTGTGGAAATACTGGAACCCCAGTACGAACTATGATAGAGTAGGGGGGAAACTTTTTAAGGGGAAAATTTTATCAGCTTCTTACTTCTAGTGGTAGGAGAGAAAGAAGAACAGGTTTTTTGTTTGTTTGTTTGTTTGTTTGTTTTTACTTTAAAACACACACACACACACACACACATACCACTAGTAACTGGCAGAGCCAGGAGTTAAACCCCAAACTCCTGATTTCCATTCTAGAACTCTTTACACTGCTATATCCTGCCTGCCTACATCTCATATTTCCTCTCAGGTTTCTAAAATGCTTAGAGAATATTGCTTTTGGGGGCAGCTAGGTGGCGCAGTGAATAGAGCACAGGCCCTGGAGTCAGGAGGACCTGAGTTCAAATTTGACCTCAGACACTTAACACTTACTAGCCATATGACCTTGGGCAAGTCATTTAACTCCAATTGCCCTGCCCTCCAAAAAGAAAAAAAAAAGAAAATATTACTTTTTTCAGTTCTTAAGATGAGTTTTCTTTTGAAGTTTTGCTGGAAGAAGATAGATTCCTACTGTAGTATTGCAACAGGAATACTAAGTTCAGTTAAAGATCTTGTAACATGAGTTCATTCTTTCAGCAAGCATTTATTGAGTACCCATAGGCCTTTCCCCTTATATCATAATCTCTCATAGGATGGCATGAGCTAAGGAGTTCTCAAATGGAGCTAAAAGATTGAATGAGACAGAAAGGAAGTGACTAATATAGACAGGCCTTTTTAAATACCTCCACTGCTAGTTAGAGAGTCTATGTTTCTTTACTACGTGCTTAACCAACTGAAACTAGTTATAGAATGACTGCACATGTTCTACAGTCTCTCTATTGCACTCCCCTTACATACTATCACTGTTACACAGAAGCAAGCCTCTATTCTCTTCATGTTGAAAGAAACCATCAGAGGTACTTTGTGCATGTACCAGATATCTATTATAGAAGAATGAATTGGAGAATGGGGAGACGATACTGTGAGGCCAGTTAGGGCACTTGTAATAATCCATATGATAGGTGAAGAGGACCTAAATTAGTGTAGTTGTGGTGAGTGGAGAGAAAGGCATGGGATGAGATGTAGTTAAAGTATTTACTCTCTGATCATTAGCCAGATTAGCTTTACCCAGTCCATTGTTGAGCACATTATTTTTTTCTGGGCATGTATGTGTTGGTGTGTAGGGGATGAGCTGGATGAATCCAAGGGGATGGTCTTGGATTAGAGGCAAACCTCAGAGATATTGCCAATTTAGTTCCAGACTACCACAGTAAAGCTAGTCATATGAATTTTGGTTTCCCAGTTGCATATAAAAGTTATGTTTATGCTGTATTGTAGTCTGTTAAGTGTGCAGTAGTATTTTGTCTAAAAAAATGTACATACCTTAATTTAAAAATATTTTATTGCTATAAAAAAATGCTAAACATCCTCTGAGCCATCAACGAGCCATAATCTTCTTGCTGGTAGAGGGTCTTGCCTTGATGTTGATGGCTACTAATTAGGGTGGCTGTTGTTGTGGTGACTGTGGCATTTTCCTGCAATAAGACAATAATGAAGTTTACTGTATCAATTGACTTTACCTTTTCCTTTCCCCTGAATACTCAGAGGCCATTGGAACGTTATTAATTGGCCTAATTTCAGTTTTGCTATGTCTCTTGGAATAGGGAGGCCTAAAGAGAGAGGGAGGGAGAGAATGGCCTGATCAGTGGAGCAGTCAGAACACAACATTTATCATGGGCACATTTCATGGCACCCCAGAACAATTACAATACATAGTGATATCAAAGATTACTGATCACAGATTGCCCTAACTTTATAACAGTAATGAAAAAGTTTGAAACATTACAAGAATTACCAAAATGTGACACACAGACCACAATATTGAGCTCATGCTGTTGGAAAAATGGTGCCAGTAGATTTGCTTGACGCATGACTGGCATCAACTTTTTTTTCCTTTTTTTTAATTTGTTTTCTTGTTTACATCATTCATTTTCATGACATTTTTGAATTACAAATTTTCTCCCCATCTTTCCCCTGCCCCAACCCTAAAACAGCAATCCCACTGTAAAGCCCCTCCCCTGCTCTGCTCTCTTACTTTCCTGGTAGGGCAGGGAGGGTCTCCCTATCCCGGCCCCTGTATATCTTAATTCTTAGCTGCAGGCCTTGCAGAACTTTAAATTCTAGATTCTTTCGATTCCTCCCTTGTCACCCCCTTGCCCCACTGGAAGGACAGTCAATTCATCTTCATAGTGGCACCAACTTTCAATTTGTAAATAGTATCTGTAAAGCATAGTCAAAGGAGACATACCTGTGCTTGATCAGTATGGAGGGGGAGGGGCAACAGGACAATAGGTGAAATACTGGTCCTGTCAGATGGTCAGAAGAATGGTTTGGTTCATTGCTAGATGTGATCAAGAACTAGGAAGTTTTGTTAATGATATAAAGTATAATAATCCTTTTGTGGTACTTCAAATTCCATGAATGGTAGTATGTTTTTTAAACTCTATTTTTAAAGTGTCTGTCCAGATAAAGTTTTTTTTATGAGACTAAATTCAATTAGTGTAATAAATTGACAATGATTCTGTTGGTTTTCAGGCTGTGACTTTCAAGTTTAAGTTAACTGTTGGAGTTGTTTCTACATTACATAGCTTGACACTGAGGAAATTTAATTTTTCCCCCAGTCTCTTCCCTCTTACTTAAACAGTAATAAGCTTTTTGTATTTTTGCAAAAAATAAAACAATCAAAGTTTATTGCTTGGGTTATAAAATGACAAGAACTAACATCCAAAACTGAGACAGTTAAACTAAATGAAAATCTTCCATGCCCAGGATACATTGTGTGCTCAGAGAGGTGCCTAGATGACTAACTTCCCTTTTCATTTATTTGCGTAAAAAGAATGCTGACTAGTAGCAGCCACTCTTTTTCCTTGCTAACATGGGAGAACATCAGCAAAATGAAATGTAACAATAAATATGATTATTCAGATTTGCAAGACAATAAACAGCTGCTAAAATACATTTAATGCTTCCTTTCTTACATTAAGGAAATCTGTCATGAGCTTACATTGAGTCATGAAACTTAATTTCAGATCTGTTAAATGTATGACTTAGCAAGTTTCAAGAGAAGTTCACATTCAGTTTACTCCTACGAACTTTGTCTTTTTTTTTTTTTTTTTTAAGGCAAACTGTGGCAGTCAGTTTTGGCCCTAGTCTTATTGGGCAAAATGTGATTTGTTTTTCCTTGTTGCTGTGTTCTCTTGAGTGTATTTCCCCAATTTCTCCTCCTTTCTCTTCCCCCTCTCCCTCCGAAGTTTTCACATATGAGCTATCAGCTTATCCTTTCTGCATGATAACATGTTTTTGTTCAAAGGTCTTATTTAACATATGGATATACATGGGGATGGGCCAGAATATGATGGCATGATTGATTACAGAAAAGTGCATGTGGGTGCAGGGTAATGAAGAGTGGGTTTTTTTGGCATTTGTGCACATAAACCCAGATTTTTGAGTACAACATTCATCATACCTTAAGTTCTTAAGAAAGTCCTTAAGAAAGCAGCTGTAAAGACTAACAAAGCAGCATCAAAGATTTAAAATTAATTATGGCTCAGGAATTACAATGTGTAGCTTAACAGAAAGCAACTAAAGCTTTAAAACTGCACCAAGACTTTTGGGACGCCCTATTTTTAAGGATTTACTCAGGTTGCTGTTTCATTAATCTTTGTTTTGAACCCTTGTGTAAATCTGTTGGAGTTTTTTTTCTTTAATTGTTTGAAAAACTAAAGATTGGTGGTGGCGAGGTGCCACAGTGAATAGAGCGTCAGCCTTGAACTTAGGAGGACCTGAGTTCAAATCTGGACTCAGACACTTAACACAAAAAAAAACTACCTGTGTGACCTTGGGCAAGTCACTTAGCCCCAACTGCCCTACCTTTACCCCTTCAAAAAGCAAAACAAAAACAAAACAAAAAACCTGAAGATTGAATTGTGATTCATTCACAATTAGGAAATAAACAGTTTTCCTGTGGTAAAGGACTGTCCATTGTGATGTTCAGGTTCCTTGAGCTTCTTGACCACTGCTTGTCCACAGTTTTTAAACCATGCCAAAGAGCAGGAGAATTTAAAGCATATTCAGCAGGCCAGAAACTTCCTAGAAAATGCTTATCCAGTAGTATTATATGAGGAACTTTTCATAACAAGATTGTATGAATATATGAGAGAATGCAGAATAACTGCAGAGTGTACAAGTATAGGTGTAGAGTTCAAGAAAACATGAGTTTTTCAAAAAGTTGGTTATTATAAAGTGATAACGTTGTCAACTTCAACATTTTATATAGGTTCTACTATACTGTTAGAGACTTATATCAGTTAGCTTTACTTATAGGTTGTCTTCTGACTGGTGTTTTTAGTAGAGAAATTCTGCTATTGATGTGCATTAAATGTAATTTTGCCTATGGTACAAAGAACAGAATTTCATGTGGGTGTTTTTTTGGTTTTGTTTTGTTTTTTGTCTAGGGAGCTGGCACAGCCATCGGAGAGCTACCCCCGTACTTCATGGCCAGGGCAGCTCGGCTGTCAGGTGCTGAACCTGATGATGAAGAGTACCAGGAATTTGAAGAGATGCTGGAACATGCACAGTCTGCACAAGTAAGAATTCTGGTTTGTTGTTTGTTTTTTTTCAATCAGTAGAATGTTTTAATTATCCCAAAGAGGTGAGGTTATAATTAAGGTGAAGCTATCAACAATAGCTCTGAAAAAGAAAACTGCTAAAGTAAAAGAAGGAAATGTGTCTCAGGAGGGACTGTTCATACAATTGAAACTTAACAACAAGCATCTTACACTTGGAATGGAGAAATAAGGAAGGGAGCATGTTAAAAATGTCAAGTCAGCTAAGACAAGCAATTTTAGAAACTAGATCAGTTTAATGCTACTAGAGGGATTAAATGGGTCAAGCTTTAGCATTATTTTTTCATGAAATATTTATAAAAGTGAGTAAGGGTAGTCTTGAGTAAATGAGAAGGAATCAGATTCTGGTTCTCAAATAGTGGAGTCTGTGAATTTATTTTTAAAAAATCAAATAGAGTCAAAAACCAGTAAATATCAGAACACAAATCCAGATATTCTGGTTAGTCCTACACTTATTTCACTATGCCAGAACAAGGACAGAATGGTCCATTTTTCCTGGATTGTCCAAGAGGGGACTATAATAAAGTTGGTTTTAAGAAGAGTCTGAATGTTTTAGTTGATTTTTGAAGTGTGCAATTAACTGTATCTTTTCTAACTAAACTATGTCACGCTAAATTTTGGTTTGTAACTTATGTCTTTTGTTTTATCCAATAGAAGGTAAGTTCCTTAGGGACCGCTAAGTGGTGCAGTGAATAGAGCACCAACCCTGGAGTCAGGAGGACCTGAGTTCAAATCAAACCTCAGACACTTGAGACAAAACTGGCCTTGTGACCTTAGGCAAGTCACTTAACCCCAATTGCCCTACCTTTCCCCCTTCAAAAAGAAAAAAAAAAGGAAAGTTCCTTGAGGACAGGGAATTTTGTTTTTATCTTTGTTATCCCCAGCACCTGCCACATCACCTTGTGTATTGTAGGTGCTTAGTAAATGTTGTGTTAACTGGGTTCAAGTTTATCTTTGCACCATCTATAGAAAATAGTTTTTTCTGAGCAAATTAATTATGGAATAAATACTATTTTTAAAAGGAGGTCTTCACATATTTAAAGGAACATTAAAAAATTTGGGAAGTATTTAATTACACTTAATTCACCATTTCATCATCTAGTTACACATAAACATTCACCATTTTAAAATATTCATTAATGCATTTGACTAAGGGATTTCTGATTAGCAACATTTTTAAGAGTTGTTCAATGTACTTGAAAATAGTAAAGCTGTATTTATTTCCTTCTAAAATACATTCACATATGAGAATATGTATAAGTCCTTTGCAGACCTTAAATTGAGACGCAGTGTGGTGTAATAGAGAGCTGGACTTTGAGTCAGAGAGATCTGGGTTCAAATCTGTCATGGATACTTAACTGGCTGTGTTACCTTGGGAAAGTCATAAAATTCTTTTGGCTTCAATCTCTTTACCTGCAAAGTAATAAAGTTATATTCAATGTCCTTCAAATTTTTTTCCTAATTCTTAGCCACCACAAAAAGAGCTGCTATAAATATTTGGGGGAAAAAACTTTTAACAGCTCTTTTTGTGGTGACCAAAAATTGGAAATAGAAGAAATGCCCATCAGTTGGGGAATGGCTGAAAAAGTTGTGGTATAAGGATGTAATGGAATACTATTGTTCCATAAGAAATGATGAGCAGGAGAATTTCGGAAAAAACCTGCAAAGACTTACATGAACTGATGCTCTGTGAACAGAATCAGGAGAACACTGTACACAGTAATAGCCACATGGTGCATTGACCAACTTTGATAGATTTAGCTCTTCTTAGCAATGCAGTGATCTAAGACAACCAAAAGGCTCATGATAGAAAATGCTGTCCACATCCAGAGAAAAAAATTATGAAGTCTGAACAAAGACAGAACAGACTTTTTTCTCTTTTTTGTTGTTTTACCTTTCTCATGGTTTTGTCTTTTGGTTCTAATTCTCCTTAACAACATGACTAATGTGGAAATATATTTAGTATGATTTTACAAGTATAGCCTATATCAGATTGCATGCTGTCTTGGGGTAGGGAGGTGGGGAGAAAATTTAGAACTCAAAATCTTATAAAAATGAATGCTGAAAACTAAAAATAAATAATTAGAAAGAAATTTTCCAATTCTTTGGCTATGAGCCTATGACATTATATTTGTGTGTGTTTATATGTATATACACACATTCATGCATGCATGTATATTTCTAAGTATATATGTACTTTTTATAACTTTGCTATTTTAGGCTATCTTTTCCTTGAGTTTATCATATTAGTGAAGTTTTGTCAAGATTCATTCGTTCAAATCTCTGTCCCAGAACAACTTTATACTGCCTTAACTGGAAATAGGCTAAGACAAGAACTGGAGGAAAATATACATTTTTAAATTAGGCCAACCAGATCATGATGACCGAGGCTTCTTAGAGCAGAACACTGACTTTTTGTTTCTGCCACTATCTCAGTGTTCTTGAATGTTGTACTAACAATGACTGTTTTACTATTTGTGTAAAGCATTCTGGAACATGTTGTCCTTTCCTCTATCTCAGTATTCATGAATGTGATGGCAGTGTTAATAAGCAAAGAAATGATTACAGAAAGAGGTAGCAAGAAAAATGAGAAAAAGCTAGAGACAGTCTACAATATATTTATCCATTCCTTGAGAAATTTAGAATTTGGTTCAGCAGATATTATTTGTGTACCTAATATGTGTAATTTTGTGCCAAGAAGTAAGGGATGTTAAAAAAAAGTATAAATAAAATATTGTGTTATTTTTTTTTGTAGTTTCCATTCTAGCATAGAGGATATGATACAAAAAAATAACTAATGAAATGTAATCAGAATTATTTCTGTTTATAGCATAAACAACATCCTTTTCAGTCAAACAGGATTTAAAGAGGCATTAACTGGAATTAAGCCAAAGGTACTTATATTTTCTAATAGAAGAAAATAGTTGCTTTAAGAATGTGCTTGCTGAATAACCCATTATGAAGCAAAGAGGGAAAAAAAAGATTTAAGAACAAACTGTCTTGAGTGGGGGAAAGGTTTGAAATTGGCTCTTGCTCCAGCAGTTATTTTCCTATTGCTGTTGAGCAGTTCAAATTTGTTCTTGCTCTTTTAAAATCTAGTCATCTTTGTATTTGCCCATCACTTCTTTTTATGAAATCATAATGAACATTATAACTGACAAAGCATCTTCACCTGTATCTGGCTTATTTGGTTTTCACAACAACCCTAGGAGAAAGGTACCATGGATAGAGAGCCAGCCTCAGAGGCAGGAAGATCTGGGTTCAAGTCACACCTCACTTATATACTGACTCTAGGTGTCCAGGCAAATCACTTAACCTTTCAGTGCCTCTTCAGTGGTTCTCTAAAAGCAAGTTTCAGAGAAGGTATCAGTCTTCTTTGGTAAAAGAAGTTCCTCACCAGGAACTCGCTATACTTGTGGCACCACAGACCTGATATTAAGCCAAACAAGAGCTTTGGAAGAACAAGAATTATTATACCATTTTACGAATGAAGAAACTGAAACTCAGAGAAGCTAAATGACTTCCCTGGGCCTCTGGAAAAGGAGTTAGAGCAGGAAAGACTCTTATAGTCTTCTTGTTTATGATTTTATGACTTTGAAATCAGACCTCTAGTCACACATCTTCTGTCTGTTGAACATAACAAACTGGATGTCCTGTACACATATTAAGCTCAACATGTCCAGAATTCAGTATCAAAACAGTCTCTTCTTCCTTAACTTCCCTATTACTGTTGAGCATACCACCCAGGCTTGCAGCCTTGTAGTTGCCCTTGATTCTTTACATTCTCTCACCTGCCACGTCTAACCTGTTGCTAAAGACTGGCAACAGAAGATTTTACTTTCATAACATTTCTGCCATATGCCCCTTTCTCTCCTTTGATACTGACCCCACTCTGGTGCAGGCCTTTATCACTGTTCATCTTGACTGCTGTAGTAGCCTGCTAGTGTATCTCCCTGCCTCAAATTTCTTTCCCTGCTCCAGTCCATCCTCCATTCATCGGTCAGAGTCATCTTTCCAAATCACAGTCTGATCATATCACATCACTTCCCCATGAGTAAACTCCAGTGGTTCCCTATCACTTCCAGAATCAAATATAAAATCCTCTGTTTGGCATTCAGCACCCTTCATAATTTACGCCTCACCCCATACCGCTTTAGTCTTCCTGTACCTTACAACACTCTCTGTGTATTCTGTAAAGTGACTAACCTCCTTCCTGTGTTTCAAACAATATATTCCATCTTCCAAACCAAGACATTTTCACTAGCCATCCTCCATGGAATGTTCTCCCTCCTCATCTCCACCTCCTAACTTCTATCAAGTACCAACTAAAATTTTCTGCAGGAGGCCATTCTATATCCCCCTTCATTCTGGTACCTACTCTGTTGATTGTTTCTATTTTATCTTGTATATAACTTATAGTACATAGTTACTTACATCTTATCTTCCCCATTAAACTGTACATTCCTTGAGGGTAGGAACTGTCTTTTACATTTTTTTGTAATCCCAGATCCCTAATGCTTGGCATAGTGCCTGGCACCTAAGCATGCATTGAAACACATAATTGTATTCAGTTGTCCACTGGATCCTGACCAACCTTGTGGATTCCTTTTGGCTTGTGCCTTCTTGACCAGTCCCCAGCTTGGTTTATCACACTTTGACTTGTTTCACCTAAACCCCAGACCCAGGAAGTGCTAGCTGGGCCAATCCTTTACTTTTTCTTTTAAGCTTAAGATATTTAACTTTCCCAGATCCTCTTCCTATTGGAGGCATAGCCAATACCATTACTAGACCTGGCTGCTGCAGTGTTGTTTTTGCTCTCTGCTAACCTCTGTAACGAATTCTTATTTGCCTGGACATGAACACTAAGACTCAACAAGAGCTCAGGTCTCTGGACTCCTAGTATAGCATTCTTTCTATAAACTCTAGTCTTAACTGTCATTAAAAATGTCAGTATTACTGGGCACATTTCTGCTATTGATGCTAATTATGGGGCAGGCATTTCACAGAGCACAATGGAGGGAGACGGTAGATATGGAGTGGGAAATCAGAAGTTTGGATTGAAGTGCATAGAGTGAAGGAACAAACTGATAATGAGGAATAGGTATTCTTAGGCAACCAGGGTTTCAGAAACATTGAAATAGGGTAAGTATAATGGAGCGGTTGTAAGCAGAAAGTCTAGGTGGATTATCAGTGATTGGAAAGATATTTGTTGAGGGGAGTCAGATAAATAGAATATTCAAGATCTTTCCTTTTCGTGCAGTTTGGTACTATAAGCAGTCATGGGTTAAGACCTGTTGGGAAGAAGGCTGCAAACATGCTGAGATCTGCCCAATCTTTAAAAATACAAGCAAAAATACCTATCCACTGACTTTCATCCTATCTAGTTGCCATTTCATTTTTTTCTCCAGCTTTACTGGATAATTTCTTGAAAAAAATTATCTGTAACTACTGTCTCTAGTGTTCCACCACCCACTTTCTCCTCACAATCTGATTGCTCTCTTCTAAAAATATTTTTATTTAATTTTATAACAAAATTTTATTTTCTTTTTTAAAATTAATTTATTTTAGTTTTCAACATTCATTTCCACAAGATTTTTTATTCCAGATTTTCTCCCTGTGTCTCCGCTACCACCTCAAGATGTCATGCATTCTGATTACTCCTTCCCCTAGTCTGCCCTCCCTTCTATCACCTACCCCCATCTTGTCCTCTTCCCTCTTACTTTCTAGTAGGGCAAGATAGATTTCTATACCCCATTGCCTGTATATCTTATTTCTCAGTTGCATGTAAAAACAATTTTTAAGATTTGTTTTTTAAACTTTGATTTCCAAATTCTCTCCCTTCTTCCATCCCCACCTCATTGAGAAGGCAAGCAAGTCAATATAGGTTTATACATTTGTAGTTGTGCAAAACACTTCCATAATAGTCATATTGTGAAAGACTAATGATGTTTCCCTCTATCCTATCCCACCCCCCACTTAATAAAAAAATTATTTTCCTTTTTTGCCATTCCCTCCCCAATTAAAAAAAAAGAATGGGGGGAAAGGAAAACTCTTGAAACAAGTAAATGTATAGTCAAATAAAATAAATTGTCAAATGAGCTGTGTCCAAAGAATGTGTCTCAGTCTGCACAGTGAATCCATTACTTCACTCTCAGGAGATAGGCAGTATGGTAGGTCCTATGGAAGCTTGGTTGGTCATTTTATTGATATTGTTCTTAACTCTTTCATAGTTATTTGTCTTTATATTGTTGTTATTGTTTAAATTGTTCTCCTATATCTGCTCCCTTAACTCTGCATAAATTCTTTCCAGGTTTTTCTGAAATTGTCTACTTTCTCATATTTCTCATAGCACAGTAATATTCCATTACATTCATATACCATAATTTGTTCATTCCTCAATTGATGAGTACCCCCTTAGTTTCTAATTCTTTTTTCCACATAAAGAGCTGTTATAAATATATTTTGGCATAAGGGTCTTTTTTTTCTTATTTTGATTTCTTTGGAATATAAACCTAGTTGTGATATTGCTGAGTCAAAGGGTATATCTGAGTTAGTAACTTTCTGGCCGTAGTTTTTAGTTGCTTTCAAGAATGGTAGTATCAGAAGATGGGGGAGTAGAAAAAGGACTTCCATGCAGCTCCAGCTTCAACCTCCTCCAATACATGTGAAAAATGACAAACTTTAGAGCTACAGAACCCACAAAGTGACAGAGAGAAACAAATCTCCCACTGAAGGAAGCCTGGCAGGCCAGCAGGAAGACACCATTGCACTGCACTGGGAGCTAAGCACAGTCCCGACTAAGCCACAGTTTTAGCCCCAGGGCAGCCCCAACAAGCAGCAGCTAGAGCAGACTTCATAAGAGTAAATCACCAGCAGCTGTAGTTTCCAGACTTCTCAATCCATAAATGCTGAAGACAAAGTAAAAGGTCAGTGTGGAACTTGGTTGGTCCAGGGGGGGATAGAAGAGTGTGGTCTGGCTGCTACCCCTGGAGCTAGAAGAAGGCATGGTGGCTGCAGGTGCTGTCAAGTGACTGCTTCCAGAGCTCCTGGCCTGCAGATTGTAGGCGGACCAAGTGACCATTTGGAGGGTAATCACTCTTGCTTTGACCTGTTTGGATCTGGATTATGGTCTTGAGTGGTGGTTATGGGGTGTGTGACCAGTGAGCCAGAGCATGTTGGGGTTATAGAGAGGGCACCCATCTAATAGTTCTGGCTGCTGTAAAAACCCCAGCCATTTGGGACATAGCTCTCTCCATTCTGGAAGCAGAGTTCTACCGTGGCATAGAGCTCAAAAGTCAAGTAATTGACTGCCGATATGAGCAAGCAGAGGAAGCACAAACAGACGATAGAATCCTTTTTTGGGGACAAAAAGGATCCAGGCATGGAATGGGAGGAAGACATTGAACCCCTGCCTCCAAGAAAAATATGAACTGATTACAGGCCATGGAGGACCTCAAGAAGGATTTTGAAAATCAAGTAAGAGAAGTGGAGGAAAAATTGGGAAGAGAAATGAGACTGATGCAAAAAAATAATGAAAAGTGAGTCAACATTCTGCTAAAGGAGACCCAAAAACACACTGAAGAAAATAACACCTTAAAAAATAAACTAACTCAAATTTTAAAAAACCACCAATGAGAAGAATGCTTTAAAAAGCTGAATTTGCCAGATGGAAAAGGAATTTCAAAACTTCACTGAAGAGAATAACTCCTTCAAAATTAGATTGGAGCAATTGGAAGCTAATAACTTTATGAGAAATCAAGATACTATAAAACAGATCCAAACAAATGAAAAAAATAGAAGGCAGTGTTAAATATCTTATTGGAAAAACTACTAACCTGGAAAATAGATCCAGGAGAGACAATATTAAAATTATTGGACTACCTGAAAGCCATGATCAAAAAAAGAGCCTAGACACCATCTTTCAAGAAATTATCAAACAAAATTGCCCTGATATTCTAGACCCAGAGGGCAAAATAGAACTTGAAAGAATTCACTGATCACTTCTTGAAAAAAAAGATCCCCCAAAGAAAACACCTAAGAATATTAGAGCCAAATTTCAGAGTTTCCAGGTCAAGGAGAAAATACTGCAAGCAGTTCAGAAGAAACAATTTGAGTATTGTGGAAACACAATCAAGATAACGTAAGACCTTGGGGGGCGGGGTGGGGCCAAGATGGCAGCATAGAAGCAGCAAGGTCCCACAGCTCCCACACTGCCACCCTAAACACCCATAAAATATGAGCCCAGATAAAGCCTAGACTCAGATTCACACAAAAATAGAGAGAACACATCTCTCGCTGAAGGCAGCTTGGCAGCAGGGGCTCATTGCGGCAGCCGGAAACGGAGGCTGAAACACCCTGAAGCCGGCACCGCGGCCAGGCCTGGGGAGGTGGGAAGTATCCTGGTTGAGCTGAGCCGAGCGGGCACCAGAGCCATTCTTTAGAGGTTCTACAGCCTCTAGCACCTCCACATCTGCCAAGGCATGAGGAATGGGGATGGGAGAGGGGCAGCTCACACCACAGCGAAGCAGAGACCCGGCCAGCCCAAAACCATAGCTGTGGCCACGCTAGGCCCCAGGGCGGCCTGGAGGAGCTGAGTCTCCCAAGCCGCAGCATGAGTTTACTTCAAAAAAGTCTAAAGCACCTGCCTAAAGAATCTTCAAATCCTCAGAGACTGGTTAGTGAAAGTGAAACTTTGAAAATTAATTTGGGGGTGGTAAAGCAGTTGGCCAATCTGCCCCAGGGGCAAGGAAGCAGTGGGGGAAGGGAACTGCTGGAACCACAGCAGTGCCTACTAGGCTGCTTCAGAGCCCCTGGCCTGCGGACTCCGCCAGGGGGCTGAATTGATTGATCAGGGCCAAGTACTTTTGCGTTGAGCGGCCTGGATCCAAATCGTGGTCTTAGGTGGTGGTCCTGGGGTGCACTTTCAGCAAGCCAAAACTGGGGGGACTTGCAACACTCCCCTAATAGCTCCGGCAGCTGGGGAAACCCCAGCAATTTGGAACAGAGCTCCCCCCTTGGAAGCAGAGTTTCACAGACCTAAAAAAACCAACCAATTAATTGACTGACCAACATGAGAAAGAGGAAGCAAAATAAAAACAGCAATAAAACTCTAGAATCCTTTTTTATGGATAAAAAGGGTCAAAGCATGGAACGGAAGGAAGAGAGCCCAGAACTCAGAACTCCCACACCAAATGCTTCCAAGACAATTGAAGAGTGCCTAGAAGCTATACATCAACTGAAAAAGG
>CM053593.1:139691472-139708219 GCA_028646575.1 Pseudocheirus occidentalis | reverse complement strand
AAACAGACAGGGACAGGGTAGAGAACAGAACAAGGGGGGGGGTGGGAGGGATAGGAAGGAGAGACAAGACGATCACTGTCACACTATGTCCACAATGAAGATGTCCTGTATAATCACACGTCCATAGCCTGTATTGAACTGAGTGTCCTTCCAGTGGGGGTGGGTGACAAGGGAGGAATCGAAAGAATCTAGAATTTAAAGTTCTGCAATACCTGCAACTAGGAATTAAGATATACAGGGGCTGAGATAGGGAGACCCTCCCTGCCCTACCAGAAAATAAGAGAGCAGAGCAGGGTGGGGCTTTACAGTGGGATTTGCTGTTTTAGGGTTGGGGCAGGGGCAAGACGAGGAGAAAATGTGTAATTCAAAAATGTAATGACAACGAAAAATGTAAACAAGAAAACAAATAAAAAGCTAAATTTAAAAAAAGATAACATATGACCTAGTAGCTTCTACATTAAGGGATCAAAGGGCTTGGAATATGATATTTCTGTAGGTCAAAGGAGCTAATACTAAAACCAAGAATCACCTATCCAGCAAAACTTGAGTATAATGCTACAGAGAGAAATATGGTCATTCAGTGAAATTCAGTGAAAGAAGAGGACTTTCAAGCATTCTTGATGAGAAAACCAGAGCTGAACAGAAAATCTGACTTTCAAATACAAGAAGCAAGAGAAGCATGAGACAGTAAACAGGAAAAAGAAATCATAAGAAATAAAAGTTGAATTATTTACATTCCTACATGGAAAAGCGATAATTGTAACTCATGAGACTTTTCTCAGTATGAGGATAGTTGAAGGAATATATATCTGTGTGTATACATATGTATGTATGTATATATATATATGTATAGGAGGACGTATGTATATACAAATATACGTGTGCGTGTGGGCATTTGTATGTTCGTGTATACATAAAGAGATGAGTCGAATATGAAGGAATGATATCTAAAGAATAAAATTAAGAGGCAAGAGAGGAATCTATTGGGAGAAGAAAGGGAGTGATAGATTAGGGTAAATTATCTCATATAAAAGAGGCAAGAGAAAACTGTTACAATGGAGGGGAAAAGCAGGAAGGTGAAAGAGAATGGTACAACCTGATTCTCATTGAATTTGGCCTAAGGAAGGAATAACATACACACTCAATTGGGTATCTTACCCTACAGGAAAATAGGGGGTATAATATATAATAGGGGGATAAGAGAGGGAAGGATAGAACGGAGGGCAAATTGGGGGGAGAGGGTAGTTAGAAGCAAACATTTTTGAAAAGAGATAGGGTTAAAGGAAAAAATAGATTAAGTGGGGGGGCAGGATAGGATGGAGGGAAATATGGTTAGTCTTTCACAATGTAACTACTGTGGAAATGATTTCTCTTATGGCTTTGATGATAACCTCTGTCCAGATTACTCCCAAATCTCCATTGAATTTCTTACCTTCCCAGTGGGGGTGGGCGAGGAGGGAAGAAGGGGGAAAAATCTGGAACTCAAAAATTTAAAAACAAATGTTTAAAATTTTGGTTTTTTTTTTACATACAACTGGAAAAAAAAAGATATGCAGGTACTAGGGTATAGAAACCCATCTTACCCTACTAGAAAGTTAGGGGGTTGGGGGGGTGGATATAAGAAAGAACAGATTGTAGGAAGGAGTAGGCTTGCTATTTTGGGGTGGGGAATAGGGAAAAGACCAGGAGAGAAAAAGTTATAACTCAAGATCTTGTGGAAATGAATGTTGAAAACTAAAAATAAATAAATTTAAAAGAAAAAGAATATCAGTATCATAAACAGGGCATTAATGTGCCTGTATTTCCACAGCCTCTCTCAACATGCCATTTTGGTTTGTTTGTTTCATTGCCAATCTGATGATTGTAAGGAGGAACCTCAGAATTATATTAATTCACATTTCTCCAATTATTAATGATTTGGAGCATTTTTTCATATGGTTATTGATAGCTTAGATTACTTTCTCATAAAACTGCCTGCTATAGCCTTTGACTACCAGTTTGGAGAATGGGTCTTTTTTAAAAATGAATTTGAATAAGTTCCATATATATCTTAGAAGTGAGACCTTTATTTTCCTTTATAATTTTAGCTACATATTTTTGTGGAAAAGCTTTTTAATTTTATACAATCAAAATTTTCAATTTTATCTTCAGTAATTCCCTCTTTCTTTTTTTTTTTTTTTTTATCAGAATGCCTCCCCTATACATAGATCTGAAAGGTAATTTCCTTGTTCCTAACAAGTAGGTTAGCAAGAAGACCTCTCTGGGTCAAATGCAATCATATTTTTCACCTTTCTAAAGCCTCGTTGACCACTCCCTTTTCCTATTATATTTCCTTCCTTTTGACTTCCAAGATACCACACTGTTCTTTCCTAACAGTAGCCTTCTTCTCTGGCTTCTTATTCTCTTCCCAACTCTTAAGTTGAATGTTCCTTCAGGTTTTTCCTGTTCTGTTTTCCTTTTCCAGTGTCTCCCTTGGAAACCTCAATTTCTCTTATGGCTTTGATGATAACCTCTGTCTAAATTACTCCCAAATCTCTATCTTTGGCCTTCACCTCATTCTAGAATTCTAAATCTACATCTCTGCTGTCTGACATCTGAAACTCAATATGTCTAAAAGAGATCTCAGACTCAACATATTTCAAATCAAGCTTCTTATATTCCCCCTTCCTCCTATCTTGTCTTGGCACCATCATTTTTATCTAGTCTCCCATGTTTGAAACTTTTATATCTTCCATTTCACTCAACTCTCGAATCTAATCAGTAACCTAGCATTACCATTACTACTTCTATGACACCTTTCAGATCTGTTTCCTTTTTTCCATTTTCCTTACTCTGACCCTAATATAGGCCCTCATTTTTGCCAAATATCATAGTGGCCTTTCTGCCTCTCTCTACTCTCTCCATGCTTGAATCCACCCTGGTACCTTCCTTGTGCCTAGATGTGATCATATTACAAGTTTCTGCTCAGAAACTTGTAATAATTTCCTCTTGCCTAGTAAAGAAAATGGAAGTTGTTGTGAATGAAATTTTTGCTCTTCTTGATTATATTCTGTCCTACTTTCCTAGCTTAAACTGAACGACTTTCTGTCCCCAAATATATCTTGTACTTTTCCCACCTTCATTTGATCATACTCTTTCCTGTGTCTAAAATATCCTTCATTCCTATCTTCATGTAATTCCTTCCTATAATTTAAAGCCTAAATCAGTGCCTTTCTCCATAAAGCCTTTCTTGATCACCTCACAGTTGGGAATGCTTTCTCTCCTCCCTACTCTGCCTCCCATAACACTTTACTAGAAACCGTATTACGAATTTGTCATTGAGAAACACAGTATAGTAGAGAGGAAGCTAGATCTGAAGTCAGAAGACCAGGGTTCAGATGTTGTTTCTGATACTTCCTGCTTCATAGCTGTGTGACTGTGGGCAAGTTGCTTTACCTCTCAAGGATGCCGTTTCTTCATCAGTAAAGGAGGATAATAATACTTATACTTTCTGCCTCACAGGGATGGTTTGAGGAAATAACTTTGTAATGTAAGGTATAGTTATCATGTATTTTGTATTTTAATAATTTGTATCATTTCTCCCTACTTGTTTTTAAGAGTAAGGATTATGTCTTATCTCAACTGTATTTTCCCCCAGGACCCAGCACACTGATCTGTGAATGAAGAGTGTTCTGATGTCACTCTAAGATGGCATTCTAAGATATCATTTGTTGATCCCTTCCAGTTAGAGAGCAGTAAAGTGAGACCTAAGCAGACTATAATAATTATTTTCAAACAGTGTTAATGACTCTCTGTCAGTTTTAAGAAGCCTTTTGTGGCATTCCACAGTACTATATAGTTGATCATATTCCATCAGCATTTTTATCAATGACTCAGTTTAAAACAAATTCTGTTTATCACATTTGCAAATCATGCACAGTGAGGGGAGTGGCTCATATATTGGATGCCAGAATCAAGATTCAGAAAGTTGTATTGATGAACAAAATAGATGAACTTTACTTTGAGAGACCTGTGATCCATCCTTGTAGCTGTTCCTTTCAGTAATGTAGTTCGCAGTGTCCTCTTCCCATCCTCCACCTTCTTAACTTTATGTGAGTCTTTTCTATATGCTCCTATAAAATCTTCAACAGGGGGTCCATTCACAGTGCTAGGGTACTTCCTCTGACTTCTTTGGCATTGTGTGCATACCATTGGATGAAAGGGGGGGTTCCATCTAATATTCTCATTCTTAACACTGGTCACCTGTCTAGGAATATAGCTTCTGATGATACCCTTTTTACCGTATGTCCTGCCCAATATTCTCTCCTTGATAATATATAGTTATGGAGAATGAGCATATAATTTCATTGTTATAGGGAACTCCTGGATCAGAAAATTCCCTCTATCGTTGAGTCAGTACCTTCTAGAACACTGAGAAGTTAAATGACTTGCCTAGGAACACAGCCAGTATCTGTCACAACAGAACTTGAACCCAGGTATTCCTGATACACGATCAGCTTTCTATCATACTATACTACCTCCTTTTGATAATATTAGAATAGGTAACACTGATATAGCTATTCTTGTATATTTTCTCATTTCGTTCTCTCAACCTACCATGTGAGTTAGGTGCTGTTATCATCCCCATTGTGCATAGGAGGAAACAGGCTGAAAGAGAAAGGAACTCACAATGTAACAGAGGAAACCATATGCAAACAACTATTCACAAACAATGTATATATATAGAAGGTAGATTGGGGATAATCTCATAGGCAAGGCACTGAGATTAAGGAGGACTGGGGAAGGCTTCTTGGAGAAGGTAGATTTCAGCTGAGACTTGAAGAAAGCCAGGGAACCTAGTAGGGAGGGATGAGTTTATTGATTTGAGGGTGGGGGATTTTGCAATTGAAGAAGAGTTTGACAACTGAGTGGAGAATGAATTGGAGTGGAGAAAGAGACTTGAGGCTATGGCAATAGTCTGGTTATAAAGTGATGAAGACCTGCACTAGGGTGTGGCAGTGTCAGAGGAGAGAAGGGAGCATAAAGGAGAAATGTTATGAAGGTGAAATCAATAGGCCTTGGCAACAAATTGGACTTGGGAGTTGAGATAGTGTGAGGAGTCTATGGTGACACCTAGGTTGCAAGAGTGACTAGGAAGATGGTGTACCCTCGACAGAGAAATTAGAAAGAGAGGAGGGTTTGGGGGGAAAGATTTGGTTTCAGTTTGAATAAAAACACTGCAAAGTTTCTCAGCTGCAATTCAACTCATTTTCCTCTTCCTCTTTCCTTTCTTCTTCCTACTTAATTTTGGGTCCATTTCAGTGTATATAAAAGGAGAGAGAGAGAGAGACAGAGACAGAGAGAGTGTGTGTGTGTGTGTGTGTGTGTGTGTGTGTGTGTGTGTGTTAGTGTTAGTGTTATGTACTGATAGACCATCAACTCCTAGGGGTTTTCTGTCCAGCTGCATATCATAGTTCTGGGAAATAGCCTTTATGCATTTTGTTTTTTAAAGGTGGATTATAAGGCTTTAAAAAAAAAAGTCAAGGGGGGGCTGGGTGGTGCAGTGAATAGTGACCCAAGGCCATGTGACCTTGGGCAAGTCACTTAAACCCCATTGCTCTACCTTCCTCCAAAAAAAAAGGTGAAGCTTTTCCTTATTCTACCAAATATCAGAATTTTGCCTACTTATCCATGTATATGCTGTCTTTGCTGAACTAAATGTCTTTGTGTATGTTCTGGCTTAATTGGATCTTTGCCAAGCTTTCTGGAAACCTCTTTTCCTCTCCATTGATTTCTAATGTTTTATGAGGCAATTGCTGTTCATTTGTTTCAATCTTGTCCAATTCTTCATGACCCCATTTGGAATTTTCTTGGCAAAGATACTGGAGTGGTTTTCCATTTCCTTCTCTAGCTAATTTTCCAGATAAGGGAACTGAAGCAAACAGGCTTTGCCCAAGGATCACAGTTAGGAAGTGTCTGAGGCCACATTTGAATTAATAAAGGTGAGTCTTCTTAACTCCAGGCCTAACACTCTATCTGCTACACCACCTAACTGCTGAAGATAAATACAAACACCTGCATCTCTGGCTTGTTTGTCTTTTTAAAATCGGTTATGCAAGTACAGTATGGGGGATACCTGGCTTGAAAATGTATGTGAAATAAGATTTAAGATGTAAAATTGACTTGTAAGCTTGATATGAGTCAAGAAGGTATTTTAGTCTTAAGCTGAAGTAATAGAAGTGTAGGTTCTAGATCAAGGGCAATATTGTCCTGTGTTTTGCATTGGTCAACCTGTGTCTGTACTTTTGTATTCAGTCCAAGTTACGACATTTTAAAAAAGAACATTTTTATTTTCTTAGGTTATTGTTGTAGATGGTGTTGTTTGTACTTTTTTTCATTATATGATTTTAGCTAAACCAGAGTAAATTCAGAGAAGAACTATCAGCATAATGAAACGTTCAGAAATCAAGGAGTTTTTTTATTATTAAATAAATTTTTATTAATCATTTGTTTTTATATTAATTAATATTAATTAATCACATTCCCCTTTTCCTGGCCAAAGAGCCATCCCTTATATATCAAAGAATAGAAAAGAAATTATTTCAATAAAACTAATTGACAAATTGAAACAGAATATTATATGCAGTACCCATACTACCCCAATTCTGTAAAGAGGTGAGGTAAAGAGGTCTTATATCTCTTCTTTGGGTCCAGGCTTGGTTATTATGATTTCAAGACATTCATTTTTAATCATTTTGTTGTTATTATTCTTCCCACTTCCATTGTTGTAATAATTATGTATAATTTTTCTGGTTCTCTTTGTTTGCATCAGTTCGTATAAGTCTTCCCTTGCTTCCGTTCCATTACCTGCATGTGACACAGCTTATTTAACCATTACCCAATTAATAGACATCTGTTTTGTTTCTAGTTCTTCGCTACCACAAAAAATACTGCTATAAATATTAGATATGGTTGAGTTCTTTCATTTTTCCATTGTTCTCCTTGGTATATATACTTTAGCACTGGAATCCTTGGGTCAAATTCTAATTTTAAAAAATGCTTTCCAAAATATTTATAACAATTCACAGCTTCATATTAGTGACTTGTCTTTCCACAATCTCTCCTACATTGATTGTTCAGTCTTTTGTCAGTTTGCTGGGTGTGAGATAAAACCTGATTTTGATTTTCATTTCTTTTATTATTAGCGACTTATTTGCATTCCTTTATGTTGTTAGTAGTTTTCAATTCTTTTAAGAATTGTTTGTTCATATATTTTGGCTACTTCCCTATTAGAGAGTAACTTTTAGTCTTAAATATTTCTTTTAAAAGGTTTCTTTTTACCTGTTCTTAGATATCAGAAACTTGTCAGAGGTATTTGATACAAATATTTTTTCATTTGAAACATTTAAACCTAGAAGAAACTTTGTGAAGAAACATGATTACCATCTTTAGATATCTGAAAGCGTGTCTTGAATGAATGAAGGAAATAAAAAGCATTTACTAAGCACCATGAAACATACTAAGCCCTAGAGATATAACTAGAAAATCAATATGGTCCCATTTCTCCCAGGGCTCACATTGTAATTGGGAGAGAAAACACATTACAGGAAGTTCAGCTGTGATTTAGTATACAGATGTAGAGTAGGCTGCTAACTCATCTCTATTCACCAGGAAGTTTTTAGTAATTCAAATGCCACTGCCTACCAAGCCTTAGCAGGCATCCCCATAGGTCATGCAGCAGTGTCTGGGTGTCTGAAGGCCACAGAGTCAAGGTCTGGTGATATTAATGTTCAGTGACAAGGCAATGGTTTTCTATCTTACTGGAAGGATTATAATTGATGCCCATACAGGTAGTATGAGCTTCTATAGCTGGAAGGGGAAAGGGAGGGTTAAAAGGGGCTCAACCTATTGGTACAAGAGAATGTGGCTAATAGTCATAGTAAAGTTGAGGCTCTTGCTTCTCTCATAAGGATGGGGACGGGGAGATAGTGTTCAGTCATGAGGGTGAATGTAGAAGGGAGATACAGGGTATTGACAGAAAAGTTGAGGGAGGGGGTTGCCTGTAGCACTTGCTCCACTTGTGAACAAGCTGAGGAAAGGGGTGAAGAAAGGCTGTAACATTCTTATTTGCATCAGATATCTTGTGTTCCATTCACCCCCACTTCTTATAATGCCTGGTGTCCTTTACAATTCAGATGAAACATTGTCTTCCACATGAAGCCTTGACTAATCCTCCATTTCCACTACCATCCTCGCCATTCACTGCTATGGAGCATGGTGCCCTTTTTGCTAAAAGTATCTTGTTGTATATTTTCTGTATAAATTCATTTACTTATAGGTTTGTTGCTCCCTCCCACCGCCACAGCTGCCAAACGCAAGTTCCTTGAGGAAATTAATTATTTCATCTTTGTAATTTTATCCCTAGTAATTAGCACAGTGCTTGGCCTGTAGTAGGTGTTCAGTAATACCTGTTGGTTGATTGATTGGTTGTGGAAGAACAATTAAATTTACTCCATATATGCACCCAGGATAGCCTTTAGAGACACTGTTGGATAGAGGATAGTTCCCAGAATGAAGATCCAGCCAAGGAAAGTGATAAAAGTGCTTAGACAGGTAGATTGAGAACCTGGAAATATCAGTGTCACAGTAACCTAGGGAGAAGAGGGTTATTGAGAATCTCAAAGTCAACAGAAAGGTCAAGGAAAATGAGAATGAGAAAAGGGCTATTCATAAAATTTGGTAATTAAGAGATCATTGGGAACTTTGAAGAAAGTTCTTTCTCCCTGTAAGTATTTGAGGAGAGGCTGAATAACTATTTGTAAGTTTTTTGTTTTTGTTTTTGTTTTGCTTTTTGGAGAGCAGTTGGGGTTAAGTGACTTGCCCAAAGTCACACGGCTAGTTTTTGTGTCAAGTGTCTGAGGCTGGATTTGAACTCAGGTCCTCCTGATTCCAGGACTGGTGCTCTATTCACCACGCCACCCAGCTGCCCCAGATAATTTTTTTTATTATTGATTTGTTTGTTTACTTTTAGTTTACAAGATTTAGTTCGACAATCCCTTGTTTCAAATTTTCTCCCCTCTTCTCTCCCTCTCCCCTCCCCACCCCAATAACAACACACAATCAAGTACAGGATCTGAAAATACTTTCATATTAGACATTAATCTGGTTGTAAAGAAGGGGTGTAACCAATGGAATGAACAATGGGAAAGAAGAAACAAAACCAAACATGAAAAAGAAAGAGGGCAAGTAGTTTGCTTCAGTCTGCATTTAAACTCTCTTCTTTCTAGATCTTTCTCTGAATGTAGACATCTCCTTCCATCCTGTCTTTTAGAGTTGTCTTATAACCTTGCATTGCTGTGAAGAGTCCAGTCTATCAAAACTGGTAGTCACACATACGTTGTATCTGTCATTGTGTACAATTTTCTCCTGGTTCTGCTCTTCTCACTTAGCATCAGTTTGTGTAAGCCTCTCCAGGTAAATATGAAATCCATCTGCTCCTCATTTCTTATAGGCACAATAATATTCCATTACATTCATACACCATAACTTATTTAGCCATTTCCCAATTGATGAGTATCCCCTTAATTTACAATTCTTTGCTGCCACAAAAAGAGCTACAATAAATCTTTTTGTACATATGGGTCTTCCTCCCACTTCTATGATCTTCTTGGGATACAACCCTAGAAGTGGTATTACTGGATCAAAGGGTATGTAATTATTTATAGCCTTTTGGACATAGTTCTAGATTGCTCTCCAGAATGGTTGAATTGGTTCACAATTGCACCAACAATGTGGTAGTGTTCCAATTTTTCCACATCCTCTCCAGCATTTGTCATTTTCCTGTTCTGTCATCTTAGCCAATCTTTCCAGTGAGATGTAGTATGTAAGGATAATTTTAAAGAGAATTTTTGTGTGTGTGAACTCGATATCTAAGATCCTTTCTAACTTTGAGACCATTTAAAAGTTCTGTATGTTTACTATTTTGCTTGTCTTGTGTACTTCCTTTTATTTTTCCCTAAAATCTCAAACTTCAAAAAGCAAATTGGTTCTAGTGGTTAGAATTTTGTTTCTTTTTACTTTTTATTAATTAAAACTGTTTATGAACAGAATGACCAGAATAAAGTCATCAACAAACATTTATGAAGTGTCTGCTGTGTGCCAGGCACTGTGCCAAACGCTGGGTATACAAAAAAAGGCAAAAAATAACCCCCTGCTCTCAAGGAAATCCTAATGAGAGACAACATGGAAACAAATATGAACAAACAAAATACAGAGAGGATAAATTGGAGATTATTTCAAAATGAAGGCGCTTAAGTTAAAAAGAACTGAGAAATGTTTCTTGAAACTTGAAGGAGTAAGGAAAGAGAATGTTCTAAGCATGGTCATTGAAAATAATTGGGAGATGAAATGTCTTATGTGAAGAATAGCAGTAGTAAGGCCACTGTCAATGAATTGTTGGGCATTTGGAACCGAGTAAGTTATAAAAGGACTGGGAAAGGTAGGAAGGGGCTACGTTATAAAGGACTTTTAAAAGCCAAACTGAGGATTTTATATTTGATCTTTTTTTTTTTTTTTTTGCCTTTTTTTTTGGAAGGCATTTGGGGTTAAGTAACTTTCCCAAAGTCACACAGCTAGTAAGTGTGTCAAATGTCTGAGGCCGGATTTGAACTCAGGTCCTCCTGACTCCATGGCTGGTGCTCTATTCACTGAGCCACTTAGCCACCTCTATATTTGATCTTGAATGACTATTTGTAAGGATAATTTTAAAGCGGTTTCTTTTTTGTGTGGATTTGATATCTAAGATTAACTTTGAGACCATATAAAAGGTTGTCTTAAGTTACTATTTGCTTGTCTTTTAAAGTACTTCCTTTTATTTTACCTAAAGCCTCGAACTTCAAGTCCTTGTTCACCTTATTCATAACTTTTCTGATTTTATAGACTGATCATATTCTCTGCCAACATTTATCTTTCCCATCTAAAGAGTCTTGTTCTCTTTAATTGGTTCTTAAATAACAGAGCTCCCATTACTTTGATCGTTCTGGTTGCCCTTTTCTGAATCTTCTCAAATTCCACTATATCTTTCCTGATTTGGAGCTAACAGAACTGTCCACCATATTCCATGTGCAACTACAATGAGGTTATAAGGGTACTATATTCTCCAGTTTTTATATTTATTTAACAGAAGTAGTCTCTTTTCTTTAACTTTCAGTAAAGTTTACTATTGAAAATTTAAAGGTATTCGTGGTCAACAATGAAAAATTTTGGATTACCTATGAGTTTCTCTTAACTGTGTGGTACTATTTCCCCATAATAGAGATAACTGAAAATTGGTTTTGTGGCTGACGTGTTTAGTAGAAACATCTCATACAAGCTACTATGTTTAGTCACTTGACCTTTAGTTGATAACAAAGCTTTTCTGAAGATTTGATTTACATGTTTTACCCTAAAATATGGGTATCATCCATATCGATGTTATCTCTATTACCTACCACCCATAACTCAGGCAAACCTGCTTCACTGAAATAACAGGGTGCCAAAAGGGTGAGACAGAAGGCAACCTGTGCCAGGAAAGTAAAGCCACTCCCTCCACCACTGCCACCTGGACCAGCATCTACGATCAGAACCTGAAGGATATTGCACAGGACCCTAAATCCAAGAGGATGTTGAATAGCCTTGCTTCCAGCCCAGTCCTAGAACCTTTATCCTGAGAAGCAACCATTGTAAATGTACAGCCTGGCAACTATTCCTGTGTAGATGCTTCAGCATCACCTACTGAAGACCCATAAGTTCTTGCCAGAATAGTTAGTCCTTGGCATGGACAAAGGTTCAGCATCAGAAACTGACATGGTTTTATCAGCAGAAATTATGTAAAAGAAGAGATGTTAACCATCTGCTTTGCTGGGCTTTAAGGACCCTAAGCAAGGGCCTTAAGAACCATGAGACCTTTTCATCAAACTTGCTTCTGAAACCTTCCTTGTGTATTATCTCCCCCATTAGACTTCAAATTCCTGGAGGTCTGAGATTTTTCTTTTCTAATTATATCCCCCTACTTACAACAGTGTGTTGCAGTTAACAAGCAGTTAATAAATGCTTTTTTTATTCATTCATATTCTCATAATATCCTACCTACCTGTACAAAACTTAATTTTACCCAAGGAAATACATTAAAAAGGAACACATTTCCTTCTCTTTTCCTCATTCCTTCTTTGGTTGTTTTCTAAGGTTTTTTCTTTTTTAGTTTAAAACTTGCATAACTGAGTGAGAATGTTGGGTTTTTTTAATATATTATTTAATATATTTGATCATAAAAACTGGCATTGTAGGTTAGTTTGCTATTTAGATCACTTTTCTAAAATGATGTTAAATATAAAAATTTAAATGTTACATAAAATTTAGTTGTTACCAGTATACTTCTTGTTCTATTAAGTAAATCACAACAGATATGGAAAAATAATCTCTTTCATCAGTTTGATTTCATGTCATTTTTTTTCCACCATGGTGTCTTATTCTCTGTGTTGGTGTTCTAGAATATAAAATATTGTGGTGTGGGGGTGGCTAGGTGATACAGCGAATAGAGTACTGATCCTGGAGTCAGAAGCAGAAGGACCTGAGTTCAAATCCAACCTCAGATACTTGCCTCACTAGCCATATGATCTTGGGCAAGTCACTTAACCCCAATTCCCCTGCCTTCCCCCCTCCAAAAAGCAAAAAAAAAAACCCAAATAAAAACAATTACATTAAAAAAAGATATTGTGATTTATAGACATGTCTTCCACAGCTTTATT
Organism: Pseudocheirus occidentalis; assembly: GCA_028646575.1. Taxonomy (NCBI): domain Eukaryota; kingdom Metazoa; phylum Chordata; class Mammalia; order Diprotodontia; family Pseudocheiridae; genus Pseudocheirus; species Pseudocheirus occidentalis. The sequence goes on along the minus strand of CM053593.1, from coordinate 139,695,455 downwards.
TTTGTGGGGAGGTGAACCAAAAGGAATAGAAAATGGTGACTTAGCTTTCTGTAGGTATGTGAGCCACCATCTGTATTATTCTCCAATTTTTTAGGCCACTTGCCTATACTACAAGATGTTGTGTCTGCAATACTAATATTTAAGTTTAACTGCTGAAGAAAGAGTTTCATACTTTCACTTAGTCAAAAAAAAAAAATCCTGAGTTCTGTACTTTATTCTAGGTATACTCAGTCTTAAAGTACAGTATATGTATTCTATGCATCAGAGAATTTTACAAATGATTTGGAATAATACTTCAATATTGCTTTTGTATGTATTCTGCCACTTATAATTTTTTAAAATGAACTTTTGTTTATTTTTAGTTTACATAATTGATTTCCACAAGATTTTGAGTTACAAATTTTTCCCCCATCTTTCCCCTACCTATCTCCCCACAACAGCAATTCCCGGTTTAGCCCATCAACCCCTCTGACTTTCCAGTAGGGCAAGATGGATTTCCTTACCCCAGTGCCTTAATTCCCAGATGCATGTAAATAATAATAGTAATTATATATATATATATATATATATGTATGTATGTATAGTTTTTTTTTTAACATTTGATTTTAGAACTTTAAATTCTAGTTTCTTTCCTTACCTCCCTCATCACTCACCCCCACTGGAAAGACAGGCAGTTCAATACAGGCTGTACATGTGTAGTTATGCAAAACATCTCCACAATGGACATATTGTAAAAGATTGACTATATTTCCCTCCTTCCTATCCTGCCCCCCACTTGTTCTATTCTCTACTTTGTCCCTGTTCCTTTACAGAACTGTGTGCTTCTAACAACCCTCCCCCTAACCTGTCCTCCTCTCCATCATCTCCCCTCTAATACCCATCTGGCCCCTACTCTCCTGTAGGGAAAGATACCCAATTTAGAGTGTATGACATTCCTTTTCTAATGAGAGTAAGGTTTACCCATTCATTCCCTTTTGCCTTCTCCTTCTTCCCCTCCATTGTAACAGTTATCCCTTGCCTCTTCTATATGAGATGATTAACCCCATTCTGTCTTTCCCTGTCTCATCTTCTATTTCTCTCCCACCTCTCAGTTTCACCTTTTAAAATATCATCCCTTCCTATTCAATTGATCTTATGCCTTCTGTCTATGTATATATATATATATACACACACACTCACATGTGTATTCATACGCATATATACCCTCCTATATAGACATATATATCTGTATACATACATATGTATGTACATACATACATATATATACACACATTTATATTCCCTTCACCTATCCTCATACTGAGAAAAGTTTTATAAGTTACAATGATCGTTTTTCCATGTTGACATGTAAATAGTTCAATTTTGATAAGTTCCTTATGATTTCTTTTCCATGTTTACCTTCTCATGCTTCTTGTATTTGAATGTCATATTTTCTATTCAGTTCTGGTTTTTTCATCACGAATACTTGAAAATCCTTCACCTCTTTGAATGACCGTATTTTCCCCTGAAACATTATACTCAGTTTTGCTGGGTAGGTGATTCTTGTTTTAATCCTAGCTCACTGGATCTCCAGAATATCATATTCCAGGCCCTTCAGTCCCTTAATGTAGAAGCTGCTGGATCCTGTATTATCCTTATTGTGTTTCCACAGTATTCAAATTGTTTCTTCTTGGCAGCTTGTAATATTTTCTCCTTGATCTGGGAATTCTAGAACCTGCATATAACATTCCTAGGAGTTTTCTTTTTGGGATCTTTTTCAAGAGGTGATCTGTGAATTTTCAAGTTCTATTTTGCCCTCTGGTTCTAAAATATCAGGTCAATTTTTCTTGAGAATTTCTTGAAGGATGATTTCTAGGTTCTTCTTTTTGATCATGGCTTTCAGGTAGTCCAATAATTTTTAAATTGTCTCTCCTGGATCTATTTTCCAGGTCAATGGTTTTTTCAGTAAGATATTTCACACTGCCTTCTATTTTTTCATTTATTTGAATCTGTTTAATAGTATCTTCATTTCTCGTAAAGTCATTTGCCTCCATTTGCTCCACTCTAATTCTGAAGGAATTATTCTCTTTAGTGAGCTTTTGAGATTCTTTTTCTAACTGGCAAATTCAACTTTTTAATGCATTCTTCTCCTCATTGGTTTTTTGGGTCTCTTTTGCCATGTGAGTTAGTCTATTTTTAAAAGGTGTTATTTTCTTCAGATTGTTGACTCTCTTTTCATAATTTTCTTGTATCGTTCTCATTTCTCTTCCCAATATTTCCTCCACTTCTCTTATTTGGCTTTCAACATTCTTCTTAAGCTCCTCTGTGGCCTGTAACCAGTTTACATTTTTCTTGGAAGCTTTTGGTGTGGGAGTTCTGACTGTCTTGTCTTCCTCTTGATTCATGCTTTGATCTTTTTTGTCCCCAAAAAAGGAATGTAAAGTTGGGTTGCTGTGTTTACTTTGCTTCCTTTGCCTGCTAATGTTGCCAGTCAGTTACTTGACTTTTGGGCTCAGTAGAACTCTGCTTTCAGAGGGAAGAGCTTTGTCCCAAATGGCTGGGGGTTTTGCAGGTGCCCAAGCTGTTAGGAAGTGGCCGTCTCTGCAGGCACCACCAGCTTTGGCTCACTGGTCATGCACCTCAAGACCACAGTCCCAATCGAGGCAGGTTAATGCAAGGGCACTTAGCCTCTGAATAATCACTTGGGCTCCCTGCAATCTGCAGGCCATGAGCTTTGAAGCAACCATGTAGAGTCTGCTTCTGCTGCTTTCTTGCCCTGGGGTCAGATGGCCAAACTGCTTTTCTCCCAAAAATTTAGCTGAGTTCCCCTGACATTTCACTTTGTCCTTAGTTCTTATGGGTTGATAATTCTGGAAACTGCCACAGCTGCTGGTGATCCACTCTCCTGAATGCTGGAGCCGCAACTTGTCCTGGTGGCCCTGTGGCTGAAGCCACAACTGGTCTTTGCTCCCAGCACGCTGCGATCAGCCCATCCTGTCCCGCCTGCCAGGCTGCCTTCAGTGGGAACTTTCTTTCTCTGTGCTTTTGTGGGTTCTGGAGCTCTAAAATTTGTTTAGAGTCATATTTTATAGGTATTTGAGGTGGTTATGGGGGGAGCTTACAGAGTTCACTTCTATGCCACCATCTTGACTCCACCCCCCTGCTACTTATAATTTAATAGGTGATGATGCTGTACCAGTACTGGTTAAATCTGAGTGGATGTTCAAATTTTTCTGTAGGACATAAACAATTTTACAAAGTGTATGTTGAAATCTTGAAGGTAAAGACTCCCTCAGGAGCAGTGAGTAAGCGTCAAAAAAATTTTGCTGTCATTTCTTTACCATGTGGTTTCCAACCAGGTTAAAGAATATCTGATTTCATTTTGAGAAAGTGATTATGGTTTTCAAATGAAATAAGATCTTAAATTCCATTTCTGAATTCCGGTTGAATTTTGTTTCTGCAGTTGCTTTGAGAATGCATGTAAAGAAGAAATCTGTTAAAACATTATTTGTTGTCTAAGATTCTAAGATACCTAATTCGGTAGAGCACTTTTATTTTTTGAAGTACAATATTTTTCTGTTAACCAACTTGACTTCTTTTTGCTTTTGGCTTTCTACCATGTTTTAACTGGTTCTCTGTGTGGGGGTAAATATCATTGTAGCTTCCTATGGCTTTGACCAGATCTAGCTTAATTTTTAAAGTGAGGGCCACCACCACCACCAGCGCCAGAGCCAAGAGGAGACGGCGGGCCTCTCCACCCAGCCCCGCTTCCTCCCTGCTGCCAGCTGCAAATCCCTTCAGGACTTGTTCCAACAAACTATTAAAACATGGTGGATTACTATGAAATTCTAGGTGTGCCCTGATGTTTTAGAATCAGAGGGCAAAGTAGAACTTGAAAGAATTCATCGATCACCTCTTCAAAAAGATCCCCAGAAGAAAACTCCAAGGAATGTTATTGCCAGGTTCCAGAATCCCCACACCAAGGAGAAAATATTACAGGCTGC
>CM053593.1:139617667-139690972 GCA_028646575.1 Pseudocheirus occidentalis | reverse complement strand
TGAGGATAGGTGAAGGGAATACAAATGTATATATATGTATACTTACACATAGGTCCATATAGGAGGCTATATATGTGTATGAATACATATCTGAGCATGTGTGTAGATGTGTATATAGAGGGTATAGCATGAATTAAATGTGAAAGGATGATACTTTAAAAGGCGAAATTCTGAGGTGGGAGAGGACTAGAATAAGAGGAGACAGGGAGAGACAACATGGGATTAATCATCCCATAGAGAAGAGGCAAGGGATAACTATTACAATTTTACTTTCAATTACTCTCATTGAATTTGGTTTAGGGAAGAAATGGCATAAACTCTAAACTGGACATCATGCCACACAGGAGAGTAGGGGGCATGGGCATAAGAGAGGGGATGACAGAGGGGATGTCAGGGTCTGGAGGAGGGATGCTGGAAGCACACACTTAAGTAAACGGGGAGGGATAGGAAGGAGAGACAGACAATCACTGTCACAATATGTCCACTGAAGATGTCCTGTATAATCACACATCCATAGCCTGTATTGAACTGAGTGTCCTTCCAGTGGGGGTGGATGACAAGGGAGGAATCGAAAGAATCTAGAATTTAAAGTTCTGCAATACCTACAACTAGGAATTAAGATATACAGGGGCTGGGATAGGGAGACCCTCCCTGCCCTACCAGAAAATAAGAGAGCAGAGCAGGGGAGGGGCTTTACAGTGGGATTGCTGTTTTAAGTTTGGGGCAGGGGCAAGACGGGGAGAAAATGTGTAATTCAAAAATGTAATGAAAATGAATAATGTAAACAAGAAAACAAATAAAAACTAAATTAAAAAAAAGATTTGGATTACACAGTAAAAAAAAAAGTCAGCACAATTGATCAGTACGTTGAAAAAAGTCCAAACACATGTAAACAGCAGAGGACCTCCCACCTCCACAAAGAGGTAGATTGGGGTTGGCTTCTCCTCTCTCTTCATTCCAGCCCCATTTGATCTTTAATTTTGTTAACGTTTACTTTTGATTTTTTGGTGTGTCATTGATCTTTCCATATACACTGTTATGGTTACTATGTGTATTGTTTTCTTGGCTAGGTTTAATTCACTATTCATCTTCCTGTGCTTCTTGTATTCATCATATACATCATTTCTTACAGCATGGTAATCCTTTATATTCATTTACCACAATTTGTTTAGTCATTCCTCAATTCTCAGCCATCACAAAAAGTGATGCTATAAGTATTTTGGAATATATGAGGACTTTTTTTCTTACCAATGGTTTCTTGGGGTATAAGCCCAGTGATGGAGTGAGTCTCTGGTTCAAAAGGTATGGACATTTAGTCACTTTATTTTCAGAATTCAAAATTGCATTCCAAAATGGTTGTACTATTACATAGCTCCACTAGAATGTATTAGTGTGCTGAACACAATCCTACAAACATTAACTGTTACTATCTTTTTGGTCATTTTTGCCAGTTTTCAGAGTGTGAGATGAATATTTGGGGTTATTTTGATTTTTATAATATTTATTGAGATAATCATGTGGTTTGAGATGTTTTGATTTTTAATGTGATTAATTGTGTTATTTTCCTAAAGTTGAAACATCCTTGCATGCTTGTATAAATCCCTACTTGATTATAACAAATAATTCTTGGATAAATCACTATAGTCTGATAGGATTTTGTTAAATATTTTTGAGTCAGTGTTCGTTAATGGTACTGGTTGATAGTTTTCTTTCTGTGATTTATCTTTCCATGGTTTAGGTATTAGGACTATATTTGTCTCATAAAAGGATTTTGATAGGGTTCTTCTATTCTGAATTGTTGAGAATAATTTCTGATGTATGGGGACTAACTGTTTTTAAAAGTTTGATAAATTGGCTAATATAACAAAACAGGAAAATGGTAAATGTCGAAGATGTGGGAAAATTGGAACACTAGTGCAGTATCGGTGGAGTTATGAACTGATCCAGCCATTCTGGAGAGTAATCTGGAACTATACTCAAATGGCTATAAAACTGTGCATACTCTTTGATGCAGTAACACCAATACTAGGGCTGTTTCCCAAAGAGATCATTAAAAAAGGGGAAAAGACATGTACAGAAATATTTATAGCTGCTCTTTCTGTGGTGACCAAGAATTGGAAATTGAGGAGATACCCATCAATTGGGGAATGGCTGAACAAGTTGTGGTATGTGAATATAATGGAATATTGTTGTTTCATAAGAAATCACAAGTAGGCAGATTTCAGAAAAACTTGGAAAGACTTACATGAACTGATGATGCTGAGTGAAGTGAGCAGAACCAGGAGAAAAACATTGTACACAGCAACAGCAACATTGTTTGCTCATCAACTTTGATAGACTTAGGTCTTCTCAGCAATGCAATGATCTAAGACAATTCCAAAAGACTAAAATTGAAAATGCTATCCACATCCAGAGAAAGAACTATGGAGTCTGAACGCAGATTGAAGCAAACTATTTTCTCTTTTTTTTCTTTCTCATTGTTTTTCCTTTTGTTCTTGTTCTTTCATAACATGACTGATATGGAAATATGTTGAATATGAGTGTATATGTATAGCCTATATCAAATTGCATGCCATCTTGAGGATGGAGGAGGAAAGGAAGAGGGAAAAATTTAGAACTCAATCTTATAAAAGTGAACATTGAAAACAAAATTAATTTAAAATTAAAAAAAATAAAATTAAAGTTTGAAAGGCTTCTATGAATCCATCAGGATGAGGAGGTTTCTCCTCTCCACTTACCTTGGTAGTTACTTTTCAACTAGATCTATTTTCTTTTCTGAGATTGTGTTAAGATCTTTATCTGGTCTTTTGCTAGTTTGAATATTTTACATTTTTGAAGGTATTCCTCTATTTCTTTTGTGTTCTCGGTTTTGTTATAATATAATTGTGTATAGTATATTCTGATTATTATTTTTATTTCTTTGGTTTTGCTGTGATTGTACCTTGCTCATTTGATATTTTATTGATTTGATTTTCTGCTTTATTCTTTTTAGTTAGATTAGCTAAGGCTTTATAAATTTTATTAAGCTTTTCAAAGAATCAGCTTTTAGTTTTAATTATTATTTCTATTGTTTCTCTTTCCAAGTTATCTGTTTCCACCTAATTTGCAGTATAGGTTGCCATGGGCTGCATACTGAGTTCCATTGCTCTTCAGAACATATTCTTCCATTCCCTCCTCCTTTTTCTAGTGGGTACAGAATAGTCCTGCATTGTTTTAATGCCTTTTCCTTTATTTTTGAAGGTCTTTTTCCTGATGGTTTTCAGAACTTCTTTTTCCTGAATTTAGTTGTTAAATTTAGCCATCACATATCTTGGAGTTGGCACTCTTGGGCATTTTTTCCCCCTAGAGGCAATCTGTGAATTCTTCCCATTGGAATTTCATTTTCTATGTTCTGAAATTCTGGAAAGTTCTTTTCTATTATTTCCTCCATTATGATGTGAAGCTTTTTTTTTTGCCCATTTTGTCCTTCTGGGAGCCTATGATCCTTGGGCTGTCTCTATACATCCTTTGAGATCAGTATGTTTTGCTTGCACAGTGACAATATTTTCTTTTAATGTTTTTTGTGTCTCTTCTTCACAGTTGTCTTTCATATCTGTGTGTATGCATTCCCAATCTATTGTTTTCTCTTGTTTCTTTGGTGAGGTTTGCTATAGCAGAGAACAGTTTTTCTATTTGATCATTACTGTTGCTGTGCACATGATAAATTCTGCTCCAATTCTCATTTCTTTTTTAAATCACACAGGTATAATTCCATGTTCTCTTCAAGTTCCACAAGGACCTCTAGTTCATTAAGTGTTGGGTCAGTTTCTTTTATTTTTCTGCATTTATTTATAAATGCCTAAATTCATTTATGATACCTGGAGGTCATGTGTCTTTTATTTGTCACTATTTTCCTTGTTGATTTATCTGTTTATATTAGAGGTTTTTGAGATTTCTTCCTAAAATCTTTGGTACTTTTAGTCTTTCCCCTCCATATTTTGCTTATCACTGACTTCCTGACTCCCTTCCCTGTGGTTGTGGTTTTCTAGGCGACTAGATCTTAGCCTCCTCTCACAATGGGCGATTCATGGTTCACCAGCCAGTGTCACTGCTCCTACTGAGTTTTGGGTGGTCAAAACTAGCCCCAGTTGGGGCTAGTGCATTCTGCCTTAGGCTTGCTTTGCAGCCCTGACAATTCCATGTCTAGTCCATCATCCTTTTGCTGACATGACCTGGATGTAGTAAGCTTATTTTCCAGACAAGGGAAGGTACAATGAAGCCCTGACATTGTCTTCTGGTTTGGTAAAAGCATTAGTGGAGTTGCTGTAATATTACCTCAAAAGACTTATTAACACTGAAGTTTGCTACCATTACTAAATTGGCCCAGCTGGGATTTCAGATGCTGCAGCAGGAAAACATCACAACCAAACTCTTCTACTTGCAAGGGCAGACAACTTATCCTTCCCATCCAAGGGGGGAAGGGCACCTGTTCATTCCAGCTCATGGTCTCAGTAACAGCCTCCAGTCACCCAGAAACCACAAAGTCTATTCTCACCTAATAAATCACACCCAGATTCTAGAGAGGGGTTAGATCCAGGGTTGGCTGTAGCCAGCTGTGAACAGAGAGATCACAGGAAAGTTCTTAGAAAGGGTCGGGCCTTTATTTTTTTAATCTATCCATTCATTCATTTATCTATTTCTTTGTTCTTTTCAGGCACATGTGATAGGGATGAGATAACAATCAAATCTAAGGTTAAGGGCACACTAGATGATGGGTCAGCAACTCCGTGTTCTAGTCCCAGCTCAGCCATTTGTCCACAGGGTAAGTCATCTAACTCCTCCACACCTCATCTATAAAATGCAGATAATTTCTTCTATACTCTGACGAATCCATGATCGATCTCCTTAATTTGCTTACTTCCTCCACTGTTGCAGATCTCAACTCCATAATGTCTTCATATCCTGAAATCTTTGTGTATTGCTTTCTATAACTGCTATTGAGAATTGCGTTGGCATAAGTGGATAGGGCACTAGAGTTGGAGTGAGGAAGAGTTAGGTTTAAATCTCAGCTAAAAACCTGATAGCTGCATGATTCTGGCTGTGGTTTAGTTTCCTCATCTATAAAATGAGGTTGTTGAGTCCATTATAAATGTGTTATATTATCACAACTTGGCCCTTACTGCAACAAGGCCATCTCTATTTGCCAAATCCCTATTTGATTGGCTGTTTAGCACCACAATTGCTTTTCCAGGTCTTTTCATCCTTCCTTAAACTTCCTGCAACTGCCCCCTGCCCCAATACCTTCTCAGCTACTGAAAAAAGGAGGCCATTTGCTTAGAGTTCCCTCTTCTCCCCTCATCTCACATCTCTTTCACTTTAGTTTCAGATAAACAGGTGACCTTTCTTACGAATGAAAACTTATCTACATTTGTCTTTTATCCCATTGACTCCTGACTTCTCCAAGCAAATTGTCCCCAATATCTTATCTTCTATGTCTCCCTATCTACTGGCTCCTTCTCTGCTGTCTACAAACATGATAAAGGGTCCACTATCCTATAAACAAAACAAAACCTTTTGATCTGACTAACCTTGCTAGTTATCATCATATATCTCTGCTACCTTTCTCTTAATTAAAAAAACATCTGGAATCAGTACCTTCACTTCCTCTCTACACTCTTCTAAAAGCTTTGCAATCTGACTTCTGACCTTATCATTTGCTGAAATTGCTCTTTCCAAGGCCAGTCAGTCATTAAATATTTTATTAAGTGCCTACTTTGTTGGAAGCACTCTGCTAAGCACTGGAGATAGGGGAAAAGGCAAAAGATTGTGTTTGCCCTCAAGGAACTCAAAATCAAAGCAAGCAACTACCTACAAACTGTATACAGGATAAGCAGGTGATAATTAACAGAGGGAAGGCACTAGAATTAAGAAGGACTAGGAAAGCTTCCTAAAGAAGATGGAATTTTAGTTGGGATTTGAAAGAATCCTGGGAAGGCAGGAGGCACAGATGAGGAGGGAGAGCATCCAGGTATGAGGGACAGCCAAAGAAAATGCCTGGAGATAGAGTGTTTTCTTGGAATAGCCAACACCTCAGTGTCACTGCACTGAAAAGTGTGAGGGAGTGGTGGGTGGGATATGAAGTGTAAGAAGACTGGAGGGGGTGGTAAGAAGACCTTTAAATATCTAACAGAGGATTTTGTATTTCATTGTGGTGGTAATAGGGAACCAGAGTAGTTTATTGAGGGGGTGGGGGTAACATGATCAGATAGCCAGTGTTCTCAGTTGCCAAATCTAATGGCCTTTTCTCAATCTTCTCTCTAGCAGCCTTTGAGACTACTGATCCCCTCCTCTTGGACACTCTCACTTTTTTAAGTTTTTATAACATTTTCTTCTTCTAGTTCTCCTACTTGTCTAGTTTCTCATAGGTCTCCTTTGCAAGATCTTTAGCAAAGTCACTTCTCTAACTGAAATGATCTCTCAAGGCTCTGCCCTGGGCCTTCTTCTCTTCTCCTTCTGTTCTATTTCACTTGGTGATCTCATCAGCTTCCATGGGTCCAATGACCATCTCTATGTGGATGATGCCCAGTTCTGAAATCACCATCATCAACTGTCTTTTGCATATCTCCAATTGGATGTCTCATCAGCAACTCAAACTCATGATGTCAAAATAAAAAAATGACTTGTCTCCCCAATCCTTCTCTCTTTCTAACTTTGCTATTACTCTCAAGGAGACCCCTATATTTCAGGTGCCCACAAAGAGGTTACCCAAAGATGGTTACCAACATGCCAGGTCCTGCCAAAAGAATTCGACTCAAGTCTTCTCAGCCAAAGAAAAGTAAAGTTTATTGAAAGTTCATTAAAAGTTCACCATGTGGGGTAGACTCTCAAGGAGCCAGTGTATGCTAGGTCATTCTATGGCACTCTCACACAGTAAGTCTGTGCTAGGGCATTCTATGGCACTCTCATACCTGTGAGGGATAATTTATAGTGAAGCTTCCCCATTCTGAAAAATCAAATCTAGAATGGCTTCAGTATTCACAAGGCCTAGGTTTAGGTCACGTGACCTTCAAGCAATCAGGGACTTAGAGCAATGGAGACCCTTCTCCAGGGCCAGTTTAGCACAAGATAAGGTTAAGACTCCTTTCATTGGACACCCAAATATTTCCGAGTCCTTTGCCTCAGAGAGATTTCCAAGCTTAGGTTGTGGGTCAGCCCCCCTACCAATAAGAGTGAAGGCCAGTTGGGGGGGAGGGGTTGGGTTTCTGTCTGCATTAGAAGATTAAATAACCGCGGACTGGCTTCTAACTGTTGCTCTCTCCCTGTCTCTATGTGGGTGACAGCGACAGAGTCCTTTCTCATTAAGTCCTTTTCTCATAACTCCTTTCTCAGTCTTTTTCTGACTTCAGATTCAGACTCTGAACTCTTTCTTCTCACACACACCACATGGAAGGAAGACGGGATTCTTATATACAGAGGAATCTAGCGGTGGTCTAGAGGAGGAGTCAATGAGGTCAGACTCCAGTAATGAGTTTGGGGAGGGTCTTCTGAAGGAGTTAATGAGGTCAATGCAAGAGTGGATTGATATTTTGATAGGCTCAAGGGTAGGAAGCAGAGGGACAATGGAGGGACAGGCTAGTAACAGAGGTTTAGGCCTAGCCACAATGAAATACTTATGGCCTCTGCAAATGCCTCATCAAGTGGGAAGACTGAATCAGACTTCAAGGGGTTTCCTAGAGCCTGTACCTCAAAGATTTAAGGAGAGCTCAAGAGAGCTCCCAGAGCCTACACCTCATCACCCAGGTCTACAATCTCAGGGCCATCTTTTTTGACTCCTCATGTGCAATCAGCCCACTCTTGTCAAATCTTGATGTTTCTACCTACATTGCATCTCTAGTGAAATACTCTTGTCTCTACTCAAGGAGCCACTTCCTTCTCAACTCCTTTAGAAAGGGCCTGTATCACCTCACACCTAGACTACAATGGCCTCCACTTTGATGTCCCTATCTCAAGTCTCTCACCACTCCAAACCGTCCTCCACTCAGCTGCCAAAGCAATATTTTTCTCAACTGTAGATCTGACTCTGTCACCATATCCCACTTCCCCACACTGGTGATTCCCTATTCACTTCAGGATCAAATACAAAATATTCTGCTTGATATTAGAACCCTTCTCTATCTTTCTAGCCTTTTTACATTTTACTGTCTTTTAAATACCACGTTCTGGCTATATGAGCCTTCTTGTTTGTTCCCCTCACATACCAAACTCCATGTCTCCACTCCATATATTTGTACTGGTTTGCCCCCCAGGCCTAGGATGCTTTGTCCTCATCCCTGCTGTGTGGAATGAGTGAAAACTTCTCAATTTGGAGTTATTATCACTTTTACCTTCCTTTGTTTTCCCGCCTTGGTGGTATCCTCCCCCCTCTCTTCCCTTGCTGTCCCAGTTGGGAAGAATTTGGTGAGGTGTGCCTCTCCACCAATGAGAGACAAAACAGTTGGGAAAGGAGGCTTGACTAAGTTATAAATTCTGGTTCTATCCTTTGAAATGCGCCCTCTCCTCCATGTTCAGGCATGGGGCAGACTGTCCTCTTCTCCTGGGGGAAGAGAATAAACTCCTGTTCTTACTCTAAGACATCTCTGTGTTTACTTTTTTTACTAAATTAAGGATGAAGGGTAGTTTTCAACCCAAACACTGCTTCTTCCTTCAAGACTCAGCTTCAGGGGAGGCTAGGTGGCGCAGTGAATAGAGCACCGGTCCTGGAGTACCTGAGTTCAAATCCGGCCTCAGACACTTAACACACACACACACACACACAAAAAAAACTAGCCGTGTGACCTTGGGCAAGTTACTTAACCCCAACTGCCCTCCAAAAAGCAAAAAAAAAAAAAAGACTCAGCTTCATTCACGTGTTCTATTAGAGGCTGTCCTAGTTCTCCATTGCCTGTCCTTTGAAATCACCTTTCATTCACATTGTATATATCATATATGTACACTTTTGTCTTCTCTGGCATGACATTTGCGTATTGTTATTATTAAAAAGTGGCCTCATTAAAAAGTGACCTCAAGAGCAGGGACTGGCATTTTTTGCCTTTCTTTGTATCGCCAGCATTTAGTCCAGTGTCTGGCACATAAATAAATGCTTTATTGACTGACTGACTTGATGGTCTCCACTGTTCTTTCCAACTCTTAATCTAAGATTCCATGATTCTCTATAGAGTTGGAGTTCTTAACCTGGGGTTCACAGCTGATTTCAGGGAGTCCACGAATTTTTTTCAAAAAATTTTGATAATTCTATTTCAATATAATTGGTATCTTTTGTAATTATTTGTATTTTATTTTATGCATTTTAAAACATTCTGAAAAGGGATCTATAGGTTTCACCAGACCACCAAAAGAAACCATGATAAAAAAAAAATTAAGAATCCCAGCCATCAGAAATATACCCAAAGTGGGGCAGCTAGGTGGCACAGTGAATAGAGCACTGGCTCTGGAGTGAGGAGGACCTGAGTTCAAATGTGACCTCAAGACACTTTAGGCTTACTAGCCATGTGACCTTGGGCAAGTCAACCCCAATTGCCCTGCCTTACCCCCCTCCAAAAAAGCAAAACCAAAAAATAAATAAATAAAAAAACCCAGAAATATAGCCAAAGCATTGTCTTTGTTAAAATTTTGTAAGTAGCACTGCAGTGTCAAGGCTGTCCATCTCATTATATGATTGATCCACTTCTTTTTCCAGTCATGTATTTGCCTTTGATGTCTTTTGTAGCCCACTTACACTCACTATACATTTTTTTCCATGGTCTTTGGAGGTACTATGATCATGCTTTCAAGAGCTTTATGTCATTTAACAGCCTGATAGCATCACTAGGAGAATTCTGGTGTTGAAAAGATAAATGCTTCTGTGGAAATGAGCAAATATGGATCATTTGAAATTGCAACACAGTTTCCCAAAGGTGAGCTAGAGCTAAGCCAATCTTTCTCATTCTGGGCCTCTCTAGTTGTCTATAGGAGTTATGTACGCAAGACATTTTTATCTACCCAGTAGACTGCAGTTGCCCAGACAGCAAAGATTGTTTTTGTCTTTGTGTTCCTAGCATTGAACACAATGCCTTACGTATAGTAGGTGCTTATTAAATGTCTGTTGGGTTGGACTGAGAATGGATCTAATTTGCCTGTTCAACTGTGTTATAATCTGGGCACTAAGCATTTTTTATCCTATTGTGTTTTTATTGATGTTTTCAAAAAATATCACTGTAACTTTTCACTGACTTCCTCACTCACAATAGAACTCTTCCAAATCACACATTTGAATGTGAATGCCCTATTTTGTACCTTGTATATTACCTTTTTTGCTGAGAAGCATGCTTTTTTATTAACCCCATCACTTATGGAGTGATGATCAGTCACTGCACAGATCAGAATTCTTTTAGATTTTTTCTTTTCGATGTTTTTTAGATTGCTATGGACAGTTGTGCAAATTGTTCTCCTCATTCTGGTTATGTCCATATCAATTCATGCAGTACTTATCCATTACTTTTTCTGAATTCATTTTTTTTTTTAACAGTGCAATAATATTCCATTACATTCCTATTCCACAGTTTAGTTATTCCCTCTATCTCTGGCTATTCATTTTGTTTCGTGTGTGTGTGTGTGTGTGTGTGTGTTTCCTATTCTGAAGAAGGCTCCTATAAATATCTTTGTATATATTTGGGAAATTTGTCTTTGTAGTTTTTTGTATTTTATTTCCTTAGGCTATGGGCCTAGTTGTGGTATTGCTAGGTCAAAGTGTCCTTACAGTTAATGGGTTTTTGAACTAATTCTTAGCTCCAACAACAGATTTATCCTTTAGCTCTTCTGACATGTGCCTTTTTTTTTTCTTCCATTTTTGCCTATCTTATGTATGAAGTGAAACTTCAGAGTTGTTCTGATTTTTAAATTTACCTTATTACATTTGAATTTTTTTATTAGTAATTTGAAGCATTCCTACTTATGTTCAATAGCTTGTGTTTCTTATTTTGAAAACTGGCATTTATTAGGGAATGTTTTTGTTTTTATATATATTATAGCAATTCCCTTTTATCTCTTGGATATCACACTTTTCAGAGATATTTACTTATTATATGTATATTATATGTTTATATATAATATAATACACATTATATATTATATAATAAAATATTATAATATAATATAGTATAACATATTGTATATTATATTAATATATTATATATTATAAATTATATTACAAATGTTATATATTTTTTCTTTAAAATAATTACTTTTTTTCTTAACAAACACTAAAAAAGAAACATTTCCTTATACATAGAAAAAATGCAAAAAAAAAAAAGGATTCTATATGAAGCCATGAGTCTCCATCTCAAACTGCTAGCTAAAAAAAAAGTATATAATTAAATTCCATACATTACTTTTAAAACTGTCCCACTTGAATGTGCTTCCTTTTCAATTTCCTTCTGTTCTCTTCTGCAAATTAAAAAATGTTTCAGTGGCCCACTATTGCTAATCCTGTCTGTCTCCCACCTCCTACCTCCTACAAACGAAAAACCTAGAGAAGGAAAGAAGAAAAAATTTCTTATAACAAATAAGCAAAGTTGAGCAAAACAAAACCACATTGTGGCCATGGCTAAAAATGCATGCTTCTTTCTGTACCTTTTTTCTTTTAATAACCTTTCTCTTAGAGGTGGTCTATGCTTCATCATAGGTCCTCTGGAGACAAGGCTAGTCAGAGTTCTTAAATCTTTCAAAACTGTTTTCCATTACTATTTTACTGGCCTTGTAGAAATGGTTCTGCTCACTTTACTCTGCATCAGTTCATCCAGGATGCTCTGAAATGTCTTACCATTTCTTATGACATAGTAACATTGAATTATACTCATATATCATAATTTGTGTAACCATTCCTCAATTGTCTAAGAAGTAAAGGTATTCCTTAGGTTTTTTTAATTTTTATTTTTATTCCTTAGGTTCTAATCTTCCCCCTTGCCCCCCACATATCTTTTTAATCCTCCTTCAGGACCAGTAAATTCATTTTGCTCACAACTAGTCGTTGACTTCTCAATACCATCTGCCTTCTTAACTTATGCTCAGAGCTCTTTTTTCCTGCTATTTCCCTGTTGAGCCTGATGCATTTCTACACCAGTGTTCACGGGGGTGTTCACTTCTTTGTCCATTTCAGATAAAGTACACCTAATGTTAAACTTCCCTTCGCCCCTTCCTCCATATTTGTATACGTCTTATCTCATACATTTATGAGAATTAGTAGGTTTTACTCCCATCTCCTCCTTTCTACACTTTTGGATTCCTTTTATTCTTCCTTCTCTTTTCCCTTTTCAAATCTGTAGCACATCACCAATTGACCCCAAGGTTGTCTGTTTTTCTTATTTAATTCCCTATCAGCTCTGGTCTTTTCATCATAAATGTCTGAAAGTCCTTTATTACATTAGAGATTCATGGTCCCCCCGCCCCCATAGGATTATACTCTATCCATTTTGCAGGATAAGTCATACTTGGTAAGCCAGTATCTTTTATCTTTTGGAATATTTCATTACAGGATTTCCTCTTTATGGCAGAAGCTGCAAGGTCTTGTATGATCCTATGGTCCTTTGGTACTTGAACTATTTCTTTCTGGATGAATGTAATATTTTTTCTCTGACATGGGAGCTCTAAATTTTGGCTATGTCATTTCTGAGATTTTTCTTTCTTTTTCCCCCAGAAGGTAATTAGTAGTAAGATTCTATCTTTGCTCTGCACCCTGGTTCTAATAGATCTGGAAAGTCTTCATTTGTGAGTTTTAAAAATACAGTGTCCAGGTTTAAGTAAGTTTTCAAGGAGCCCAACAATTTTCAAATGAACTCTCCTTGACGTGTTTCCCAAGTCAGTTCCTTTTGATATCAGATATGTTACATTTTCATCCAATTTTCAGTTGTCTTCATTTCTTGTCTCAGGGAATCATGGATTTGTTTTGTTTAGTTTTCAGGGATTCCTTTAGGTAAGGTTTTCCACTTGTAAGTGATTTGTTCTCCTTTTCCTCATTTTTATTTTTTAACTTCTTGCTTCATTTCTTCTAAATATGCATGCAGTCCTAGCGGAGAACTCTGTCCTTGCTTATAGCTAATACTCTCCTTTAAAGAAAATACTTATAGGGGTTGGTATACTCATCTCTATAGTAATAGTGTCTAAATTAAGGCTTTGTCCTACTGACAGTAAAGAAGATGGTTGGGCCAGCTTGGCTTCCCCTGGGGTCACCTGGGCTCCTCCTGAACGAGTCTTCACTTCCCAGGGTGCTTTGTGATCATTTCTATCTTTTATTTTGATAAGAATTTTCCTAGCCATTTTTGTGCAAATTTTCTATTTTCCTCTATTTTATGATGTGATATTTTAGGTTTGGGTCACATATCTATTTGGAACTTATTATGATATATGTTAAGCTCCAAATAGATATCAGAGAGATGCAGCTGGTGGTTCAGTGGATAGAGCACTGGGCCCAAAGTCTGGAAGACCTGAGTTCAAATGCAGCCTCAGACACTTCCTAGCTGTGTGACCCTGGGCAAGTCACTTAATCTCTGCCTGACAAAACAGATCCACTGGAGAAGGAAATGGTAAGACACTCCAGTATCTTTGCCAAGAAAACCCTAAATAGGGTCACAAAGGGTCAGACATAACTAAAAAACAGCATGGTATTATCTTCTACGTTAGTTTAGACCTAATTTGTTAGACTGCTCTCCTGTTCTCCCAGCATTTTTTGTCACTTGCCAGTTGTCAATATCCTTGGGTTTATGGAACACTAGGCCAATATGTTCAGCTGCTTCTGGATCTAACCTATTGGTTACATTGATCAAATTTTCTTAAATTTGTACCAAATAGTTTTGAATATACTGCTTTATAGTAGAATCTGCATTCTGCTGATGCCATGCCCCTTTAATCCTACATTTTTCATTATCTCCCTTGAGATTCTTGTCCTTCTCTAGATTAATATCTTTATTGTGTCTAGTTCTATAAAGTAACCCCTTGGTAGTTTGATCAGGATGGTACTGAGTCTGTAAATTAATTTAGGTAGCATTTTCATTGGGATTAGGATGGCTCAATCTCTTTGATTTCTGTAAAGGATATTTTGTAGTTGTCCTTAGTGTGTACTTAGTCTTTCCAGTAAGAATGATTGATTTTTAAAATAAATGTTCCTTTAATATTTTACTAGGTTATTGAAAGGAGAAAGTAACAGATGTATGTTTGTATGTGGTGGGGGTGGGGAGAAGGGGCACAACATAATTACTGCAATCTCTGTACTGATAATCTGCCTGTCTGCTCCTTTATAAGGCTTTAGTAGCCTAAAACTTAGGGGATACCCTGAATATAGGAATGGCATAGATCCTAGAAGGACTTTCCTAACTCTGAGATTCTAAATAAGGAAAGCACAAAGCCCTGGCATCCATCTGACAAGCAGAGCCCCAGATGACCTTATCTCCAAGCTGGTCAGTTCCCTTCTCCCTTGACTATTAGTAACAGCAGGAGACTACAGTTTCTAAGATAGCATAAAGATCAGCGCTGAGGGAAAACAGAGCCAAGGTGGCTTGAGTAGGGAATAAAAGGATAGTCAAGATTATGAGTTTAAGGAGAGGTTAAATTGGTTGTTAATAGACTGTAATAAAAATCGATAATCATCAGAATAGCCATAGGGCAGCAAAATGTAGCTAAAGGAGAGGTGAAAGGCTCCTCAGAATTCCATGGAGAAGGTCTTTTTTGTTTTAAATAACAGGAGGCAGGGCTGTGAAAAACACAATTCTCCCTGGGATAAGTGGGCTAGGCTCCAGGAGCTCAGCCAAAAGCTGCGAACCTGAGCTGCTAGCTTCCAAAAGAGCCAAGTAAAGCTGACAACAGTCTGAACCAGTCATTCCTGAAACTCCAGGGGAAGACCCGCCCATCTGGGACAGGCCACAGTGGTATTCCCCCTCTTCCCTCCAGTATTAAGCAACAGTGTCCAGCTGGGTCAAAAGCTGCTTGAAGCAAAGAAAGAGAAAGCTTCCCCCACTGGAGGGAAAAGGCTGAAGGTGAAGGTTAACCTTTGCCTTGCCACATTGAGGGGGAGGGCAGGTAGGCTGCCCAGTGTGGACTCTTTTCAGTAAGCCAGGCTGTAACCCCAAAGTTCATAAGAGCCATTCATAGTCTCTTTGGTTTCTTGGGAATATTCTAGTACTGTCTGACCAGGAGTTCACCATCTTCTTTAAACATTCAACTTTCAAAGCTCAATTCAATTCATAGACTATTAGGTGCCTACTCTTGTGTGGTCAGTTACAAGATTAGGGGATGGGAATGCAGTGAAAAGTAGTCCCTACCCTCAAGGAATTTAGCTTCTATTATGGGAATAAACACATTTACAGATAACAAGAAGCGATTTGAGATGGGAAGAGAACACTAAAGGAATCATGATTCAACCAGAGCCACTCCCAAGAAACAGGATACTTATTCTCTCAAAACATCATCACTAACTTGGGACAGTTATAGACACTGGAAAATAGAATCATGTGAGTACACTTGCTCGAGCACGCGCATGCGCATACACACACAGAGTCTCTTTCTGTCCTTTGACTCACTTGGAAAATGTTTTTAACAAATGGGTTGCTCAGGAAGTAGCCGAGTAGGACACCTGGGCTGGCTATTTATCAAGGGAATTTCCTTGTACACCCTACAGTGTATAAAGTTGTTCCCCTTCTGGTTCTCCACCCTTAACGCAACCAAAGCAGTTCTGTTCCTGTTCTATCTCAAACACACACCAAAGTCATCTAACCCAAGTCTGACTTGAAGCTTCCAAGACCTAAGAGAAGGAAAAGCAGTGCCACTGCTTGCACAATAATAACCACAAAACCAAGCAACTTCATGATTTTTAAAGTTCATTTTAAGTTACGAGGAACAGATGTCCAACACTGCAAAAGTGGTGGATAACCTGTGGATCTGAACGCTGTGTTTTATTCCTGTTTCCATAACTAGCTGCTTCCCATTCCCATCATTTTCTTTCTGAGCTGAGGCTCAGGACAGCATCCTCTTCATCTCTGTAATCCAACTGTCCTGAAGGAATCAAGTATGTCTGAGTGGAGGGTGGGGGCAGTTCAAAAGATTTTGACTCATGTGTCAACAACCACAAAACAAACTGTTGGAGGCTACTGGGTCAAAAGGAATGAGAAAATGGTTGGCACATAACTGCCAGAGCACAAAGTGTTTCTAAAGAGATGAGTAAGCAGCTGCCGGGGAAAGGGATTTCTCCCTCTTAGAAACATTGTTAAGAATATGCAAATATGTGCAAGTCATTTGTTTAGAACCAATGTTTCACCAAACAAGTCATACCAACTACCTTAACTGGATTTTATTTCATTTTTTTTGTGAAGAAGCAGAAGAACCTTATCAGATCATTTTACAGTATTTTTTTTTCTCTTTAATTTCTTCTAGGGAGCTCAATAAGGAATAATTGCCATTGGAAACTCAGTAGAACTTTCCTAAAAGGAGACGGTGAACAAGCATTGGATCTACCTGCTTCTGAAGAGCAGAGGAAGATATTAAATCTTTGTTGTGTGCTCATGTTCGACATTTCATGATTCCATTTGGGATTTTCTTGGCAAAGATACTGGAATGATTTGCCATTTCCTTCTCAGGCTGATAGGGTTAAGGGACTTGCCTAAGGTTACACAGCTAGTAAACATCTGAGGGGAGTCTCCCTGACTTCAGTCCTAGTGGCCTACTTACTGCACCACCTGGCTGCCCTATTAAGTCTCTAGTCTATGTGTATAAGTAGGACCCCTGGCTATTCAATATTATTTGGGTTCCTGAAAGAGGCGTTTTGAATGTTTTGAAGAATTAACAACCACTTTTCTTCTTGGTTCACAATATACAGTCTCCAACCCAACCTCATCTTCTAGGGATATGCTTGAAAAATCACTCCATTTAATAATGTGATGAGTTAAAAAATTGCTATTCACTAATTGTCTTTGAAAGTTTCAGGAATGTATGCAAATGACTTGGTTTACATTGGGCACCCTTTAGAGCAGGCCAGTGGAAGGCAAAATTAAGGAAAATTCAACTCACACTGGAAACCAATAAGAGTAGTGGATTAAATAATTTATCTCAAAACTAATCAGTGTCATGACAATTTTTGTGACTGATGTCCCCAAAAAGCTGAATGCCCATATAAGTCTAATTTCTCAGAAGTCTTTCTTACAACCCCACCTCCCCCCAAGGCTACTAGTATTCATCTACTCAGAACACTTTTTGTCTGTCCCCATTTATTTAGATGGTGTCTCACCACTATAATGTAAGCTACCTGAGGACAGGACCTGTTTTTGCCTTTCTTCGGAATTTAAAGGGAAATTAAAGTGTTTTTAATAAATGCTTGTTGACTAACAATATTTTTCTACAAGTGACTTTTACTGCATTGGAAGATAGGATGTTATTCTGAAGATATTTCTGATGTGTCTTTAATCCTGCTGTTGGAACACTTGGGATATGAACAGAAATTTGTAGACTGAAGTATGGAAAGGAATAAGAATGGAACAGATTTCATGTGAATGAGCCACAAATTCCCATAGATACCAACAAGTTCTTATTTTAATTTGCACAGATATAAAGACATCCATTTGTAAACCACTCTTCCCACTATGTTAGACACCACTCATCAACTGTGGTATATATAGATATCCTCCATTGCTTGCTAAGAAAGAAAATCCAGTGATCATTTTTGCCTACTTTAGTAGACAAAGGGACATTGTAGTTTCTGACAGGAACCAGCAAGGGAAATTAAGTTATTTAGAGTGGGGATATCTGATCATTTAGATGATTGTGAAGAGAGCAGTTATAGTATCCAAGACTAATTCATTTGGAACATCCATAAGCCGAATCATCTAAGGTTCCCAACAGGTCTGGAAAATAGGTTGTCACTACAAAATTCACCTCAACCCCCCCCCCCCCACCCTCAGAACTAATGTGCATAAATGCAAACAGAAAATCTTCATTTTTATAGGTTAAGAGCTGAATCCTTATTGTTATTGTGTGACTTTAGAAAAGTCCTTAACCTCTCTCTGGTCCTCAGTGATCAGACATCCCAGTTTTGCTCAACTGTTCTTGCTGGTTCCCATGTGGAGTCATGATATATCCCTTTGGATGGTTCTTTAGTGCAGCAGATGATCTCTTTTATCTATATTTAAGACCAAATACAAAATTACACATTTTAAAAATTCCTTGTGGGATGGGAAACATGCACAGTAAGAAAGTAATAGCCCTTCTAAAACCATAAACTTGATTTTGGATATTCAAAAAGAAAGTTATCTTCTTGCACAACAAACCTTTTAATTTATTAATGAGTTGGGTCATGGAAGATAATATCAAAAATCTTCCAAGCAACTGTCTCCCTTTATGCTGCTCCACTGTGGCATCAAAATGTTGCCATGTACTCAAGTTCTGGATTTAAACCATGATGCTGGTTGATGTTTGAATGGGAACAAAGTTTGATGTGGATGGTCTGATGAAAGATACCAAAATGTCAGACAGCCCATCGACTGCTGTTGCCATGAGATCCAACAGTCAACATCAGTCTGATAAGCTATCTGACAGGATGGTACAGCCATGGAGATGTCACGGACGAACATAGGTACAAAGTGGATATTCAAGCAGATTTGATGGAACATATACAGACCAATTTCACTTGAAATGAGCCTGAAGGAAAATGTGCTTTGTTGGCTTAGTTAAAACCCAAATTCTATTCTAAACAAATACCCCAGATTACTTTTCCTAAAGGAAAAAAAAAAGAATGATCATTTCCCTCAAAGTTAGTATGAAAGGACCAGGTCTTATCTGCCAGAAATCTCTGGAAGTAACATGATACAAATGGAAGTAGCTAGAGGAGGGGCACAACTTTATGGCTGTTAGAATTAGAGGTTATAGTGACTTAAAGAATTATAGTACAGGTGACATTAAAAAAAAAAATGAAATAATTCCTCTTATGTGATCTGATATTATCATGAAAGCCAATTTCATGCCTGTTAAATCTGACGCCTTTTTCTATTTAAGTAAGTCAACAGACAACCATTTCCCAAATTGAATAATAATAACTTAGCTTGCCAACCAAGATTCTTTCTTTGCAAGGCAAAGTTCCCAACTTGAGTACCGTTCTGGCCTACAACTGAAAATACAAAATGTGTCAGAGTACTTGCTTTTTCTCTTGGGTTAGTTGGAGATAACAGAGATTGTAGGCAAGACAAGGCAGCCAGTAAGGTGGTAAAAGCTAAAAGACAGTGAAAAAAACCACTCAAGAAGACAGACACAATTCTGGAATGATCAAAGATGACTTTATAAACGTTTTTTTGGGTTTTTTTGGTGACTTCATTCTAAATATACAGAATAAAAAATGGTGCCAGCTCATTTATGAGGCACCAGTCAGATTTTGCTTACACTGTCTTAAAGTGTAAAAAGCACCCCAGAGGTGTGCAATGCATCATAAAATAACATTTTTTTCTGGGTGGGTGAGGAAGGAGGGCTGGGCAGGATGAAATATTAAATATCATCATGATAGACATGCAAGACTGTTATCCAATCTATTATCATTCATATACATTTTGACAATTTAGAAAAAGAAAATGCCAAGCCAAATAAACGATATAAGAAAAAAAAAATCATTTTTTTGAGGGAGGTGGCTTGAAGTCTCTAATTGTATTGCTGTGCATTAATTTTGGGAGTAACTTAAAAACGTTATTAATTAAATGCCACACACCATCCAACTCAGAAAACCCAACTCAGACTGAATTACAACTATATACCTTACCTTTATGTATAAGTCTGTCAATGTAAAGTATGGACTAACTGCTTTCAAAAACAAACTTTTTTTCACCCACCACGACCCCCCCAGAAAAAAAACAATTGGTTTGGAAAATGGTTGATTTCTTTTTTTCGTATCCCTGTTTATAACAGTGCCAATTTAAGTAGACCCCATTAATTATAGTGAATGGGCATGTAAATTTGATCTCTTGGCCTCATTTAGTTTTTTCCTCTGAGTACATTTGCTGCTGGATTCGCTTGACATAGCTTTGTGCCATAGAATTGATGATGGATAGGATGAAGTAGCAGACCATGACAATAACTAGATTTTCAAATATCCAGGACAACCAGTTTTCCCCCTGTAAGAATAAACACAGAAAAAAACCAAGAAAATTCTTGTTAGTGGAGGGCAATAAAAAAAGACTAAGAACTCTGAGCCAACCTTTCTACAATCCTAAACACTAGCGTAATCTGAAATAGGAACAGATACCAACTCATTATCCCTCCTGGGCTTAGGTTCACATGACTACTATTCAGGCCTTCTTATACCTAAAGTGACCCGAGCCTATTAAAGACCTCTGATGATGATCAGCAGCCGCATGGCCAAAGTCTAATTCTGCTCCTATTAACTTGTTATTGTGTTGGGAACAAGCCAAGTGTGAAGTCATTTTGTGTCGTTCACTAAGCCAATGAGTCATCATTACTTTTATATATATATATATAGAATAGTTCAATAATAATGGAGTATCTGCAAATACAAAACTGAGGAGACTGTAGGGTTTTGTTCTTACCCCAACATTTCTTTCCCAGTAGATGCTCAAGAATACTTTTAAAAAATATACTTTAAAACATCTAGCTCTGTCGAGTGAGGGCAGCAAAGGACAACATGGTCATCCTCTCAGATGCTTTAAATACAAGTTTTTCCCTAGTTTCTAGTTCCTGTTATATTCAGTCATCCTCTTTTAGAAGAATCGCCAATGTGGTTCTAAAAGCCAAATATCAGAGTCTAGAATAGAACTTAGTGATTTGTATTATGATCAAGGACTTGGTAAATTAAAAAAAAAAACTTTACTGCTTCCTTATCAGCCAAGGGAAACATTAAGAATTTTAAAAAGCCACTTTTAATTTTTTTAATTACAGGTCCATTTAAGAAAAACACAAATAGTTTTACTATAAGCAACATTGATGTACAAATTGAAAGCAATCATAAACTCAGTTTCAGTTTGTCAAGAAAGCTAGGAGATAAAAGGAATTCCTAATCTAGTTTTAGGCAAATAAGCCCCATACTAATTAGTCTGAAACAAGCAACTTATTTTTTTCAGTTTAAGAAAGATTGAGTAGGTTTCTCTTCAAATTTTCTGCTTCTTATTAAAGAAGAAGCAGTAAATATCAAGTTCTCATTAAAAATTGTTTTGGCAGAAGTAAAGAGAAGACAATGAGTTCCAAGTCTCACCTGTGGCACACCCTCCTCTGTCTTGTGGTGAAGCTTCTGCCGCTGAGCCTCCAAGTACTCTTGGAAAGGTTTTTGCAGGGAAGGACCCAGACTGGGGACAGCCCTGGAGGTAGGGCACAGCCGATGGAAAAGAAAACATTTGGGGAGAAAGCAAAGAAAGAATTTTTAAAGATATGCTCTACTTACCACTCAGGCTTAAAAAGATAAAAGCAAGGAAAAATGAAAACCATAAAACACAGAAGATAAACTGAAAAAAGCCAAGGCACAATGAGCTGGTTACTATAATCTTTCTGGAGAAGAAAAAGCTCCCCTTCCCCACAAAAAGGGGGGAAATTAAGAAAAAACTGCTCCCAGAAACTGAAAGAAGTGGAGAGGGAGAGAGGGAGAGAGAGGGAGAAAGGGAGAGAGGGAGAAGGGAGTGGGAGAGAGGGAGAAAGGGAGAGAGAGAGGAGAGAGAGAGAGAGGAAAGAGAAAAAAGGAAAGAGAGACATAGAGAGGGAGGGAGAGATCAGCTGAGGCTCTGCACTGCTGCTGTGGTAGTGAGAATAAAATGAATGACTTCTGAGAAGCCTCACATTTATCACCACCAGTTCCTGTAAGAACTGGTTTGAACCGATTAATAAGGAAATGACTTATGCTTGTGTCATCCACAGTTAAAAAAGAAACTGCCCGCCCTCTCTCTGACTTGCCCCATCTTCTCAGAGGGGGCGGCCCTTTTCTCAAACTAAGTCCTTATTAGGACAATCTGTGCGTCATCCTTATCCAAAAAGAATGCATTAGCAAATTTGGGAGGCACCTCCCACTAGTCAGAAGTCAGTCATTAACAAAGGAACAAAGAAGAAACTATGAACCTTGAATCATTCCATGCTTTATGGTGGATGATTTGCACAGAAACTACAGTACATTGCTAAACACCTTGTTCTGAGATTATTGGGATAGTGATCACCGATAAGTTTATGTACTCTGAGCTCCCTCTAACCCATAATATGTGGAGGCAGTGCTGCTAAACCGGTTTAGCAACTACAGCTACCCAGCTCCTATTTTGTACATGCTTGAGGGCATTTTAAAAATGGTAACTTGGGGTCACTTGGCATATAAAATATTCCTTTATTTTTCACCCCCCCCTTTTGGTTTCCAAGACAAAAATAATCTTTACCTTTCCAGAGGAAAGGAATTCCATTATACATTTAAATTAAAATATCCAGTACTCTCCCATCTGGACAGTTTCAGTAGAAGTACCCCTTATTTTCTAGACAATTAACCAAAAGGTGTGGAATTTAGACATGACTAGCTGTATTCCACCTTAAGAGGGAGAAAAAAGCTCTTTGCTACCACTGACTGAAAGGTGACACATTTCTAACAGTTTTCTTAGTCCTGTTTTTACTCTTTTTCTTTGATTTACACCTACTATCAAACAATAAGTATTTATTGAGCTCCTATTATGTACCTGGCACTACTGTATATTTGTGAGACTGAAAAATTGAGAAAGACACAATCTCCGTCAATAAGGAGAATTTAGTTGGGGGAGATAAAACATTCACATGAAGCATTTCATGAACAAGACATTATACAATTTTAGAGCTGAGTAGTATTATATAGGTAAAGAGGTGTGGGTAGTTTATAAAACGCTAACAATTTAGTACTGACAATAAATAAATGCAGACAGAATTTGAGAAGGTGGAACTTGAATGGATGATGGTCAGATGGAGAAAAAGCCAAGGGATGAAACTGGGAGGGAGAGCGGGAGAGGGGGAAAAGGGGAGCAGGGGAGGGGGAGAGAAGAGAGAGAAAGAGAGAGAGAGAGAGAGAGAGAGAGAGAGAGAGAGAGAGAGAGACACTGCTCATTCATTCACTCATTCTCTTTTCTGTCTCCCTTGGACAGTAGCTTTCAAACCCTGCTTCGATTCAGTTAGCTACAACAGAAGAGGATGTAATTTGACTGAGACGATCAGTTCCTTTATCAGTAGTGGTTCTTACTGTAACAGAAACTGTATGAATTTTCCTTCTAAGAGGATATATTTTTCTTTAGGTGAATCAAGTGATAAGAAACAACTCTTCTTTAAATTTATAATAATTAATGCTTGTGGGACTCCAACAGCTCATCAGTTGACACATAAGAAAAAGCAATTCCAACAAAATACATGTATAAATGACTTCGAAAAACTGAGCTCTGTAAGATATTTCCTTTGGGAGCTGATTCACTCACTGGCTAAACAAAAAAAAAAATTTCTACTGAATGACTCGCAGGCGGAGTCATTCTAAACTTTGGGGAAACCCAGAGGAAGGAGATCATTTAAGGAGTAAATTATAAACCAAGAATGAATGCTAGGAAAGGTAAATTATCAAGTGTACTTTTTTGGGGGGTGGGGAGAGACAGGAGGGTGAAGAGACTGCACTAGGGAGATAGAAGGAAAAGTAGACGAAATGGATAACGATAATTTAAAAGCTAAGTGCAATGTTTTACCATGTCCAGAGGTACATTCAAATGTTACATTCACATAACATTTTAGAAACAAATTCAAGGAACAGCTTTGGAAGAAATATACAGGGCCCCCAAATGATTAAATTTTCATACATACTAAGGGGTATTATATATGATTCTTTCTGGGGACGAGGGTAGGTCATCATAAAAGCTCTGGAAAAAACCCTCCTAATTTAAAGCTTTCTTATTACGTTAATGGCCAAAACTTCAATACAAAAATCTATATATAAATCTAGAAAGAATGAAATGAAATCTCTACTTAAGATATTAGGTATTAAGTAACTTCATAAACTATCTCACCTTGCTGCTCCCCTTAAACCCTTGGTAAAATTAGCTAAATAATTTAATACTGAAGCTGGTTACTCTCATTTTTCCTGATCTTCTCTCTATAAACAATAAACTGAGCTAAATTCCTTAGTATATCAACAGCACTTTTGCATTGATGTTTTCTTTATTTTAAAAACAATTTTAGTAATGGACTATAAAATGCCTGAAATTACAGCCCCACTCCTAACGTGTTATTTAGGCAAACAATATACTCATTCTCCAACCTATTCCTTCCAAAGTGATTGTGAAGCAGCAAACTGAAGCTGAACTGAATAGAAGGATTAGGGGTGATGGCTTTAAGACTAACTGAAAGTAGAAGTTGAGTTTGCTTATGAGTAATTTCTATCAGGTGGTTGTTCACAGTTGGTTTAGGGTATATAGCTCAAGTGACATTCCCTAGGGAACACTGAACCTGTTGGGTAGGGATGAGAAGACAACCTGCCTTACTCCATGTGCTTGAATTAAACCCTCTATCCACCACCAAAAGCAGTTTTGAGACAAGGAAGAAACATACAGTCTGGAGAAAGACGCACACAGAGCTATTTTTTGGTTGTATGTCATACTAAAAATACACTTAAAGCCACCCTTGCAAATAACCACTTGCCCTGGAAAAGCAACAATTAAGGAATGAACTAGTTTGATTTAACTTATTTTATTCTTCATGTTCCTCCATAGGCTAGGAAAACAACTTTCAGATTAGTAAATTTTTAGTTCAGGCTTTGCTATGTTCAACAAATCTACCTCCCTCAGTAAAGATTCCTTTGGTCAGTATTACAGTGGTTATTCTTGAATATATATTTTTTAATCTTAACAAGTTTTTAAAAATTAAAACCACTACCCACTAGACACTCAAACACAAAATATAGGGCTCAAATCAGGGAATAGGTTCATGCCTAACACATAATTATTTGATAAAACAAACAAAAAAAACCCCAAGACTTCTGTGGAAACATTTAGACTCTGTGACATGGATATGAAGTGATCTTTGGGAAGAATATTGCAATTCTTCAAGAAGTCCACCCATTTCCAAACTTTGTCTACTGTTGCTCAGGTTTTTTTATACATACTACCTTCAACTTGGTGGGGGGGGAGGGAGAGAGAAGAACCGTCCTCAGGGAAAATTCATTGTTACAAACTCTTTCCACAGTTGCTAATTATTACTTAAAGCTTACATTATTCTTCATGCCCAGGAAAGGTTTGAAATCTTCCTGAGAACTATTCACAATTGGCAGAGGTAGAATGGTGAGTGGGTGGAGTGATCAACTACTTGTATTTTTGACAAAGCTTAATTTTTCATTCATTTTTTTAATCCCAAGTACACACCCAACCCAAGCACGCCTAGAATCCATGACCACTATTATTTCTATTTTTCAGGAAACTTTTCTTGGCTTTTATAATCCTTAAACGTATTCACTTGGTATTTAAAAAACAACAATAAGAAACCACCACAACCTTAATCTGAAGATATCAGTCAATAGGCCAGCACTTGATTTGTTCTTTAGATTTGTTGGATTCAGTTTGACTTTTTCTGACAGGTCTGAGCTCTGTGCTGGTGAATGTCCCATAAAACACAGGGAACAGTCCTTACTTCTTAAGAAACACACTGAATTCCAACATTTGCCTTACTTTTTTGACTTCCCAGAGTAGAAGCACGTAAAAAAACTCCACTCCCTCACCCCTTCTTCAAAGGTGTCTATAGAGGTAGAACAATTCAAATGTCTAAGATAAAGATTCAATGCAGGCACAAATAAAATAAAACAATTTCTCTTGAATGCAAGCTTTGCTCTGACTCTGCTAGTAGCTCTTCAAAATACTAGGGTATCTATCAATATTGTCAGGCAAATTACAATGGTTTTCCTGAAAACAAAAAAAGTTTCACAAGATATGCTTATGTCAATTCAAAGAAAGGCTAAATTTTGAGTCTTTTTTTATTTTAAAGAAAAGTCATCACAGCATCATTAGAAATTAGAACTCTAAGAGACCTCAGAGGCCATCTAATCCAACCCCCTCATCTCACAATGAGTAAACTAAAGCCTGAAGAGGTTAAAGTATTTGCCCCGTGTTACATAAAACAAAGCTGATTCAAAGCAGAGGACTCAAGTTAAAATCTTCTGGGTCTCAGTTTCCTTATTTGTAAGATATAGAAGTTAGACTAGAGGATATTTTAAAATTCCTTCCCTTCTAACTCTATAATCCTATGACTGCTTTACAGAGCAACAAGGAGAGCATAAAAACCATGAATATAAAAGTGATACAGGGGATAACACAGAAGACAGTTATTAACTCAATGAATGCTCCTTTGAAAACACAAGCTGTCCCTTCGCATCAAGGGTTTGGTAGGAGCAGAGTTCTCAAGACCAGGGTGCAGAACACAGGGCTTATTACTCATGTCAAGTCAACAAGCATTTACTAAGTGTCTTACAATGTGTCAGCCACAGAGCTAAGAACTGGGGATACAAAGAAGGGCAAAAAAAACGGTCCTTGCTCTCAAGAAGCTCCCAGTGTAAAGAGGGAGACAACATTTAAACAACTATATCTAATCAAGATATATACAAGATAAATTGGATATAATCTCAAAGGGAAGGTGCTAGGATTAACCCACCTTAAGGAGGGTTGGGAAAGACTTTTTGCAGAAAGTTGGGCTTCAGTTGAGACTTAAAGAAAGTGGTCCTAAGAACTCTACTAGCTTTAAAATGTTTATGTTCTTTTAACAAAGTGAAGAGAAGAATTTTTGTTTTTGAAAACTAATCAATCTTTATCTTTTCCAAAAAAGTTTGAGGCAAAATAATCTGTTAGCAGATCAAATGAAAGCACTTAGTAGTCTGGCTGAGGCTTTAGATATAAACTAGCTAAGTTGGGCCTTTGCTCTTTTCTGGTTTGGTAGTAAGCAGGTTAGAAATGTCACAGAATCCAGTGATTACAAGAATTTGGAATAGATTTTCCCCCTTCTACCATTTTCCTCTTTTTCCCCAAATGTTCCATATTTCATCATAAAGAAAAATGATAAAAGTCAGTCCTCTGGCTATGTCTCAATGTTTTAATACACTCCTTTGAAACAGAATTCTCATGGTACAGTAGAAAGAACATTCAACTTGTGAATCAAGATGGTCGGTTTTGAATCCTGGTTCTGTCATTTACTAGAAAAGTGCCCTTGGAAAAGTCTGAGAATCATTTTCTTCAGATAAGGACAGAAATACTTACAGTACTTACCATATACTATGTAGTAAGAAAAGAGATTTATACACTGTGGAGCTAGTATGTGAATATACTTGAGGACTCATAGTTCCTGCTGACTAGATTATTGAATTTTCAACTGTGGCCAAATCAGTAACCTGGATTTCCTTAGCCAAGTGAAGAAAGGACTCAAATCAGGATTCTTGATGAAGCAAAGGTCTCCCCAATCAATGACAAAACCATTCCACAACAGAATTAACCCAATAAGGAAGAAGGGTGCATGGTTATGTAACTCTCTTATCATCACAGGCTTTCAGGGCTCAGAACTAGCTGGAAGGCACATTAGAGACTCTAGCTAGCCCAACTCTTTCAACTCACAAATGAGGAAAGTGAGGCCCAGAGAGATTAAGTTACACAAGAGTAAAAATAGGAGAAATGGAATTGGAACTCAGGTTTTCCTGGCTTCAGATCCTGTGTTCTCCCTTTTATACCAACATGCTCTTAGTCCGAAGTAAACCAAGTTTCATATAAACTAGGCTGGGCTTCATAGCACAAGATCTCCCCTCACTTTTATTTTCCCTTTCTTCTAATTTCAAAAGTTTTCCTGGGAGGGAAGGAAAGTTTACAGTCAGGATGTAAACTGTGGAAGTCAGAGGTATTTTTAATGGAAATGTTGACAGATCTTTTGCACTGTATTGGCCCGGCCGGGCACCACAGATTATGAAGCTGAGACCCCACTGCTGAACAAATTTATTGCCGATAACCCTGATCTCAAAGTTTAGCAAACCCCCTTCTTTTCTGTGAGCACAGTTTAACCTTAATCCAAACCATTCAAAGAGTTAAACTTTCTTCCCCACCCCCCCCATCCCCCAGACAGTGATCTAAATGGGCTTAACCGTAAGTATTTTAATGAGTTGTCATTTCCTGTGCAGATAAAGATTCTCATAGTACTTAACCATCCGTTTCCCTGGGGCTCAACCAATACTAGAGTGTTATTCATGGTGACTCAGAATGGACCTCAGACTCTTTGCCTGATTCAACTGAGATAGATTACTCTCCAAGTGAAACTGGACTCCCTACCAAGGTAGGACAGACAGCAGGAGAGAGAAAGGGAGGATTTATCTATCATTGAATCTTTCTGAAGATGTCAGATCTGGCTCCCATTAATATTTATGGACGTATACTCTTAAGGTCTAAATAAAAATACATTACTTCTGCTTAACCCAGAAAAAAGGAACAAATCAAGAGTTAATGCTAATGGTAAACACCAACTTGCGTTTCACATTTAAGTGCAAGACCCACTCATCTGTGTGTGATTGAATTCAAGTGTTAGTTTCTCCCCTGATCTAGTGATAATTTACCATTCCATATGGAGTTCCTAATACAGAAGTTGACTAAAGCCTTGGCACTGATATGATAGTTTAAGGAACTAGTAGCTGAGAAACGCATTTGTTTTTAGGTCAGAAATGCTGTGGTAATTCAAACCAAGGCATCTCACACCCTGAAATCTGAGGTACAGAAAAGTTATGGACTTGTCCAAGGTTACACATCTGTTTGTTCATCTAGGGGCAAGGGGTGAAAAATACCCTATTTTACCCTTAAAAGACATATAGCTTTCAAATATACTTGAGAGTTTGAGTTTATAGTTTCTGGTACCTTTTAAAATGTTGTGATTTAACTGCCAGCTTTAGGATCAAAACATCTTAAATTTCATTTGCATCTGTGCTCCTTTCAAATAATTAAAACCTTCTTTGTGTTAGAGCTAGCCTATTATGTGCTGTAGGGTATTATAAACACAACACCATGGGTTTCTCAGGACTTTGGGAACAGGCTCCTTCTACTACTTTATTTAGAGATGCCAGGTATATTATTGTCCATGCCTAGAACACTTCTAATACAATCTCTTACAGAACAAAGTTCTCAGTCAACCCTGTTCTTAGTCATTTGGACTTAATTTCTATGAAATTAAAATGAAGACAAATCATCCTTGCTACTGGTTGTCCTTGTTCTATGAAACAGGATCCAATTAGTGAAAAGCCAGAAAATACAGAAGAGCAGCAAAAGACAAGCATGCAGGTACTTATAAAAGGTAAAGAAAGGACTCAGGGCAAGGCTAGCACTAATAACAAACTGAAAGAAATTGGTGGCCAGGTGTGATAAAGCTCTGTTAAAAATCAACTGAATTCTGTTATGGGAAATAAAGGTCAGGGATCTTGTGCCAGCTCAACTGGGACACAGACAGTTTCTCCCCACCTGGGTTCCATAACAGAGGCTACTGCCTGAATGAGAGCTTGTCCTTTGCATTTCTGAGGATGATCCATTAGAGATGAACTTGCCAATTAGCAGCCAAAGGGCAGGGAAAATACTGGGTATAATTTGCTAAATGGTAAATTTAAAGTGGGATGAGGTACCTAACTTATTGTGGTAAGAGACAATATGACCTAAAGAGCACAGAATTTGAAAACAAAATCTGGTCCTGTCACTGACTAGTTGTGAGTGGTTAGACAACTCACTCAACCTCTCTGAGGTCCCTTCTCTATAAACCGTGGACAATTATACTAGTATTGTCTGCCTCAAAGGGTTGTTGTGAAAAAGCAAAGCACTTTGCAAATTGAAAAGCACCATATAAATGAATTATTATTAATAACATAATTGTTATTATTTAGGGTGAAACTGAGGGAGTTCATATAGGAATTTATCTCCATTCCAGGATAGCCCTGTTATCCCAGAACCCAATTTAATTGAATTTATACTCAGCATTAAGGTGTTCCTGGGGATTAGAAAGGAAAAGACAATCTCTACTTCCAATGAATTTATAGTTTAAAAGATGAGACAAGCTTAAGAAAGAAATACACTTAAAACACATGTGACAAAAACATACTATATATGAACATGCTGGGATTATGGGATTAGAGCTCAGATGATGAATGACAGCAATAGAGGTATGCAGGAGCATAAAAAAATAAAAGAGACAAATCAAAAGGATGGGCTAAATACTAGAGTGACTGAAGCCAGTAGGGGAAGGAGACAGAAGTCTAATTTGGGAAAGGTTTCATACTGGAGGTGAATCTTAAGCAAAGTTTTGACAAAGAAGATAAAGACTTTTTAGGGAAGCTTGTATAGTGGTTCTGAGGAGGCTTGGGTGAGCTGCTATGTAGGATCTGTTAGTAAGCTTTCTTTAGTCAGAAAGACACTAGGTAGAGACCACACAGATTAATCACAAATTGATTATTACAGGACAGGGATTCTTAACCTTTTTCATGTCTTGGATGTTTGTGGCAGTCTGGTGAAGCTTATGGAACTCTTCAGAATAGTGTTTTTAAACACATAAAAAATATATACATTACAAAGGAAAGCTAATTATACTAAAATACAGCTATAATTTTTTTTTAAGCCCACTGACCCCAGGTTAAGACTTCTTGTTTTGGAAAAAGATATTATTTTTTTCCCTATCTGTATTTTCATAGCCTTTTCCAAATTGAAGATTTCAGGGGAAGAGAATGAAAATCATGACAGTA
Source organism: Pseudocheirus occidentalis (assembly GCA_028646575.1). Lineage (NCBI taxonomy): Eukaryota > Metazoa > Chordata > Mammalia > Diprotodontia > Pseudocheiridae > Pseudocheirus > Pseudocheirus occidentalis. Next base: position 139,660,230 of record CM053593.1, on the reverse strand, counting down.
ATCTCTAAGTAAATATATACATCCAAATAACCATGCTAACAACCACATTTTCACAATCATTTTTATCAGTCTGGGATATACATGAAAATGTTCTCTGCAAATTCGAGTGTATGAAATATTCACAAGTGTGGAATCCGATGGATGTCTATTGCCAACATCAAATATTTCCTATATTGTTAAGAAATAGGGCTGTTAAAAAAAATATACACCAAACCAATTTGTCTCACTGCCACTGGCATATGTGCAACGGTGCAGCTGAATTAGCATTAACTTTCAAAGTGTAACAGCTAAAATTCACTAACATATGCTCCTTAAATCTCAACTCAAAACTTCATATTCAGAGTGGTCCAAGTGTCAAAAGATTTCTAATAGGTTATTGGTTCAGAAATTGACTACAGAATGGACAAAGTTTGATTTTAAACTTTAGTGTTTCCATATCAGACAGGTAATTTCTGTTAATGTAAAAATTTTCTATTTTTTATATTCAACTTAACCTATGAAGGACTATCAAATTAAAGCTCTGCAGGCACTATGTAGAATTTACAACCTTGTTTCTGATTTCAACCTTTCCAATGCTTCTTTCCCTCTGTCCCCATACATTTCATAACCATTCTCACTCAAAAGGCATTTTATGTTTAGAGGGTGGGTCAAGGGTTGTAGAAAAAGGCTCACACAGCTCATTCTGACCACTTGCCATGCTGTGAGGACCAAATGATACAGACAACATTCAGCTGCAAGCACTGGTAAAGATGATTTATCTTGCCACAGGCAAACCTCAACCTTTGAGGTCAAATGCAAAAAAGTTACTCAACAGCACTAGAGGGCTAAGGAGAGGCTGGAACATTCTGTATGTGGTTTAAAGTCCCTCCTCCTTCCTCCACTCCCCACCCTTTTCATGTTCAATGATTAAGTTATGGAAACAGTTTCTCGGTATGGTAAAATAAAACTGTGGACTTTGTCTTCCAATAAGATCTTGGCAACCTGACAACGTGCCAGTGTTCTGCATAGGCTATACTCGGAGTAATATCCGTACAATTTCGTTCTGGAAAATTCTACTCTACATTTAAATTTTGGAAACCTGCATTGTTTCCACTACCATTTCAAGGCTGAACGTGTATGTGTTCTCTAAGATAATACCCAATGATCTTCCCAGGAACATTCTTCCTAAAAAGGGTTCGAGAGTTATGCTGAAAAATTTTAAAAGGATCCTTATATCTAAAACAATGTGATCTATGATAAAGGTCACAGATCTACCAAATCTGTGCCAGGCAAATAATGTCAGTGCCAAGCCATTTTGTTTGGAAATGAGTTCAATACGCCCCCCTCATTTCCTTTCTAACACTCCATATTGGTTTAATTCCCTTGGGTGGTGTTAAATGGACATTCTTCCACACTATATTCATTTGGCAGTATCTCCTAAACCCAATCTTGTGGTAGGGGAGAGTTCAGGTATTTTTTCATTTGCTAATGAAAAGACTTCATTTCAACTGCAGAAACAATAGAGAACAATACTGGATTTCAGAATTTCATATGTGAGATATCAGCAAAAGAGAAAAATCTACCTTTAGCATCTATCTACCAAGAAGGATTTAGTTCACCATGAGGAAGATTTATCTTCCCGGAACCCCTCTCAGGACATGTAACACTACAGTAAGAACTCTGGTAGAGAAGCCAATGTCAAACAGACAAGGAGAAACCTGTTTCAGTGCCTCCCTACCTCTCAGCAGAGAGTTGATAGACTAGAGGTATGGAATGAAAAAGTTTCATATGTGGCCAGTGTGCTGATCTATTGATTTACTTTGCTTGGCTATACTTATTTATTGCTGGGGATGGGGTGGAAGGAGGGGACAGAGTGTCTTAGTGGTGGGGTAAGGTAGGAGGGACAATGAGAAGTGGCAATGACATGAAAAAAGGTTCTGTTCTGTCCACCAGCTTCATCTCCCATTCACAAAATGGCTTCTTCTTCGGGGCTCTTTTCTTTTCTTTTTTTTTGTTTTTTTGTTTTTTGCTTTTTGGCAGGGGGAAGCTTGGGCAATTGGGGTTAAGTGATTTGCCCAAGGTCACACAGCTAGTAAGTACCAAGTGTTTGAGACTGGATTCAAACTCAGGTTCTCCTGAGTCCAGGGCCAGTGCTCTCCCTATTTACTGCACCACCTAGCTGTCCCACTGGGGCCATTTCTTAGTTTCTGCTATTCCTTGTCTTTTCTTAGTATATAACCCACCTTCTCCAGGTGGGTCTGTCCACATGCAGACACACCCACATATTATTAAAGGGTCTCGCAGTATTAGGAAGGTTGAGAAACACTATTCTAGATAGATATTCCAAAGAATTGAATCCCTCATTTTTATCTTCTTAGATATGTACTAAGAGATTATTCATTCTCATGTCTACAAAATCTCTCTATTATTTTATCAGGATCTAGATCCTTCCCTACACTCTTAGAACAGTCTTTTATAGATAATTTATTTTTAAAAATTAACTACCACATATGCTAGAAGGCCAGCTAAAGGTAACACAAGTATTACACTTAGTTATGGTCACTTCTCACTTTAAGAACATAAGCTTTGTAGGGCCAGATATTTTCTTCTTTATTTTGCACGGTATTCAGCCTATTATAAAATTATATGTTCACCTAAGAATACCAGAGATATAATTAGTGTTATTCATTACAAAATGTCAATGGTTAATTTTTTTTCTAGGTTACCTGTTATAACTCTGTATATAGCATGCCCTCAGTATAAACAAACCTTGGTGATGAACATATTTAGATGGTGAACTAGGTAAAATTGATGGCCTATGCTTCCTACCCCCCCACCTTTTCTCCCTCCTAGAACAGCCCCTTTCACCAATCCTTCAGGTTTCCAATGACTGCATGTTTCTCCTGTGCCCTATCAGTAGTAAAACTTGTTTCAGGAAAAGATATGACATGCTATTGACAGCTAATTATAAATTTAAGACTCTTTTAGGGGGATATTTATATTTTAAGCCTCATCTTTTAATTTTAATTTCATTAAAATAACTTTTGGCATTAGGAAGGAAAGTCCTAGAACCAAGAACCATAAAGGACTGAATCTTAAGACATCTAGTTCAATCACTGCCTCCATCTTATACAAATGAGGCAAGTATTTTTTGGACTGAGGGTCTTCATTGCCCAAAGAAAATTCATAAGATGTAGCCTACTTACTTTACAAATCCTTAAACAGTATTCCCTCTGGCTTTTCAGAGTGACAGACACACAACCACAATGCACGTATATAGGGCTTACTGTTGCAATTAAATAAACTTGTAAAAAAGTTAACACATATTTTAGTGATATGCATAATCATTGTGTAGCTATAGTAACTAAGTATAAATGCTAAGCATTTCACACATTTTAGGTACTGCTTTTACAGAACCAAATCAATTTCTTTTCATTTTGTTAGTTTTTTGGTAGCTAAAAATCATTAAGGGGAAGAGTTATCCCTTAAAAAGAACACAATCCTTTTAGTCATTAGACACTTAAGCATGTCAAAAGACAAAATTCCTTGCTCCAGTGCCTTGCACTTTGTACACTGTTTTCTGACCAATCTTTTTCTGAGCATCACTTCATCATCACAAGCCATTATCTTCCACACATACCCTTCCATACCATGAAGTTTCAGCCTTCCTGGGGATGTGCAGGAGGAGGCTTGAGAGAGAAATAATAAGACAGGTAGTACAAAGCTAGCAGAGATGGTACAGAGGAATCAGATGTGATGTCTAGCACCTAAAATTCTTAAGGAAACATGATGGGGAACAGCCAGTTGATTAATGTTTCTTGATGTAAGGATAGGAAATGGTAGCCCAGCACTTATAAAATTCATCCTCTCTGAGTGGGAAAGGTTTGGGGGAATAGAGGGAATAAAAGATTACTAAATCACACCTTCTGAGCTATTTCTTCCTGTCTCACTAAAATAGGGGTTCTTAACCTTTTTTTTTTTGTGAGGGGCCTTTTTTAGCAGTCTGGTAAAGCTTATATATGAACTCCTCAGAATGTCTGGAAATGCATAAAATAAAATTCATAGTATTACAAAGGAAATAAATTATATTGAAATATAGTTATCAAAATATTGTTTCAAAAAGTCCACAGACACCAAGTTAAGAACTCCTGCCCTAAAATAACAGGTTTATCTTCAGTAATAACTTTAGGCATAATGCAATTTCAGAGTAAAGAAAAGATTCCTTTCCTCTTCAAAATATATCTCCTATCCACATTCTTTTACTTGAAATCTCTTTTACAGGATACAAAGTCTTTCAAAGGTTTTCAAAATGCAGCTGCTTGAGAGTTAAAATATTGTTGTAAATTACTTTTAGTTCAACTATGAATTAAGTTATCAGATCCCTTCAGAGTATTATAAGGACTTGGAGAACTGGAAGGCATATTGCACCTTGAGAGGAATAAGGGAAAGGGAAAAGTGAGCCACAGCAGGGGAAAATGGACACTGGAAACAAATCAAACCAACTTTTCAATTTTGCTCTCACCCTGCACTGTTTTATCTCCAGCAGAAGTTGTATACCAAAGGAACTTTTTGCACTGCATGGGGTAGTCATGCAAGTTCAAATCTTTTTTTTTTTCCTTTTTGGAGGGCAGTTGGGGTTAAGTGACTTGCCCAAGGTCACACGGCTAGTTTTTGTGTGTGTTAAGTGTCTGAGGCCAGATCTGAACATAGGTACTCCTGACTCCAGGGCCGGTGCTCTATTCACTGCGCCACCTAGCCGCCCCGCAAGTTTAAATCTTACTGTGATTTTAAGTGTGGGAACTGTAGTTATGTGTGTGCTCTTGGGCAGGGCCTGGCCAAATCTGGTGGCCAAAATTACTTTTTTACAACAGAGATGAGATTGAGATTATACAAAGCAAAAGTATCATCACTCCATCTGGCTCTCCCTTACTCTTGAGACTGACTTTCTTCTCTAACTTTGTCTTGGTGCTCTGCATTCCTCTTTCTAATCTGAACTGATAATTGCTTTTCCATTCCTGGAAAGTTCATTTCTCTCTGTTATGCCTTTAAGTATTTTCCATTTAAGTGCAAAAGAAGTGTATTAAGCTAACCAACCTGTATCAGTTTACACAAAGATTTTTAATAGGAGTGAAGAGATGGGATTAATACCTTTGCCAACTCCTAAAATTTGCAATATAACCTAAATGATGAAGTAATTAGTCTTTGCTTTTGTTAAGATACAAATTTTATCTACTAATAAATACAGAATAGGATAAGGGGAAAACATAAATGAATCCTCAGAACTGAAGTATCTAACAGATTCGAGATCTGAGATTACCCAAGGGGAGAGTTTGTGAGGATGAGTTGGAAAGACAACTTTATTCAAAAGAGTGTTCTACTATCATATTTTATAGGCGTTATTTTCAATTCAGCTCAGTACTCTATCTGGTAACAAAAACAAGTAGACTATTTCGTCATTTTCCTTTCTGGAAGAGAACACTTCATCTATTTATCAGAGTTAGGTCAAGGATATGAAATCACAAGTTCAGGTCTCCTAATAACTCATCCTCTCTGTGTCAACTTAATATCTAGTCTAGGCATCAGTGAGGTTGACCACTAAATTTTTAAAATGTAATTCATTTATTTATTTTTAGTTATCAGTATTCACTTCAATAAGATTTTTGAACTTAAATTTTCTCCTCCTCCTTCTCTTCCTCCTTCCCCCAAGACAGTGTGCAACCTGATATAGGCTCTACTTATACAAATCATATTGAACATATTTTCACATTAGTCATGATGTAAAAAAGAATAAGAACTAATATGAGGAACCAGGAGAAAGAAGAAACAAAACAAAACAACAAAACAAAAGGAGAGAAAATAGTATGCTTCCGTCTTCATTCAAACTTCAAAGTTCTTTCTTTGGATATGGATAGCATTTTGGAGTTGTCATAGGTCCTTGCATTGCTTGGAAGTTGTTCAGTAATTTCTAACATTTATGTTTTTAAAAATCTCAGAAAAATCAACTGTTTTAAACCAGATTGATGGAGAGAATGTGCTATTTTAAAATGCTATTACTGCCTTAAAGATTAAAAAGATATTGTTTGTAATTTAGTAACGAAGAAGTAAGTTAAGCAGCCAAGTAAGGTTGTTGATAATGTTTTATATACCATGTAGCAAAAAAAAAAAAAAATTTGATGAGGTAATCCCAGCAGACAGTGCTGGGGAAAACTTGAGGATACTAGGACATTCCTACATCTGACTCCTAAGAACATAGTTAAACCATGACATCATCCATCTAATTTAATAAAACTCTGAATCTAGTAAGTCTTGAGTATGTTAAAGTAACTTCATGAAAAACTATCTCCAGACAGCAGGAACACTGGATATTTTAGAGAATAAGAAGCGTGGGGGAAGGGAAAGAATAACTACTAGTATGGAAAAGCATTCTCAAATGGAACTGAATATCAGACCAGTTTTAGTCTAAGAATGAAGGTTGATTTGATCAATTTGATTCTACACAAATTCGGGGAAGCAGCATAACATATATTTCAGAAACTGAAACATCAGTTAGGGAAAGCCTGGGCACTACCAATGATTTGTTTAATGATGTATGGCAAATCACCTCTGCCTTTTTCATTTATGAGAAAGGGATCATGAAAGCTTTCTCCATATGACTCTCACAAATGTGGCTAGGATAAAAATTCTATCAGTATAAAATGCATAGCACTTATTTATTTATTTTGTATGACTGTCTGGTAAGAGACTGAGATGTAGAATACCAACAAATGTGTTCCCTTTGTAGGTCTCCCCCGTTAGGCAGCTCTCTCTCCCATTAGAATGTGAGTTCCTTAAGACCAAGGACTATGCTTTTCCTTTTCCTTGTATCCCCCAGGGTTTAGCACAGTACCTGCCACATTGTAGGTACTTGATAAAAGCTTACTGACTTTTAATTAGGGCAGCAGCAGAAAAAACCTGGTTGTCATATCCTTCCTTCACATATGTGTACTCCAAGGTTTTATCATAAGGCAGAACAACAATTCCCTTAAAACACAAGATGATGCTTTCTTTGTGGGGGAAAAAAAGAAAGGATGGACTTGACTCCTAGAGACTAATTGAAGGGGCAAGGAAAATTCGCCTTCCTCCTTTTTAAAGCAAGTATACTCTTTTCTGTGGATCAAGATTATTAATTCCATACCATTTTCTATTTACAGGGAACCAGCCATCAAATCATATCATTATTTATTTCTCATAACATCCTGGACCCCAACTTCAAGACAGGTACATGTGCCAATGAATACAAGTACTGTTAAGTACTTCTCCAAATGATCTAATGTTGAAAAAAAGTTAATGTACAAATTATAATCCATGCTTCTAAATCGGTAGTTTAGGAAGTAATAAATCTGATGATAAATCTGAAAAAAGTTCCCAAGTATATAGCTCCTCAGAATATGCCTTACAAAACATGACCTTTACTCCTATATATTAAAGGTTACATTTTTTTTACATAGTAGCCATTTCCAGAAATGTATGGTTCATAAACTGCTTTTAACAAAGTAATTTTTTCTTGGGAAGACTTAAAAAAACAGATGCAAAGTGAAGTAAGAAGAACTAGCAGACCATTATACACAGTAACAGCAATATTGTACGATGATCAACTGTGAATGACTTAGCTATTCTCAGCAAGACAAAGATCAAGACAATTTCAAGGGATGCATGATAAAAAATGCTTTCCACCTCAGAGAATATATACATAGTAGGAGCTTAAAAAATCCTTTTTTATTAATAACTAGTCAACATGAGTTTGTACACTACAAAATTCATTAAGAAAAAAGAGTGTGAGAAAAGGAGATAGATTCATGTCACAAACATAAGTTCTTCTTTCTCTGTAATGATAAAGGTTTTATAATTTTGTAAGATTCAGGATTATTTTAAATATAATTTGTGATTAGAAGAAAAAGTAGCTAGATTAAATTTAAACAAAGACCACTTGAATTTCACACTGTCTTATGGGACAAAAAAGGACAGGAGCTCAAATTAAATCTAAGTCACCAACTCAATTAGTATTTAGTATTCATTTTTAATAATATTTATTGAGTGCAAGGTACTATGCTAGGTGTTGTGGACCATACAAAGAGAATAAAAATGAAGTCCTTGTCCTCACAAAGTTTATAGCCTAGTAAAAGACATGAGCCATGTATATAACAACATAATTAGTTCTTTGTCAAAAGCCTCTTGCAATTCCACAAATAAAAGATTTTCAAAAAGATATTATCTCATTACTACCTCCTGCATGTTTCCTCTCATTCAAACAGTAAAAATATTATTAGTCTTATAATTACTCACCCAATGAGAGCCACCATCTGTTCTACTATGTGTTTGCTGAAAGTTATAATAACGAAGAGTTTCTGTAAGAAAGAAAATTTTGATCAATGGAATATTTACTCTATCAAAAGACTAGTATGATAACTCCCAATGCTTTATGTTAGCACTATTGAAAGGCAAGAATCCTCCCAAGGACTTTTCCAACTTTAAAAAAAATAGCAGGCAAAAATAAATATGGTCAAGTGCTACCTACCTATCTATGATTTTCCATTTTACTCTTATTATTTCTACATTCTAAGAAATTTTTTCCCAAGCATAACGCTAGGAAACTTCTTTCTAAGCCACATCAAGCTTATAACCATATCTGGATGGGAAAACATGAGTCATGAAACTAAAGACTGGAAAGAGTTTTTGCTGACATTTCAGAATTATTTTGATATATTCCTTGAATGAAATGTATCATTAAACCAGTGTTCTCCAAAGCGGAAAATTTACACCCCTAGTGGGCCATGGCATGACTCCTAATTAATGGATGGGAATATGGGTTACATCTCACCCCTCCCTAAACAAAACTCTACTTGCCCCCTTTACTTATTATCATCCAACATTCTCTCACTCCAACTCCTCCTGTTGCTGGCCTCCCATGGCTGTGCAAACTCCCAATCTCTGACTCCTCTTTTAATCTTAGAGATGACCCTTCAGAGCAGCTACAACCTATGGTACACCCACACCAAAAGCAGTTAAATTCTCCTTGTCTCTTGTGTACCCACATCCTGTTCTCGCCCTCCCCCCAGTAATCTCCTGGCACCCCTCAGTGGGCTTTGTGCTCTTGGGCATTGGCCCATGAGTAAAAGCCCTGCCTCCTGTTTTGTTTTAAATGGGATTGAGAGTGAGTCACACATGAAGAGGATGCATGGACAGGTTGTGATCTGCACTGTAGATATTATCACATTTTCTTCCCTCAAACCCTGCACCCCTCTAAACTTTTCTATTTCTGTTGAGGGTACCACTATCCTTTCAGTCACTCAGATTCACAACCTCTTCAACTTCTCACTCTTACTCCACACATCCAATCATCTGGTAATTCTCATCCATTTTACCTTCACAACATCTCTCATGTCTATTCCCTTCTCTCCAATCATTAGACACAGCTCTCATTCAGACCTTTTATCACCTTTAACCTAGACTACTCGCTACAAGAGCCTAATTTGTCTCTCTGCCTCAAGACTGTTATCACTCCAATCACTGCTGTACCCTCCTGCCAAAATGATATTTCTATGTGGGAGCTGCAAAACCTTGCTGCTTCTATGCCACCATCTTGGCTCCACCCCCCCCCCCCAAATGATATATTTTTTTTTTGCTTTTTGGAGGGCAGTTGGGGTTAAGTGACTTGCCCAAGGTTACACGGCTAGTTTTTTGTGTTAAGTATCTGAGGCTGGATTTGAACTCAGGTACTCCTGACTCCAGGGCTGGTGCTCTATTCACTGCGCCACCTAGCTGCCCCCAAAATGATATTTCTAAAGCACGAGTCTGACTGTTATCAATCCCCTGTTCAAACTCTAGTGGCTCTCTATTAATTTTAGGAGACAAGATGGACTAATTTACCATCACAAACACTTGGGCCCAAAAGTCATGAGGTATGAGACTGTTTTTTATTTAGTTTGAAAGAACATACCAAGAACTAATATCGAAGCCTATAAACAGTGAGGTGAGCTCCTCTTCCCTTTGTGCAGCTCTGCCTTACTTAAATCCAATTCACATCCAAGTCAAGACATCACACTGTGAAGTCTTTGAGAATGAAGGATGAACAACAATGACACTTCATCTTTCTTTAATTTATGTGTAAGTTTTATAATGTATATAATTACTAGTACAGTAGTATATATATGTATAAATATGCATGTGCATGTATATATATGTGTGTGCATATTACATATACACATACACAATGCACATTTGTGAATAAGTAAATATACATATATTGGAGGTGCATGCTCAGAAAAGTTTGAAGCCAATTCCATTAAATAAGTAGACACAAGGTACTGAACGGCTCACCTCTGAAGTACCAACTTGTTGCAGGATATCCAGGTTATGGATATAATCTAAATGCGTTGATAAGTTATACAAATCCAATCCAGGGTCTTTACAATACTAGACTGGAGTACTGGTCTCTGTGGCTGAGGAAATTTTAGGAAAATCACTAACAGGTACCCCAGGATTTCTAGACTCACATTCTAAACCAGTTTGGACTCATGAGTATAGATAAAAGTCATTCTTCTAAGGGGTGTGATGTGGACCATAGGAAATGTCTGCTACTTGTTACATGTGGCAAGGAGATATATACAAAGTTGAAATGATATATTATTAGGCCATTTAGTGGAATCAGTCCTGGTTTGGTGAATATTGAATTTTTAATGGTAAATGTCTTCCTACAAGTATTTCCTATGATCCACATCACATACCTGAGACCTAATGAGAGTAATTCTATATTTCTACATTATACTCCTAAATACCATATGCTAAAATAATAAAAGTGGATGATACTGAGACTAAATAACCTTGTCAACTATTAAAAAACAAAACAAAATCCCTTGCAAATCTGTAAAAAATGTTTTACTAGCTTGTCCAAGCATACAATGACTTTTTATCTTCCTAGTAGAAATCATCATTCACTCCATATCAGAGATTATTTTTAAGAATGGGTTAGCATATACTTATTACACAGAAAAAACAATTAGTATAACATAGGTTTAAAATCTGTCCTAGAGGGGTGGCTAGGTGGCACAGTGAGTAGAGCACTGGCCCTGGAGTCAGGAGGATCTGAGTTCAAATCCGGCCTCAGACACTTGACACAGTAACTAGCCGTGTGACTTTGGGCAAGTCACTTAACCCCAACTGCCCTCCAAAAAAAAAAAAAAATCTGTCCTAGAACTGAATAAGAAATTATATCCACATAAACCATGAAACTCCCTTTACCAATACAAATTAGCACCTGTCAAGCAATCTACAGTCTTAGAGAATTACTTGGGACACTGAGATTAAGTGGATATGAATATTGTACAGGAAAATAAAATTATGCCAAAGAATGCAATGACTATATTCTGGGGTTTAGGTGTATGCATTCAAATCACAAAAAGAGGGTGGCTAGATGGCACAGTGAAGAAAGTACCAGCCCTGGAGTCAGGAGGACCTGAGTTTCAAATCCAGTCTCAGACACTTAACACAAAAACTAGCCTGTGACCTTGGGCAAGTCACTTAACCCCAACTGTCCTCCAAAAAGCAAAAAAAAAAAAAAAAAAAAAAAAAACCAACCCCATAAAAAATTAATAGACTAATTAATAGACTTAATTATAAGACTATGTGTTCAGATTATTATGCGAAAATACCAGACAATTACTGGAAAGGCGATTTTTTTTCAATTAGGTGGTGATATCACAAAAAAAGAGGAAATTATGGGTTGAATGAAGATAATTTATGTGAAAAAGCATTAACAGAGACTTTCTGGTACATTAAAAGTCAGCTAAATAGAGCTATAAATCTTCCACTAGACAAACTCAATGGTCTTGCTATTCAATTTTACTATCACAAGTCTATTCTACCATCATTTCTTAACATTTAAAATACAGTGAAATAACCAGTTTATTGCACAATTTCATCTCTCAAATACAACACAGTATTTTATCTTTCTTTATAGCAGCCTGAAAATACAATGTTTGGGTATTTAAAAAAATGATATTTCAGAGAGGGAACGTGTCCCCCAGAGTCTCTCAGGTTTCAGGTACAAGTGAGGCTACTACAAAATAAACATAAGGCAAAAAAAGCACCCCAAACAGCCATACTCAACCACATAAAAGTACACATGGCACAGAGGAAAGGGAGTGGGGGTGGGGGAGAAAGAGAGAGCAGAAGGGGCTAAACTAATGGGAGCTAACAAGTTGGCAAACTGCTGAGCAAGAAGCAGTCTTGAAAGGTTTTTAGGGAACTGCTAATTAGTTCAAAGTCCTTATTTTGGCACTGACTAGGAGAAAGTCAACAGCTGTCCTCAAGGGTCCACTGAACAAGCAGAGAACAGAAAGGAAAGTGGCATCCTTCTCTAGCATGGAATAGCTAAGTCAACTGGTATTTTTTAGGAAAGGAATAACAGCTGGCAAAAGGCATCAATGGAAATTGCTTAATGCATATATATCAGAAAGTTGTCTTAATTTATGCTACGGAAAAATATAAAGGACAAGAGGAAAAAAAGTGAATAGGTAGATTGCTTGAACACCAAAAGTTTTTTTGTGTGTGTGTATTTCTTTTGTTGTTTAAATAATGGTTAAAGGTGTTTATAATACCAACTGAAATTGCTTACCAAGTACTGAGAAATGTTTGTTGCCTAAGCTACATCTGGATGTACATCAAGTTACATGCCTTTATGGAGTATGTAACTACGATACAATGGAACATAACAAACATACCCTATCTGCCTTAATGTAGGAGAAAAACTAAAAAGATTCTTTCCCTTAAATGACAAATTGATGTTAGGCTTTTGCCCATATGAGTAAATAAATACTTATCTTGTAATAATTCTGAATCAACTAAATGAATAAATGTACTTTTTTTTCCTATATGATACTGTAGGATGCTTTTAGATTTCATAGATTTTATCAATTGGTAGAAAAAATGTTCAAAAAGTGTTTAAAGCAGGACAAGCAAATGGCTGAGGTAGGGAAATTTGTGTAATGGAGGAAAGGTGTTAATTACAAATAATTTGGGGTGGCTAGGTGGCGCAGTGAATAGAGCACCGATCCTGGAGTCAGGAGTACCTGAGTTCAAATCCGGCTACAGACACTTAACACAAAAAACTAGCCGTGTGACCTTGGGCAAGTCACTTAACCCTAACTGCCCTCCAAAAACAAAAACAAAAAAAAAGAAATAATTTGATTTTACTGTTGCTATCAAAGAGGTTTAACCAATTTCTTTTCTTTAAAAACTATCCTTATTAGGAGGATGGGGGAAAGGGGAGAAGTATCAAATGTGAAGAAGTAAATCTTATGTTAACTATGAGAATGCTTCAAAATTGCACTTAAAAATATGGTAAAAGGTCCTCTGTTCATCCTCCTGATCCTTAACTCCTGCTATTTAATTTAGCACTATTTTAAGTATTTGTTTACCATGCTACCACTAAGAGTTTAAAAATACTTTGGCATAAATATTAAGCTGACAAGTCTTATTTATAACATATTTTGCTTCTCATGATGCCTTCCTGTTATAATGTATATTGAATTCCTACTAAGCAACCAATAATTTAACGTTTTTAACATTATTTTTACTTCATAATGTGCAACAAAAATTTGTCTGTAGTTAATATTTTTCCATAAAAAAAAAAAACAATGTCCTTGGAATTTGGGATGTCTAAGAATATAATGGGGAAAATGACAGATTCATGGAATAAACCAGTGTCTAATACTAAAAAACTATGCCCAGAACTGGACAAACAGAAGAAGCAACTTTAGTCACTAGTATTTCTCTAAGAATAAAATGTGAAGCAGCAATCGGGAGATCAGGGACAGAACCTTTGTAATTATTGAGAAATCACATCAGAACAGAGATAAGTCCTTACTATTCTTGACTTTCCTTCAAAAACATGTTCCATGGTTACAAGCCCCTCCCCTCCTTTAAAAGAAACTCTATGTTAATTTCATTTTATATTAATACTCTTTTAATTGTTAAATCCAATTGCCTTTCTCAGTCCTTATTTTCCTTGACATCTTTTAGGCCAAATGCTAGCTGATAGCAAATCTAAGTTTAGAATTTGAAGAAGCTGAATAAATTATGATAAATCAAACAAATAATAATTTTAAAAGAATCTTTTACTAAACATAAACAAGATTATACAAGTACAGCACTTCAAATCCTAGATTGGGAGACATATCCAGATCAATCTAAGAGAACATGAATGAGCTCGTCTCCCTTCTGATATCAATTTATATGATTCTCCTTTAAAGCCAGCCTCAAGACATTCATCTGAAACTCCTTTTTGAGTATCAGGAGACGGTGCTTGATATCTAAAGAACAGCAAAAAGGGCAGTGTCATTGTATTTTAGAAACAATGGAAGGGAGTAAAGTGTAAGAAAAGTAGAAAGACAGAAAGGAGACTGGTCATGAATGGCCTTATAGAGCATTTATATTTCATCTTGAAGGTAACAAGGAGTCTCTAGAGTACACTGAATAGGGGGAGTGAAATATGGTCAGATCTGTGCTTGAGGAAAACCACTGGCAGCTAAGTGCAGGACAGACTGCAATGGGAAGAGAAATAAGACAGGGAGACCAATCAGATTATTGGAACTGTTACATATGAAGTGATAAGGGGCTTGCATTAGGGTGTGTGAGTAGAAAGGAAACCTATTAGATATGTTGTTAAGGTAGAAATGACAAGATTCAGCAACAGATTGGATATGATGGGTATGAGTAAGGCTTGGGTATCTAGGAGGATGGTTGTGTCTTTGACAGTAATGGGAAGTATGATTAGGGGAGATGCTGCAACCTGAAAGATGAGTTCTATTTTGGACAGGTTTAGTTTGAGATGTACATGGGATATCCAATTTGAGATGTCTAAAAGGCATTTGGTGACGATGGACTGGCACTCAGAAGAGAGACCAGGGCTAGATAAAATAGATCAAGGAATCATCTGCATAAAGATGATAACTGAACTCATGGAAGCTGATGAGATCACTAAGTGAGATAGTATAGACTAGAGGGAGATGAGAATTAGGCTTAGAATGAGCTTTGAGATACTGACTGGCCACGACGTGGATGAAGATTTAGTGAAGAAGAATGGTGCCATGGTGGCTCATGGCACAGCAAATAGAGCACTGGGTCTGGAGTCAGGAAGATCTGAGTTCAAATCTGACTTCAGACATTTACTAACTATGTAATACAGGGCAAGTCATTTAAACTCTGCTTCCATTTCTTCAATTGTAAAAATGGGGATAAAACATACAGAGCTGTTATGAAGATGAAATGAGATAATATTTGCCAAGTGCTTAGCACAGCGTCTAACATGTAGGAGGTGCTGTATAAATGCTTATTCCCTTTCTCAGAGGAACACAGAAGATGATCAGCAGTGTCAAAGGCTACAGAGGACTGAGAGCTATGAAATTTGGTAATTAATAGGTGATTGGTAACACTGAAGAGAGTAGTTTCAAGTTGATGATGAAGTCAGTGGAAGAACCCAAGTAACTCAAGGCAAAATCACACAGGGTCAACAACTCTACTCAAAAGTACAGTAAAAGGGGAGAAACCCAGAACTGGCACAAACCCCAAATTCAGCAGCTAAAACTGAAGAGATCAACAAACCAGGAAAACCCCTAACTAGTATAAAAATTATTGTAGCTCTAGAGATTTCCAAAAAGGAATTAGCTCTGCAACAACTACAAACAGAGAGTCGAAGGAAAAAAACAGATTTTTCACAAAGACTGTTAATTCCTAAGAAAAATAAAACATGATACAAAAAAGTGAAATAAAAGTTCTGGTGGAAGTAACTGGAAAGAGAATAAAGAAAAAGTGTCAAACCATACCCAAGTAACAGATTTCCTGAAAATGAGAATGGACAAAACAGAAATCAATCATTCCATGAGACACCAAGAAATATTAAAACAAAATCAAAAGATGGAGAAAAAAAGAAAATATATTTAATATTAAAAAATGACCTAGAAAAGAAGTCAAGTGGTAATTTAGGAATCACTGAACTTCCTGAAAAACATGATAAAAAAAACCAACCTTGTATTCTAAAAAATCATAAATCAAACTGCCTAGATTTGACTGAATCAAGAAGGAAAAGTTAAAAGAGAAGAAATCCACCATTACCTCCTCAAGAAAACCCTAAAGGAGAGGAACCTGGAATATTATAACAAAAATCCTGAGCTTCCATGTCAAAGAAAAAATACTTAAGCATCTAAAAATGAATAATTCATGAACCAAAGACCACAGTCAATATCAAACAAGACCTGGCAGATTCTACTAAAAGCAGGAAATCCTGGAATATGAAATTCCAAAAGGAAAAAGATATAGGCTTACAACCAAAATAACTTAGGCTGCAAAGCTAAGTATAATCATATTAGAGAAAAAAAAATGGTGCTTTAATGGACCACTGAA
Source organism: Pseudocheirus occidentalis (assembly GCA_028646575.1). Taxonomy (NCBI): domain Eukaryota; kingdom Metazoa; phylum Chordata; class Mammalia; order Diprotodontia; family Pseudocheiridae; genus Pseudocheirus; species Pseudocheirus occidentalis. Next base: position 139,643,814 of record CM053593.1, on the reverse strand, counting down.
CTTTCAAACATTTCTGATGAAAAGACCAGTCAGTCAATCAACAAACATTGTTTGCTATGTGCCAGGCAGTATGTTAAGCACTGAAGATGCCAAAAAAAGATAAACAAAACAAAATAAAACAAAACACTCTTTGCTCTTAAGAGAACTCACAGTCTAAAGGAGAAGACAACATGCAAATATATATTAACAAGCTATATAAAGGAAAAATAGGAAATAATAAAAAGAAGGAAGGCACTAGAGAATTAAGAGGGATTGGGAAAGGCTTCTTATAGAAAACGGATTTATACTTGAGAGCTAAAGGAAGCTAAAGAAGGCAGTAGGATGAGATAGATGAGGGAGAGCATTCTAGGAATGATGGACAGCCAGAGAAAACTCTTAGAGACAAGAGATTGGAGTGTCTTGTTCCAGGACGGCCAGGGGGATCAAAAAATTCCACTGGATCAAAAAATATGTGTTAAGGTGTAAGAAGATTGGAAAGATAGAAGGATTAGGTTATGAAGGGCTCTAAACACCAGATGATTTTAGGTAGAACATTATTTATTTATTTTGCTTTTTGGAGGGGGGAAGGCAGGGCAATTAAGTGACTTGCCAAAGGTCACATGGCTAGTAAGTGTTAAGTGTCTGAGGTCAGATTTGAACCAAGGTCCTCCTTACTCCAGGGCTGGTGCTCTATTCACTGAGCCACCTAGCCACCCCACGGTAGAACTTGAGCTGAGACTTAAAGGAAGGGATGCCAAACATGAGTAGGGACTGAAATATCTGAGCAACTGGAAGAAGCTGTATGATGATGTAGAGCTAACATATTCACAGAGGGAGAACAAGTGTCCCCTTAGAACCTTCTGACTTCAAGGCTGGTGATCTACTGACTGCGCCACCTAGCCACCCCCCCCTTAGAACCTTAATGTTTTTGTAAAGTTACTAAGGGTAAAGAAAAACAAAGTAGGGGAGAAAGGCAAATTCAGAACTCAAAATCTTATAAAAGTAAATACTGAAAACTAAAAATAAATTAATTTAAAATAAAAGAAAAAAAATAACAGAAGCCCTGAGGGGAGGGGCAGATTGGTTCTGTTAGGAGGCTTTGTGGAGGAGAAAAAGAATGAAGAATAAAAGGAATACAGTAGTGTGGAAAGGGGTGGGACCTGCGATTTCTCATATTTGGGGTGGGTAAGAAGAGTATATAAACATGGAGAAAGGGGTGAGGGAAGGGGACATCAGATGAAACTCACACTTAATTATTTTTTATTTGGTTGGGGGCGGGGAAAGGCAAGGCTATTGGAATTAAGTGACTTGCCCAAGGTCACACAGCTAGTAAGTGTTAGGTGTCTGATGCTGCATTTGAACTCAGGTCCTCTTGACTTCAAAGCAGGTGTTCTATTCACTGTGCCACCTAACCTCACTCTTTATTTAAAACAAAGAAGAAGTAAACATACAGTTTGGTAGAGCAATACAACAAACTCTATGTGAAGAGTGGGAAAGAGGGAGGATGACTCCTAGGTAAGAAGTTGCCTTGTAAGCAACTTCCTCATCCTGATGGGTAGATTAAAAGGGGGGAAAAAAAAAGAACTGTAATTAAAGGGGTGGGGAGGATACTCGTCACTTGGATGGCTAAACAAATTGTGGTATTTGAATGTAATTGAATATTATTTTGTCATAAGAAATCACAAAAAAATATAACTTCTGAAAATCCTGGGCAGTATGAACTTCAGCAGAATTGAGAGATCAATTTATACAAGAACAACAATGAAGTCTGATCAAGAGAGCAAACAACATGTTTCCAAAAGATGTAGGATAAAATACACTACACCCACTTCCTTACAGACACTCAAGGTACAGTAAGAGACACACATTTTTGACATGGTCATTGTTAATTTAGTTTGCTTGACTATGCCTATTTGTTACAGTGTTATTTTTTTCCTTGCTCAGTTTTTTTAAACGGAAGGGAATTTTGATGGAGATAGGAGAACTATCAATAATGATACAAAAAAAGAAGGCCAACAAATCATTTTTTTAAAGGCACAGGACAATTCTAAAAATAAGTTAAAAAACAAATAGTACGAATTAGATTCATATTTTCTCATGTGATCATCCTTTATGCTGTATATGTAAAAATGGCCTTTTTTGATATTTAAATCCAGAACAAAAATTAATTTTGTTTATCTTTATTGATATTTTGAGTTTTTTTACTTGTTTGACAGCATAATTAAAACTCATGCTTTGGGGGAGGGGGTACTTAATAAGTGCTTATTGATTGACCTGCTGCATAAATTTTGTTCCAATCTCTCATTGTGATTCTATGCACATCTTTGCTTGTTAGATGTGTTTTCTGTCAGCAGTAGTTTTGGAATTGTGTTTTTCATCCATTTTGTCACTCATTTTAAAGTTATGAGTTAGGTTTATGTTTTCCTTTATTTGTATCTCTAGCACTACTTTTCAAAAAAAGATTATGTTAATCCTCTTCCTCTCTGAAGTCAATACCTTATCATTAGGATTAGTGTTGCTCAAACTACTTTAATACAACCCTATTTCCACAAACCCTCTTTCCCATCTGAGCCCCCCCTCCTGTTTCCCCTAGTTTGTGATTTTATTTAATAAACGTTTCTTTTTCTGTGGTTATTTAAATATCTATTTCTTCCCCCTTTCTCTGCTCTGCTCAGGTCAGTGGTGGTTAGTTCAAAATCCCCTTCCTCTTCACCCTTCCAACTTGTTTTTTTCGGATAGTAGACTTTTCTTTTTTTTTTTTTTTGCTTTTTGGAGGGCAGTTGGGGTTAAGTGACTTGCCCAAGGTCACACGGCTAGTTTTTGTGTTAAGTGTCTGAGGCCGGATTTGAACTCAGGTACTCCTGACTCCAGGGCCAGTGCTCTATTCACTGCGCCACCTTGCCACCCTGGACAGTAGACTTTTTCTGTGACTTTTTTCTTAAGAGAATTTCTTGGCTTTGTTCTCTTTTCTTCTTCTTTGATTTGTAGTCCATCACCTCCTTTATAAACCTCTTTGTATTTCTCACGGAGTTAAACTTTCTTTTTTTCTTTTGTGCTTTTTTTTTTTGGGAGGGGGGAAGGTAGGGCAATTGGAGTTAAGTGAGTTGCCCAAGGTCACGTGGCTAGTTTTTTGTTAAGCATCTGAGGCCAGATATGAACTTAGATCCTCCTGACTCCAGGGCTGGTGCTCTATTCACTGTGCCACCTAGCTATCCCCAAGGAGTTAAAACTTTCTAAAATATCATACTGAAGCTATCTTCTAACCAATTTCTAAGTTATGACTTTATAGATCTTGTGCCATGATCTCTTTTTCTAATGTTGTATGCCTCTATTTGGAAGTTTCAATTCATGAGGGAAGTAACATAGATGAAGCAGTGCCCCACAGGATAAAATAATCAGTGTTCCTATGCAATTTAATTCTATTCCCTGCCCTCCCCAGGATGATTTGACTTTCTATCAGCTATGCCATCTCATTTCTGTGTCCAATATGAGTGCCAGCTGCCTCTAGCAGCTAATCTATTTCCCTTTCTCCCAGGACAGGATGCTCTCTATGATGGCAAAATACTCAGAAGAGATGGTCTCCCCAATATAATCCCCTCCAGGTTAAAGTCATAATAAGGTATGACTTCCATTACCTCTTCTCCCACTGGAGTGTTCTTTAGTAGTACCCTTCTCCTTCTCCTTTATAGCAGGTTAAAACATTCCCCTAGTTTAAATCTCTACCTTTTGTGATCTCTTCTATTCTCCCCATAGATTTTCTTCTTTCTGAGAGACCACAGGGATAGTAACGCCTCCTCTCTTCACCCCTGGACTTGCTACGGCTATATTACTCCTCTATGTTCTCTACCTTCCCTGTCCTCATTTACATGCTTTACTATTCTGCAATTTTGTTCCCCCCCAAAAAAAACTCCAACCCCCAAAAACAAAACTTGGTTTACTTGAAGGGATGTTATCAGATTTTGTTTATGGTGCTTCAGTTCTGTTCCTTTACCTTCACTCTATTTGTTTAAATTCTAATCAGATCTTAATTTCCTTGTGTCCTTTATGTCTTGATAATTTCTCACTTCTTTTTCTTTTTAAGTCAGAATTATTTCATTAAAAAAAACCTATATAAGGGGTTATTTATTTCATCGCTTTTTTTTTTTTGGTAATTACTTATTTACCTTTCTTGATGTTTAGGATGTCTGCAAGGAAAATATTTTACTTATGTCTATTTTGCAGCTATACCTGTGAGTACTTCTTCCTATAATGAATTTTCTTCTAATAAACTGCATTCTGTATGAAACCCTTTCCACATTCATTACAGTGATAAGACTTCTCTCCAGCATGAATTTTCTGATGGAAGATAAAGGATGATTGTTGCCTGAAGGACTTACCACACTGATTGCATTCATAAGATTTCTGTTCAGCATGGATTCTCTGATGTACAATAAGTGATAAGTGTTCTAACAGCTTTATGGCAACTCATGGCATTCATGAGGTTTCTTTCCAATATGACTGCTTTCATGGGCAGTAAGGGACAAACTCTGAATGAAAGCCTTCCCATATTCATTATATGTAAAAGGCTTCTCACCAATATGAATCTTCTCATGGTAAATATGCTTTGAGTTCTCGCTAAAGGCCTCCTCTCATTGACTACACATAGGGCTTCCTCCTAGGATGAATTCCCAACTTATCTATCAAGCTTTATTTCATACTACCAGCCCTCACCAAAAATAAATAACTAAATAAATCCTACACAATCTAGATCAATGGTGTCAACCTTGACAGAAAGGGTTCCTTGTGGATTGCGTACTGACTTAGCAAACCATAAATTAACATTATCCATGTCTTACTGTATTTTTATTTTGTTAAATATTTTCCAATTACAGTCTTATCTGGTTCAGGCTATATTCAGGAGCTCCATGGGCAATGTATGGTCCAACTGAGTTTGACACCTCTGATCTAGATGCCCAGGTCCACCCTGAACTCAAGATTCCCTCTTATCTACATGTATTTTTCAGAAACTACCCTTCCTCCCTCTACCCCAGTCTGGAATATACTTCATCATCATTTCTGTCTTTTAGAATTCATATATTCCTTCAATTCATTTCAAGTACCACTTCTGTAAGTCCTCCCCTTAACCTCCCCATTGTTAATGGCTCTCTAACTCATCAAATTACCTTTATTTACAATGCATGTTCTGAATCCCTAAGCAAAAGCTCCCTAAGGCCCGGACATTTTTTATGTTTGCCTTTATATTCCAGAGCCTTGCATGGAATAAGTACTTTAAAATGTTATGTTGATTAAATGAGTATTGCCTGGTAGTAGAAACTTTTCATAGTATAATGCAAGACATATATTTAAAGAAAGGAGCAGCAAAGAAGGAAGACTAAATTAACATGGGAAATCCTCTCTACCTACCTTATCAACCTTCATTCCTACAGCAATCATTACTAATATCTCCTTATTCCCCTCCACTCTTAGTATATATCCAGTGTCCTGTCTTTTTTTGTTGTTGGAGTTATTCCTTCACCTTAACACTCCCCCCCCCACCCCACTCCCGCCTGCCCAGCCTTTATTTCTAATTTCATTTTAACAGTAGCTCTAGGCACAAATAGATTCTCACTTCTCTAACCACAGCCCACATCTTCTAGGCTGACTGGTAGCTGCTTCTTCCCTATTTTCCTCAACACTAATATCTGGCTGGCTTTCAGTAAAGAATTTTGGTACCACGGCAGTAAATGCCTAATAGAGCATACGTAAGAAAATGAATGTCACTAAAAGAAAGCAATAGTCTCTCAGTATATGTCTCGTAAACTTGAACACTAACGTAATATTCATGGCCCCCAGTGGAACATTTCCAAATTGCTAAAAATTGTAGGCAGATGACTTTGACTTAATCATTAAGATATGGAGTATTATTAATGATTGGGGTTAGTGAACTAGGGGAAAAATAATTTGAGGGACCAATTTTTCAAATGAGGGAAAACTTATAGATATTTACTTTCCTTTAGAGTACCTTAAAATTCCTAAGAAAAATCTGTTGAACAGAGATATAATAATACTAGCTTACTCTAAGAGACTGGGGGAAAGACATTTTATGTTTCTGTTTGGTTTTACGGATTAAGGAACAATATACTTACCTGGATGTGCATCTTAACTATTGCTTTACCAATGAGGGTTGCACCAAAGAAGGTCCAAAAGGGAACAAGGAAATGTCCACATGTTATTCCTGCCAGATCAAACAGAGGGTTTGGAATCTAAGAAGGAAGAATGGGGGAAAAATGATAAAAGTAAAAAGCCCACTCAACTAAAATAACCAAACAAGCATGCACTGATTATTGGTATATGTCTTTATACTTTAAATTTGGTTCCATTTAATTCCTCACTTCCCAAATGATTTCTAAAATGGGAAATTAGCTGTTTTTGTATTATAACTGTCCTATCTCTATGGCGCATCCAACTAGTTCTTTTTTTTTTTTTTCCTTTTTGGAGGGCAGTTGGGGTTAAGTGACTTGCCCAAGGTCACACGGCTAGTTTTTGTGTTAAGTGTCTGAGCCCGGATTTGAACTCAGGTACTCCTGATTCCAGGGCCGGTGCTCTACTCACTGTGCCACCTAGCCGCCCCCATCCAACTAGTTCTTTATCTTAACTTGTTACCGTTCCATATAAGGCTATCCTAGTGGAGAACCTAGGACTTCCACTTCATCAGACTGGAACTGCGTAAAGCCATGAGATCCCTAGCAATCCATTTCCATTTTACCAGTATTTGGCAATTCACTGGGTTAATGTTACTTTAAGGGTATAAATTCGATGAATAATAAGATAGGATTCTAAAAAACATTTCTATAATGGCTAGAGTACTAACATCTAATTTAGCCCCAAGCAAGAATATGACTTGTCAGGTATTTATATCTCTTGGGTACGATAATACACCTGTTAAAAAAAGGCATACATGAAATTCAATAAACAGATACAGAGATAAACTTAATGATATTTTTTCCAGCTTCAAAACTGCTTGTTATTTCATTTCTGTGACTCTTAAGACCTTATGGCTACATGATATATTTTAAAATACTCTCAAGTATATCAAGTATGATATTACAGCCCACAATCTCAGATATACCTTGAATAGACAGTTCCAAGACAACCTGATCACACATAATACCTTTTTCAAATATCCCCAAATTTCCAGAATGCTAAAAGATGTTATCATTTCAGAATGTACAGAAACCAGTTTCTGACCATTCCATTTTCCTTCCAAGATTACTGCTCTGACTTGGGATTAACCACTGGAAAGTTGATGAAATTAAGCAATTCTCTTCTAAAATACAGGCAGAAGAGAGTCAATTGGCTTAAAAAGATATCTGAACAGGTGTTTTCAAAAATTAAGTACAACCATATGTGAGTATTATTTTATTAATACTAAAATTTAAAAAGCATTTGTCGTCTTTTTCAACCGTCAATACCTCAAACCAATGCATGAGAATCAGAGTCACTGAATATTTGACATAGAAAAGGCATCAGAATTTATCTAATACACTTCTTTTCATCCGACAAGAGGAAACTGAGGTCTAAAAGTGTTCAATGACTTTACTGAAGCTCTTATGGCTAGGTAGGTGGTAGAGTTCATAAGAATCTAGCTCTCATTACCCCTGAAGTAGTCTTATTCCCACTGTACTACATGCCCTTTAAAATATGTACATTTTTTCCTACTGCCAGTTCCTTCTTCATTTTTATGAACTAAAATGAATTTTTAAGATACGATTTTCAAAAATAAAAAAGGATCATAATTGTAATTCCACAATATTTACATGTAGTCAACAAGGGTCTCTCTCTGCTTTGGATGAGAAGCTATGGTCAAATAATTACATTTCTGGGCATATATGCTATCTATTCTCTTTATAACTTAGTAACCAAAAAAAAAAAATCAGATTTTAGAAAACCTATAAAGTAATATGTGAATCTCTAGAGCATTTATTTCTCTTGATTTAGGTATCAAAGACTAAAGTAATTAGTAAAACTCACTTTTATTTGAAACTCAATATGTGCACATTTTCTTTAACTATGGTGTGTATGTGTGTGTGTGTATGTAATTCCTGATACTTAAAAAGTAGAAAAATCTCATTTTACTAAGGACTTAATATATGTACCAGGTTCAGTACTAGACATTGGTGATATAACAACAAAAGTTAAAAGTTCTTATTCTTAAGGAGTTTTAAATCAATGGAGGGGACAACATGTAAACATAAAGATTCATATAAAATAGAAACAAGACAATTTGGGAGGAAAGGTAGTATTTCAGCTGAGCCTTGAAGGATGTTATGGATTTGAAAAGGCGGAGGTCATGATGAAGTAGATTCTAGGCATCTAAGGCTCCAAAACCTTCATAGCTAGTTTAGAAAGTTAATTTTACTGGTTCATGGTAATTATGCAGTATTACTAGTTTACTATTAGTTAATTAGTTACAAGTATTGCAGAAGACTATATAAGAAAAAGAAAAATTTTAGGAAGCTGTCAGGACTCAAAACAGCGCAACTGTAGCCATTTTCTTAGCTTTACTAACGAAAATAGGCCACACTTTGAAAATAAGATGGGGACTATTTATAAAAATGAATTAATAAAGTAGTGGGTATAACTTCAAGGCTCTAATTTGTGGAATTTCTTAAAATCTACAACTTTGTTAAGTAACTGATAAACACAAGTCAGTTTATACATTAACAAAAGGATATTCTTTCATTTGTTATTTAGTGTACTTTTATAAACTAGCTAATTCATAAGAAGATCTCAAGCCATTACAAAGAATCACTGATCAAGAGCTGGAAATTGGATTGAGTGCCAAGAGATTTAATAACCTCTGCCTCTCTTTTCTAACAGAGGACCAAATTTATCTCTCCTTGACCTAGTGACACATGGAAGAAGAAAGACATAAATAAGGCAGGGAAAAGTATAGTAAACAGAGATGAGGTCAATTAAAACTGTAGTGAGCTCACTGGTATTACAGAAATTTTCTGCGAGGCTGATAATTTAAAAGAATACTGGGGCTCAAATTGAACTAAATGAATGCCTGCCTTCGCTAATGACTCAAATGTATATATTTGTTTTCACGACTATAAAAGAATGTACTTAGTTGAATCTGTCAGTCAAAAAAGATATATTAGTTAAATTTTACATGATAACTTTGTTTGCAATGATCAAAAGTCTTTCTCAATGACAGGCATTCCTAATAGTTGGACAGTAACTAACCATCTAAAACAAGTTTCATTGTGTCTACCAACTAATTCTTGGAAAATGGGCATAAAGAATCTATCCATGTAACTCCATGGAAAGTACAAAGCCATAACTATTTGGTTAAAGGAAAGTTATTATAAATTCTTCATGGGGAAGATGGATTTTGTCTTCTTTACTCTCAATGAGGAAAGCTATTTAAGTTTGAATTCATCATTGTGTGATAGAATGCATAATAGTCAATAAACAAGACATCCTCTCACCCCATAGAAAACAGCTCATTTAATGAGCAAGATGAATGATTAACTAAGGCAGAATTGGAGGCATAAAGACAAGTTATTTCTGTTCATTCTGTAGTTTATCTTTAAAGGTAAATAAAATCAAAACACAAAAATTTCTCATTTTTAATAAAATTCACTTACTGATGCACAGGCCAAAATTCCAAAAAATCCAACCTTCTGTACCATGTTCTGAACTGCTAACTTAGCCCGAGATGCAAAGTCCTAGAAAAAAATTTTTTTTAATATTAATGGATAATATGAGGAAATATTCTTTGTCGAGTATACTCTATCATTTCATAACATCAGTATACATCTTGTCAGGAAATACTAGCTTTCAACTCTGAAGCTAAGCAAAGTATTATTTGGACAGTGGAAAGATAGAAAGATCTGATGAAACTTTTAAGATTCAAGATTGACAAAAGGACTACAGGTCACAGTTAAAGAATGGAAATGGACTCTATATAATGTCAATCTTTTATACTGAACATCAATCATATTTCACAAAGAAACTCTATCTTGACTATGTTTTTGTGTACTTTTTAAAAATAAACATCAAATTGAGGATGAACTTCAGTATTTTAGAAATACAACTTGTCAGAGTTTTCTATTTATTAACATTTCTCCTACTAGGTTCAAAATTATAGGTTCCTCTAGGATATCGAATATGGCAGAAATATAAATAAAATATCACATCAAAATCTCAAAACATTCACCATGGGGACGTTTCCAGGTTTCTGTTAATCTAATCTAACTATAAAACATCATACAATTCTAATTATTCCTATCCACTGTTAAGATACCATTAAAACCCCAATTTAGGAAGAGTAGGTAATATGAAGAAAAGAAATGACTGGTTAATACATAAACAATTTTATTGTGTTATCATACACACAAATGCTTAAAGAATTCTTTCCCCCTTTGTGGCCTAATAACTTAACAAAGACTCCAATCTTATTAGGACCCAATGACCTGCATATTTCAACTGGTCTGACCAAGGAAGGCAGACAGCTAATTTAATCCCAAACCACAAGAAGCAGGATGTCTGAATCCCATGCTTCATGAACAATGCCCAGAGGAACTTACTTTAAAATTTTCAAGCTAGAACCTGATAAAGGACATAAAAGGTCCACAAAGAAAAGCATCTATACATGGAATACCAATATACTGTACCCACATGGAATGTGTAAGGCAAAAAAGTACAGCAGAGACTTAGTGATTCTCTAGGGTATGAATATGAAATTTTAAAAATTTCCCAGAAAGTAAGACTTGAAATACAAAAATATTAATGAATAAAAAGTAAACTTCCTACCCATAGATTTTATGGCTTATAGATAGGGATGACAAAGACTTTTTATTTCCACAGCAGAATTTGTGTTTATAAGAATAAAAGTTGACTTTTTCTTTAAAAGGTAGATAGATATAATAGCTTATTTTTTTTCCCCCCAGGAACGTTTCCAATAAAACAACAAAAGCAATATTTAGGTAAGATAGTGTTAAAAAATGTGAAAAATTTTCCAAATAGAGAAAGAAAACAAAAATCACCACATACACCTATGAAGCTTATATTTATATGACAATTTAATTAGATAACAGTTATTCCTGCTAAAAAAAACCAACCAAATTTGTAGAATTGTAACAGCATTTATTTGTAAAAACAAAAACTATTCCTTCTTCTGCTCTTTTGACTGTCAGAAAATAAAAGAGGAATCTGAAACTGCCATTCAACAAAGAGCAAACACTTTCAGGTTCTGAAGTATAGGCTCCAAAAGTTAATATTAGCTTAATTCCTCTGTGTAGTTTTGCCATTTGTGATTTATTTCTAAGAAAGGAAACAAATAACCTTTTCTACTAGAATAAAGATGTCTTTTTTTGAAGTATATAAACTCCACATATAAGGTTTTATTATACTTAAATTCTTTCAAAAACACAATGAAATTAAAAACTCTAATTCTTTGAATATCATTGTTTAGTGAATCCACAAAAACAAAATAAAGTTATGTTAAATCTGTAAGTTTTTAAAATCCATGAATTTTAAAGGACATGTATTATTTTAAAAAATATTATTCCAAAATAAAGTAAAGCAGTTATTACATATATATATATACATACAATACTGAATTACTAAGGGGGCAAAGATATTTTCCTCTGACGCTTCCAGGTTCAAGGTAAAAACTGTTTATTAAAAAGTCTCAGTGGAACACTTGGATATCTTAAAAAAGAAAGTGTTTTTAAAAGAACTTCTACAAATAAGAACAAATTTTCTCTTACCACACTTTAAAAAAAATTCATATTTTTATGCTTGTCAATCTATACTAGTATTTCCTAGAATAGCTGCTGTTTATTCTGATTTGAATTACTGACAAAAAAGAGATGATATTTCATTTAGGAATATTTTTAGGTTACCAAACAGCAGCTGCCAGTGAATCAGGAAATACAACTACTGAATTTTAATCATTAATTTAAAAACTCAAAGTATAAATTTAGAAAAATGCTTTTCTTATTTACATCCCTTGAAAGTAATTTATAATAGAAGCTCTTGTGATGACAACTTAAGCAGCAGAAAAGGTATCATAGAATTCTCATTTTACAAAACAGTTTCTATTTAAGACTTTTCATTTAGGTACATTTGGAAATACTTTCTCTTTATTACAGCATTTGAATATTTCTCAATATAAAAATATATAAATAAAAGAGAGAGAAAAAGAGTAAAAGTGATCCTTTCCCCCCCAGCCCCTCCAGGAATTTAAAAATATAAGCAAGGAACAATCATTCAGTGTCCTTTGCCTTGTGAGGAGTTGGGAGGGATGTTATTAGCACTTTGAACTGAAGACATTCTTTCATGAATAACCATATTTATTTAAATTATATGACAAGAGATGACTATACCCATTAACTATTATATAGATTCCAGACACCCACAAGATTAAACATCTTTAATCCCACAAATGCTTTTTTAGGGATTACAAAGAATAAACACAAGAAGAATTCTTCAATAAAGCAAACACTATTCAGAAAACCAAGTGGTAAGGGGACTTCTTTGGCATATAATTCTCTTTTGATTCAACAAAAATAAAAAGATCACAAAAGAAAATAGAATCCTTGTCGTATATATCCTTAGTTATGATTACAATGCCATAAAATTTTTGATTAACCTCCTTCCCTTCTTTGTAAAAGTGGGGGAGCTGTAAGTGTGGAAACTTGCACATGTCAGGCATGGTTGATGTACTGGTTGGTTTTGTTGAATGTCTTTTTTTCTCTTTATTTTTGTTATGAGGGAGATGGCACTTTTGGAAGAGAAAGGATATGGATATCTTGGAAAATGGAAGTGAGGTTAAAAACAATTTTTTTTTTTTGTGCTTTTTGGAGGGAGAAAGGCAGGGCAATTGGGGTTAAGTGACTTGCCCAAGGTCACAGAACTAGTGTTAAGTGTCAGGCTGGATTAGAACTCAGGTCCTCCTGACTCCAACGCTCCTGCTCTATTCATTGTGCCACCTCACTGTCCCAAAACAAACGATTTTTGAAGAAAAAAATAATAATTTTGGTTGAGAGGAAAAGCTCCCAGCGAAGCTAAGTAGAAATATTTTGCTCTTTCTTTTTTAAGTTGACATTTCTTCTATAGAAAGTTAAGTGACTTGAGTCTTTTATTTTTAAAAGGAAAGGGCTAGAAGGAGGGGGATCTGCTAAAGAGATTTCATAAATTTTGTTATATATTTAACATATACTAACTGCGACTTTCAGTTCCTATAACTTTTCGCTAGATCTTTCATAATGTTCTCAGATTTAAAGCTATATTTGCATACAAGACAATAGAAGAAAAATTTTTATGTAACACTGTAAAACCTATACAGTTTTCATTAAAAAAAAAAACAACAAGTAACCAGTAGTAGTGTAGGTACTTCAAAACATTGAAATTTTAATCACTACTGGGAAGTTGCTGGAATATCATGGTCAAGGGCTTTGGGGGCGGCATTATATTATTTGTGCCAACAGCAAAAGATGTTAATATGGAAAAAAAGATAAACCACCATACAAATTTACACTCACAAATGTTAACAAGCACATTTTTATTATTTTTCATTCAAAGTTATTTTAGTAACCTTCTGGCGTAAGAATGTTCTAGATGACATACCATTAATTCATACAACTCAAAAGCCAATTTCATTTCCAAAAGCATATTTAGTTTGATGAAATATTTTAACATGTTTAACTTAAAATACTTTTACTGAAAACATTTTTCTCTTACTGCCTAAATACAGTAAGTACTTTATTTTTATTTGCAGATTAATAAGTTACTGCTCTCATTAGTTTCTCTAAAGATCAAAAAGAACTATTTTAAGGACATATGCTTTTCAAACTAAATTAGCTAAGGAACAAAAGATAATAATATTATCTATGTTAAATAGCATTTAAAACAATCACATTAATTATTTAAAACAATAGCAACAAAAATATTTAGTTGGAATGAGTTTAGCCTTATTTAGGGTTTTAGTATAACCAAGGGAACAGTGCAGCAAAATGAATTGATTACTTCCTCAATTTGCATTCCCTAATTCTTCAAAAATCTAGGCAAATTTTTTAAAAAAGTTCCTAAAACAGTTTCATTTCTCAGGATGCATAAACCAGTTTCACAACTTTTACCTATTTCACAATTAAAGTGCCTAAGAGGAAAGTAATATTAACAAAGACTATATTTAGTGATGTATTCCTTTACAGTTAGCAATTCATACCCCTCCTCTAGATTCTTTATAGAAGTTAAAATCCAGTTATTTACAGGTAAATAAATTATCCCCACACCCCCAACATTATGATTCTAGCCTTTCTTCTCATCTCCTAATTTGACTGTGATTCATTTCCCCTAAATTTTTCCCTCCACATCACCATGCTTCAGATTTTAAGGGTGGCAGATTGCAGGAACATACTTCCAGTGACTACAAGGATATGGATTGAGGAAAATTACTGTAAATGCTTTTGCTTAGGATTAATCATCAGATTTTAAGGATTGATGACAAAAACCAGGGTCTGAAGATTTGGGAGTATTACTTCATACTACTGTCACAATATGTGTTTTCCCCTAAGAATTAGATTTATGGTCAAATAAATAAAAATAAGCATTAAAATTATTATGAAGCTAGTGACAGGGTGTTTTGTTGAAAAGAAAAGTTTTTAAAATTAATATTTACTTACTATTGAAATTCTACAAAAACAGGTAAGTTTTGGGAAAATCTTTTTAATTGAATCGTTTTTAGAAAATAACTTCTTACAAGGTCAATTTGGGTCCTATTACATCACCAATACATTTTCTTGACTAATTTCAAGAGGTCTTCATGGAACTTCATCCTTTTCTAAATCCCCATTTTAAAAATTCATGTCATTAGCTCTACAAAACATTAAGACTTTGCCCTATGGTGGAAAAAGCCCTGGACTGGTTATAATAGGTCATGTGAATTAGAGCTGAAAGTCTAGCCTCTTTATTGTTATGGATGGGAAAACTGAGACCTTGCCTTCAATCTCCATTCATTCACATAACATTTAACAACCTAACTTTTCAAAGGTACTTTATCCTTAAAATGGGCAACAGTAATCAGATTACCTACATCATAAGACTATTGCAGGGGAAAATACTCTATAAATATATGCAATGCTATGGTTATCATAATAACTTTTCTATTCTCCCAAAAGATGAAGAATGTTTTCATACTAAGTACATATACATTATAGTCATTTCATCCAAACTACTGTCCAAGCAGTCAAATTATTTAACATATTCATGGGTGATAGAAGAGTCATTATGACATTCATGTATAAAACAATTCTTGCAAAGCATAATTTCTGCATTTCAGAGTATAACATTTGAATTGTATGAAACATTTATCATATTAAAAATATTCATGTCAAGCTTTTGCATTCTTACAAGTATGACTGTGAACACTTGAAAATGCTTTGAAAACATTAAGAAATCCCTAATCTTGTTCCAATGATTTTTGGTTAATCCCATTTATGCACAGATTTCCTAAGTTAGGGCTATCTTAAAACATTTTAAGTTTGGAGAGAGAATGCTGCAAATGTCTAATATGGCATATTCTAAATGTAGAATGGAAATTTACAATGATAAGAACTAATTAAACTTGTAGGCTAACAGAGCTAGAAAATATGTAAGATATTGATCTGTAACAAACTATGATAATATAATTTAAGCATGCTATAAAACTGTTCAAATCATTGTTCTTTGTAAACACCTGTGATAAAACAATCTATACTACTGAGGTCCCTCTCTTCAGAAGGTATGCTTAAAAATTATCAGTCTTGGGAGGCTAGGTGGCGCAGTAAATAGAGCACCGGCCCTGGAGTCAGGAGGACCCGAGTTTAAATCAGACCTCAGACACTTAACACTAGCAGTGTGACCTTGGGCAAGTCACTTAACCCTGCCTTCCCCCCTCCAAAAAAAAATTATTAGCCTTCATTTTTTCCTATTAAAGTTATAAGATTCACTTTCATAGTAAAATGGAAGTTTTAATTCATAATTACTTTTTTTTTTTTTTTGGCTTTTTGGAGGGCAACTGGGGTTGAGTGACTTGCCCAAAGTCACATGGCTAGTTTTTGTGTCAAGTGTCTGAGGCCGGGTTTGAACTCACATCCTCCTGACTCCAGAGTCAGTGCTCTATTCACTGCGCCACCTAGCTGCCCCTCATAATTACTTTTTACATTTATTTTTCTTTTTTCTTTCACAATCATTTTAAATATGGCATTTTTTCCTCTGAGAACTAACTCCTCACATGTACCAACTTCATTTAAAGTTATTACAAAGAGACTGCTTAGAGTTTAGTCTGCAAATGAGAGAAGGTTCTCTTTAAATACCTGAAGCTCTGTTTTAAAAAGAGTCAAACAAGGATTTAATTTCTTCTTTTTTTTTCCCGAAAATTATTATTATAACACAATGGACTCAAACACACTTATAGGATAAAGACTGTTTGTGGTTAGGCAACAAGTTCTAGGATTTCAGAGATCATTGTGATGGTGGAATTAACATTAACCTGGTGGAATAAAATGCCTATGATAACAAAGTAGTAAAAAACAAAAGTTAAACTGCTACCTATAGGCTGTTGAATATAAAGTACACAAATGGCAAATGAAAATAATTAGGAATTTAACTATGCATCAGTGTATGGAAAGAAATTGAGACTGTTTTAAATGCCATTAGTTTTCATATTACTGAATGAGATTATTTGGACTCCTACATATTAATAAGGCAGAGTACAAGTTTTCAACTGCTTTAAAAGGAGTACAAGTTTTCAACTGCTTTAAAAGGAGTAACTTTCATATTACTTTAACAGTAACTTTAGATACCATCGTACTGACATAATAATAGTGAATAATTTTAATATTACTACATTTAAGAAATAAATGGTTAGCAACATTAGTCTGGAAACAATTTTCCAATCAAGAATTAATTGTGGATAAATACAAAAATCTACTTCATCTACAGGGTAAAATAACTGCTCACAAATATCCAAGCAACTGAAACTGCGACACAAATAAAGACTTGTCCTCCACAGTAGCAAGAAACTCCTATACTGTCGATTGAATTTAACATCGTTTCAAATATGCTGAAACAGAAGCCTAAAAACAAAATTCATATCATTTTTCAGATTCAGATATACTTTCTAATATCTGAAGACAGTTATCTTTGTGATAGGCCATATGGCATTCCTGACAACTATCCACCACAAAGAACTATGTGAGATAAGGCCCCCAAATAGTCTCTCTTGCTTTTCAAAAAATTAAATTCAGAGAAACCTTAACCCTCTGTGGACAAAACAGACCTCACTGTTGTGTCACAACAGGGTGTTTGTGACTCCCTTTGGCTAGTGTTCAAGAACAGATGGGTTTCCAGATAAATTGATGCATTTAGATCACCAATTATTGTTTCCATGTCATTTGTGGATTTCTTATACATGGAAGAGTTTGCATTTTACAGGAAAATATAAGAACTTTAACTTTCCTTCTGAGAGCTTAGGTGGAGTGTTATGCAGGACAATTAACAACTTGATATGATTTGATTTTAGTCTCCCCCAGAGATCAACACAGGTTCAATAAATTCTGTTGAAAAGAAAAGCTTTATGTTTTTGTAACAAGATTTTCATTCCACTGAAAGTTATTTTCAACATTCTTTTGCCTTAATAAGGGGACAAGAAGAAGAAGAGATGACTTCTTGGAAGGGAAAATTCAACAACTTCTTTTATGCCAGAATGGAATTTCAGGGAAAAATATCTGAACTCTCCTCAAAAATGAGAATTTTTACCTGGAAGCAATGGTACCAAACTGCTTGGACTAGTTTTTCAAATCACAATAGATAACAATGTGACATTCAATGCAATATGCATCTGATTAGATGAGTTTTCAATAAGTGTTCATAATGAGTTCACCTCTGGCAGGAGTGCCCAACTGAAGAATTTTGGGTTTCTAAATTTTTTTTTTTTTGCTTTTTGGAGGGCAGTTGGGGTTAAGTGACTTACCCAAGGTCACATGGCTAGTTTTTTGTGTTAAGTGTCTGAGGCCGCATTTGAACTCAGGTACTCCTGACTCCAGGGCCGGTGCTCTATTCACTGCGCCACCTAGCTGCCCTGAGTTTCTAAATATTAAAAAAGTTTCATTTCACAAAATTTATGAGAGGAAAAAAATTTAAATCAAGAAAGGAGTCAAAGCAGGAGAAGCACTGAATATCAAACGCTTGTTTATTGAGTCCTTTCCCCAGAGGCATCAGTTTATTTCATCCTTCACTACATCTTATAAAGGAGTTTTCTTCCTTTCCCTAGATACTGGTTCTTAGGTAGTTAACCTTGTCATTAAGAAAATAAGAGGGAATTCTTAAACACAGCTTAAATAAAGCTACTTACAAAAACCTTAAGTGACAAATAGCATGTCTCAGATATGTATCTTTTAGATGATTTAGAAATAAGGACTGAGGACTGTCAATTAAAAGAGGTCAGCTTTTAAATTAGGAGAGCATGGACATTGTTACCTGTCCTGATCTCCAGATAAGGGAAGAGTTTATGACCCAATAAGAGATAAAGAGGAACATGGGAAGTAGAATGGATAATTTTGATTACATGAAATTCTCAAATATAACCAATGTAACCATCATAGAAGGAAAGTAGAGAATCGGGGAAAGTTTTTCTGATGTAAAGGCTTCATATCTCAAATATAGGAAAGAAATCTGCTTCTAAGCTGACCATCAGGGAAAGGAAGGAAGGGAAAGTAATAAGCATTTATATGGTACTTATTATAAGCCAGCACTATGCTAACCACTGTGCAAATATTGAGTCATTTGATCTTCACAACAACTCTATGAGGTAGATGCTGTTATTATTCAAATTCTACAGTTGAGGAGCAGGCAAACACAGACTACATGAGTTGCCCACGGTCATATAGCTAACAAATGTCTGAGGCCACATTTGAATTGAGGTCTTCCTGATTTTAGGCCTAATGCTCTCTCCACAGCACCATGTAGCTGCCATCCCTGTGTCACCAGCGTCATACAATAGACAGAAAAAAGCTGTAAAGGCAGAGCACCTGGGTTCAAATCATACTTCTTTGATGCTTATCTACATGACTTTGGATACTTAACCCTCAGTCTCAATGTAAAAGGGATTACACAATGACAAAATGAAGGGATTGAACTATATGGCCTCTTAAATCCACCCCAACTCCAGATCTTGGAGTGTATAATACAAAATTATCATCATTAATTCTAGTGGGTGCTTAGGTTTTTCTTTTTACCTGTGGTTGTTATTTTGTGACAACATAAGGTTTCCAATAAAAAAGTAGTTTATCATTACATTTGTAAAGAGGCTGTGGTCAACAACTCAACACTTGGAGTATATAAAATAGTAATGCCCCTCTAGTTTCTAATGGGCATCAAAATAAGTGTTCTCTCTCTTGCTCAGGGATATTGGTAATGACTACCTGACACTTTAGAAAAAAAAAAAGCATCAGTATAGAAGATAAGATCTAATCACTACTGACATTTTAAAAGGCACATGAAACAATGCATTTTCTTTATTTTCTGGATAAAGCAAAAGATTTCCCATATGATTCCCAATATCTTGACAAAAAGACAATTTCCCATAATTTAGCAGATTTAATTTTTTAAATCATATTTTGTTGTTTGTTTCTTAATCCTTAAAAAAAAAAAATCCTTTACTCACTGAGGATCTGATTGTCACAATTAACAGATTACTAAATTTCTCTGGTCTTCTGACTTATTTTTTTTTTTAACCTGAAATTCAGATGGTTGAATCTGCAAGTCCATAAAGCACAATTAACAATAGTTAGAGTCTGTGGGAAAGAACAAGTTAAAAGACTTGTGATGAACTTCAAAGAAACAGCAAAGGTTCCTAAAATTGAGTCATTATGGGATTTGGTCAACTGTTTTGTCAACCATAGGAAACTCTATTAGAGAAAGGTAATGGAAAACTGGGATAAATGGAAACTTTTTAAAGTGAATAAGTATAAATTTCAGGATTTCTCAAGCATCACTTTTAGGATTTATAAACAATTTTTTATTTATAAGCAATCAACTTTGTACACAGTGAAATTTCCAAATATTTGACATATTAACTTTTAGGAAACTACAGAGGTGAATAGAAAATTGGTAAATTGAGTTTCAGTATAAAGTGATGTTCTTAGGGGAAAATGACCCAAACTACATGCACAGGATAATAGCTAAAAGGAACCAATTAAGAACTAAAACAAGGACCCTAGGATGGTTTCCTGAAACATCAGTTCCAGTTCTAGAGAAGTCAAAACCATAGTTATTAGCAAGAAAGACACTGAAACACATTTTAAAAATCTGACCTTTGACCAAAATCACAGTGTATCTGCATCTGGAAAATTCTGTATTCTAGTCATTGCAAAGATAAAATGGAACAGGCAAAGATACAGAGAAAGACATTAATGTGATCAAGAAAATGAAGAGTAATTAAAAGAAACTGCAATTTTTGGCGTACCTAACCTCTGAGACTGACATGGCATAGAAACCCCATCAAGTTATAATACATGTTTTGGGGTCTGTGATACAGAATGCTTGGCTGGATAGACAGGCTCTAGGTATAACACAGAGTGAACATTATTGTTTTTCACTGTTAAGTTTACTTCTCCACCAAAAGTTTAAAAGTCCTTAAAAATTATTTAAGACTTTCTTGTCAGAAATTTGAGAAACTTCAGGATAGAACAGAGCAATCATTTTGGATGATTAAAAAATTAGGTCTTGATTAAACTGTGCCTTTAATGTTAACTGCATGTTTATCAGTGTTATTCAAAAATATCTTATGTAATTAGGTATGAATGGTATTTTTTTTTTATTAACTATGCTTCTGCTGAACATTACTGCAATTGTCTTACCTTAGACTCTGGTCCTAGGGCAGGACATTTGGGAGTGCTCAAGCATTCTAATAGTGAGTTAGTATGTAGTGTATTATTCATTTGCATACTCAAGAATGAGAACACTGGGAAGGTACATGAATTCGTTTGTCCAAGTTTCAGTAAAGGAGGCCTCTCTAAACTCATTTTACAAAAGGTGCTGGAAATACAAACCTGAAAAACTTCTTTAAATTAGTTTAACAAAGGTAATCTAATGCGACCCAATGCTTATTTTTTTCCATATCTGTAAACAGGTGTGGAAATGAATAGAACAAAGCAAGCATAAAACTCTTATATTCAGTTGCCAACGTCTAAAGCAATCTGGCAAGAAAAACTTTAAATATTTATTACTCACAATGTCTTTGTTAACATTTTGTGTGTATTAACCCTTCATTGTCTTTTACAAAGCATAATTTAATTTCTAATTTTAAATTTCATATAGCACATAAATGCTCTTTTAATTTAGCCATTCATAAAGTCAATGAGCATAAACTGATTAAAACATTTAAAACCTCTTATTTACTAACTCCATTTGTCTTTGGCACTTACTTTCCCATGAAAAGGAACTGTTTCATTTCCACATTGACTATTTCCATATTCTCATCACTCCTGCTATCTAAATGTAATATCATTCAAATCCAGAAGTTTTAAAATATAACTGTATGGAGTTTAAATTCCACTAGATTGTGTTTTTAGGTTGCCATATTCTGGCCCAAGATAACAGGGTTAAAAATGGAAATGTACATGTAGAAACAGTTGGATGTGTCAGACTTCAGGAATGTATGATGTACAGACAAGTCTCCTGGTGACCACCCATTTAGTGGGTTGGATGAAATCTCAAGCCTTTCTTTGTCCAGCACAGTTAATAGCAAAGAAATAGAATGACTAGAAAAGGAAAATGAATGATGGCCCAAGAAACAAAGTAGTTATATTCAAATGAGGTAATATTTTCAAAGTGCGTTAGTACTGTGGTTGGCATGTAGTAGGCACTTAATAAATGCTTGTTCCATTTCCTTCCCAAATACAATAAAAGCTTCCTTTGGATTGGAAACACTAAGGATTCCACCATAAATAATATCCCTTTGCTTAGTCAGTCAACATAATTTCTTAGTTCTTTTTTTTTTTGGAGGGCAATTGGGGTTAAGTGACTTGCCCAAGGTCACATGGCTAGTAAATCTGTCAAGTGTTTGAGGCCGAGTTTGAACTCAGGTCCTCCTGACTCCAGGGCCAGTGCTCTCTTCACTGTGCCACCTAACCGCCTCAACATAATGTCTTAAATGTCTTCTATGTCTTGGGCACTGTGTGTCATGCTGGCAATACAGACAGGTTAAAAAAAAGACTCTGCTCTTTAGGAGATCACAAGTCTAACGGAGAGACAACATGCATTCACAATTATGTACAAATAAGATAAAGACAGGAAAAACTGGGAGTAGTCTCAGAAAAAAGGTACTATACAATGGGCAGTTTTTTGAACTAGTATAAATATATAGAGTTGAAATGTCCTGTTTCTTAACAGTATTCATAATTCTATTCCCAAAATAATCATAGAATGGTTGAGTGGGAAGGGTTTGAAGAGCTGCTCTGGTCTAAATCCCTTATTTTTATTAAAGAAGGAAAATGAGATCTAGAAAAGGGATGTCATATAAGCAGTCTGTGGAGAACCCAAGTTCAAAAACTATGATTACACTGAAACTTCTGGGGATCCCAAACTATAATCTGCAGTATAATCTAAAATCACAACATATTTTAGAAGGATATTTATGTACTACTGCTACAGATTACTTAGTCTGGATTGTGTGAAGTCTTACTATTGTATGGCTGCAGAGGAAAAAAAAAGAGCATGTCTGCCTGCAGCTGGGTGTGGTGGCCAAATGGGGATCAAGTCCTTTGTTTCTGAAAAGAGAAACCCTGGTAAAGCTATCTCCCTTGGACAACGCCTTAGAGAGATGCTAGAAAGATGTGTTTAACATGTGT
Source organism: Pseudocheirus occidentalis (assembly GCA_028646575.1). Taxonomy (NCBI): domain Eukaryota; kingdom Metazoa; phylum Chordata; class Mammalia; order Diprotodontia; family Pseudocheiridae; genus Pseudocheirus; species Pseudocheirus occidentalis. Next base: position 139,620,952 of record CM053593.1, on the reverse strand, counting down.
CACCAATGCTCACTATCAAAGTTCATCAGTTTAACTCTTTGCAAACAAGTAAGTAATCTGTTCCCAATGGCAGGAAGTTGTTCTATGGAACCAAAGCAGTTGCAGCCAAGTTTAATACAAACCCTCTAGAGTCCACGTTGACAAATTCTTGAACAAGCCCTGTGGTTACAGGGAAGCTGGTTTCACTCTGACTCACTCCTGTTCAAACAGTTTACTGGAAATGGAGGGGAGGGGGAATTTTCAGAGAAATCATGTGATGGCCAGACAAACCACAACCAGCAAAAGGTTCAGCAAAGTCAAAAACAGGTCTCAGTAACAACTGACACTCAGGCCTTCATATGACACTTGATAATTTGAAAATGAGAACCATTTTATCTAAGAACTTCTACACTATTAACTGTTTTCACAGCTGATGTTTCTCTTTAAGGAAACAGGAAAATAATATACGAAAGCAAACAAAGCAACAAGCAGGGTGATAAGGGCAAATGTCAAGATATTTTTTTGAGTCAAATTGTGCTCTTTGCATAGATAACTATAAAAAAACAAATTCTAAAGCACTTAGTGTAGAAACAGATTATATGAACAACCACTTCCTAAATGCTTCCCTGAAATTTCTAAATTCAAATGTCAAACTCATATTCTCCAATTATAAGATTATACCTTAAAAATCCATCATTAGCATCAAATACTGAGAGATAGGGCTTGGGTAGGGAGGGGGAAAATGGCATGGAGAACAGTTACTATAATGCAGCAAAGGGAAAAAGTCCCAGCATAGGTGGAGGGTAAAGGAATTGAGGAGAAAGGGAGGCTAGTCATTAATACTGGCAATTGTTAGTTTTATTTATTTTCACAGATAAAATACAAGTTGCCACTTTAAACTCCTAAAGAGTATTTTTAAAAATCTTATTAAGTTTAAAGTAGGATTTTTTTCCCTTTTCGAGAAATTCTGATACAAAACCACTGAGTTGTAAATGATTTTTAAATTTGTAAATATGATACATCAAGATGTTAAGTAGAAAGCTTTAATTATTCAAATAAACACAATCCTAAACAGAACCTGAAAAAAAAAAACCACCTCTGGAAATTAGATTTAAAATCCAGAAACTGTACTATTTAGGCATTATTCTGAATAATAAACTGAGATAAAGATCTGGATGTGACTTATGGTTTCCAAAGGACAGGGAACTTCAAAATGAAGAAACTCCTTTGCAGTATAGGTCAACATCTTCTCTGCAATTTATAGTCTGAAAGAGTTTCCAGAAGCTGAAAGGTTAAACAACTTGTTTCAGGGTCATACAACTATGTGTCAGAAGGCAGAACTCGAACTTGGGTCTTTATGGGTTCCAGTTCAGCCTCATAACCACTATGTCATGCTGCTTCTCAATCATCTAACAGAAAATGGCAAATTCCTTAATTCTAGGTATTTCTGTACTACACACCACAACATCATATTCCAGAATACCAACATAAAGAACATGATACCACAGAGGGGGAAAATTACATAGCTTTAAGAAATCAATATTAAAACCAAATCAATGAAAGAGATTACTTTTCCATTTCTGTTTTGTCAGTTACTAAATAGAGCAAGAGGTATACAGTAACAAGTAAATTTTACATAGTCAACAATTTAACATCGTTTTAGAAAAGTGACCTACTTAAGTAACAAGTAACTTAGATCAACAGTTATGTTCAATTAACTTAAATAATGCATTTTTCAAGATAGAAACATATAACATTCCCAACTTAGGTAAGCTTTAAATTTAAGAAGAAAAAAAAATTCTAAAACAAACAAAAAAACCATCCTTAGAAAATAATCCAATCCCCAAACCAAACAAAATAATAGAGAAATTTAACTGGTTCTAGAACACAGATCTAGCATCAATCCTTTGCAGTAAATCATACAAAGTCTTTTATTCTTCCATAAATTCTTTTATCCTTGCATTCTTATTTTTCTCTCCATAAATGATAGAACTTGACTCTAAAAGACCACAAAAAAAAATTGCCAGAGAAGTGTTATATAACTCAAAGTTATCTTCTATATAGTATATCTTTACCTCTTCCAAATGATTATAAAACTCAGACGTTTTAATCAGTCTTCTTTGTAAAAAACTTTTTTGGGGGGTGCTATATTTACATTTAATTGTTCTTGTCACAATTTTCCAAAAGAATAAGTTTCAAGATTAAAGAAATAATCCTAATATAACACTGAATTCTCTAAGACCACAAGATTTGGAACCAAGAGAGCTAAATTCAAATCCTGGATCTGCTATTTATTACATGTCACCTTCACTTATAATTTCCTTATCGGTAAAATGAGAAGGTCAGACTAGACGACCTAAGGTTGCTTCTAGTTCTAAATCTATGATCCTACTCCATTATTATTATTTATGTAAGACAGTATTAAATAATCACCTAAAGAATATTTAAAATATTCACTTAGCGGCAAGCACAGGATATATCAAAACCAATCTGGGCCTCACTTAAATTTTTTTCTTAATTCATTTTCTTATTTTTTTTTGAGCAAATGACAAAAACCCAGTTTACCAGATTTACTTTTTTTAATTTTTTTTTTTTGCCTAGGCTTAACATTACATATTTAAACAATTGTCAAAACTTACTACGTTTTGCAGGATTCATGCACAACTAGAAAACATCCTTAATTTATTTCAAAACAGAAATGTATTACCATTAACACATTAATACCTTTTACTACTAAATACTTTTTAAAAAATTGAAATAAAAATAAAAAGGATTCATCCTGGAAATGTTAACTTCACAGCAGACTTAAACTAATACTTGGCTCACATTTCAAACAAAATGGAAAAGATTCATGCTGGTGTTAGTGTACATTTTGCCCTAGCACTACTAAAGGATCACTGTTCACCTTGGATTAATTTTAATAAAAAGCAAAGTGCATACAGAAATTTACAACAATTTTAAAGACAAAAAAAAAAGGTCCTATTAATGTGGTCCTAACAATAAACTCAAAAGTCTATGACAAACAGGTGCTTCAATGAGCCATTTACATATACTTTAGATTAGGTACAATAATACTGAGAGTTCTTTTGAAAATGTTTCTGTTAATCCTCAAATGGTGCTTGTAACAGTTTAATATTTCTGTTAAATGTGTGCGTTGAATTACTTTTTTTTTAATTTTAATTTATTTTCTTGGTTACATCATTCATTTCCACAAAGTTTTGAGTTACAGATTTTCTCCCCTTTTTGCCCCTACCCCCCAGCACAGAACATTGATCCCACTGTAAGGCCCCTCCCACAATCTGTTCC
>CM053593.1:139567054-139617167 GCA_028646575.1 Pseudocheirus occidentalis | reverse complement strand
TGCCCGTAGTGCTTTCTGTCTTGTGGAGAGTTTTGGAGCTTGAAAATCTGTTTAGCGTCCCATTTTATGAGTTTTTTAGCGTGTTTGTGTGGGAGCTGCGGTGCTTTGCTGCTTCTAAGCCGCCATCTTGGCTCCGCCCCCTTGTAATAGCTTCTTGATTAGTCATCCTTCCATAAATCCTCCCCCACTAATTTATCCTACAACGAGCCGTGAAAGTGTTGTAGCCATTTTAGCTCCTTTACTTAAACTCCAGTGACTCCCTTCTCTCTCCAGAATCAAATATAAAATCCTCTGTTTGGTTTTTTAAAGCCCTTCACTCCATAACCTCTTCCTAACTTCCCTGTTTTCTTTCATTCTACTAATTCCCTTCACATACTGTGATCCATAAACATGAGTCTTCTTGCTGTTCCTTGAACACTGTACTTCTGTCTCCCCATTCTGTGCCTTTTCACTGGCTGTTCTCCATGCTTGTAATGCTTTACTCCTCCTCACCTTTGCCTTCTGGCTTCCTTCAGGAACAACTCAAATCCCATCTTCTGCAGGAGGCTTTTCCTGGTGCTGCTCCCTACTTTACCGAACCCTTCTTTCTCTCCCAATCCCCCTCCCCTGTATCTTCCCGTGTGTGTGTGTGTGTGTGTGTTAGTAATGTTAACAGCTACAGTCTCTTTTCAGCCCCATTGTTTAACAAGTGCCTTGGTACTCAGAAAATGATTTAATGAATGCTTATTGACTGACTTTAATAAACGTAGATGACTCTCATGTCTGTTTTTAAGAGCTTCAATCAGAATGTCTTTGGTTAAATAATTTATTTCAGTAAACTTGTTGAGCACTTTCCATGTGTAAAATACTATGCTTAGGTCTTGGGGATTTAAAGGTAGAAAAACAAAGCATTCCTTTTTCTTCAGTGAGCATACATTCTATTGGAATATGATATACAAGGTTCTAAAAAGTGTCAAGCATATTATGTATCTTTTACTAATTAACAGTTTTTTAAAGCATATTTAAAATATGTTGTGGGTTTTTATTCTTGGTACTCAGCCTCTACTTTCATTGTCCTTTTAATAGCAAGTTCTGGGATTTTATTATAGTCAAAATGTGTGGGATGAGCCTCATTTGGAAACTTCAGAGATGGATACAAAATATTTAAATATATTATATGGCCTGTTGACCATTTTGTTTTTGTAAAGCAATCTGAAGAGGATGTGAGCCAGTTTGATTCAAAGTTTACACGTCAGACACCTGTTGACAGCCCAGATGACTCAACTCTCAGTGAAAGTGCCAACCAGGTCTTTCTGGTAAGATAGGACTTTCATGCATCTCTGGGAAATGCAAAGATAAGGGTTCCCCTCAACAAGAAAAGTCAATTTGGGATGGTTTTCTTGCTTTACAACTCATGTAAAATATTTGAAAGATTCTTTTTAGAAATTTTTCCCAGAGTAATACATTTGGACTCAGAAAAATGGCCCTTAATCCAGTACCATATGTAGTAGATGTAAGAGTTTAGAAACCACTGTGCCAGCAGCATACTTTTCATGGCTAGCCTATCAACTGGCTTCTACCTGGGGAGTAAAGATGACGTACTGTTTGGGGAGTAGAGAATGCTATTTTGCAACTTCCAGTCTGTGAGTGGGAGGAGAGGATAATGATCTTTAGAGAAAGGGATTCATTTAAACCTCATATACGTAATACTTAAATACCAGAAACAGACTGCAGTTGTATCCTTTATTTGCTAGAGAATCTTTACACTTCTGAAGATCTCTTTCAAATAACATTTCTTAACTTAACCATATTTTAACTAGATTTCTTCTTTATCTGGGCGGGGGGGGGGAGTTAAAACCATGAGATTAGAAAGGGTTTTTAAAAAAATTAGTTCTAGGTCTGGTGTGGTGCTGAGTTCTCTGAATTTTACCAAAAAGTGTAGTTGAATAAAAGGATAACTTTTAAGAAATAAATGTCACTTAGCAATATTTTTTTTTTGTTTCTTACAAAAAATGAAAGTGCTTCATTTGCTTCTCAAAAATTGGCTTAGCCACAGAACCTTTCCCTTCAGTGGTGCAGGATAGTATTTCAGCTAGTAGTCAGTAGACAGCATCTGGAAGTATCTTTATTCAAGGATGGGAAAAATCAAAAGTGGTTTAAAGTGAATTTCACACAGGTTACATTAGTCTCTGGCTGAGATCTTTATTTCCTCTCCAATAGCAAAATTTTAAATTACTGAATTCAATCCATTTCAATGGAAATTTATTATTGTATTGCCTAACTCTTTATCATTACACTTACTTTTTTTTCTTGTACTTGATATTAATGGACCAAATCTTTTATAAAGTTTGTTATATTGCCCTTGGACCTTTGTGCCTAAAGTGTTCCTCTTACTTATCCAGAGGTCAGCCTTCGAGCAATTTCAAGCCTCTGGGACACAGCCCCAAACCTGGAAGTATGAGGAAAAAGGCCTTTGAGCTGCAGAAGTAGTGGTCGCAAAGCCCTTCCACTAAAAACGTCATGTATTTTGTCTTACTTTTAGTAAGGCCTTATGATATTTAACACATAATTCTCAACCAGCTTGATTATCTGGTTTCCCAGCCTACAGCAGATTAGGAGCAGCAATTTAGAAGTGGGATGGAGGTGGGGCTGTTAACTGCTGTCTCAGTGTGCCTGCCTGAGAAGTGACAGTCTGACAGTGAGGTAAGAGACAGAAAAACTAAAAAGAAGACACAGAACTCTGTATTATTATGTACTACAACAATAACTGTTCATAGTGATGGCCTGAAGTCATCAAGAAAAAGCTAAATTGTGTTTGTCCTTGATTTAAGAAGGCAGGCAAGTGTACAACCAATAAATTTTAGAAAGATTTCCATTTAATTATTTTGTTTTGGCACTTGAATGGATAAGTTTCACTTAAATCTAGAAAACTTCATTTATGTGAAACTTCATTCTATGATGCCAGATGAAGCAGATGCATGTGTTGTGACCCAGGGCTTACAAGTCAGAACATTGCTGATGTCTTTCACTTGCCCATGAGAAATTGTTCAGTGTATTGGTTTAAATTCCTATTAAAAAAAGAGTGGAAACGTGAAATTGTTTACATCTTTCCCAATGCTTAAACATGCTATAGAATAAATGTTTTCTTTGCTTTTCTGCCCCTTGAGGTGCAACAGGGTTTTTGTTTTCTGGTACATAAGAAACCTGATAAGGTTTCTTCCGAGGCATGTTTTTAGGGATAGTCTGGGAGGAGGTTGGCAAGTTTGAAAATATATCTGGAAAGGGTGGGTAGAGTATATATATATATAGAGAGAGAGAGAGAGAGACTGGTGATTTTGATACACTTATGTTTGGTATGTCAGATTAAATAATTTAAGTTTTCTTAGTGTGCATGTTGTAACAGGACTATTGCCGTGTTTTTCAGGGTTTTACATATGTGGCTCCATCTGTACTTGAAAGTGTGAAAGAAAAATTTTCATTTGAACCAAAAATCCGATCACCTCGAAGATTCATCGGTAGCCCTCGGACACCTGTCAGGTATTTGCCAGCATTGTAGAGTATGGTGCCCTGGTTTGTTTCTCCATAGGAGAGGTAGATGGGCTTTCACATTCTTATTTTAATATTAATTGTAGTGCTTTAAAGTTTGCAGGCTTCTTATTTTCTGCTCTTTCCTTTCACTCAGTTGATTTAGTGCAGCATTTTTTGTTCCTCATATTGCAAGTGATTAGTGGTATATTTGTCCTTGATTCATAAAAGCCAGTTTTGCCATCTCATTTATTTTAATGTAAATTATTTAAGATTGATATTACCCTTGAGACAGCTACTAAATGCTATTTCTTCCTTATCTTAAAGCCCAGTCAAATTTTCTCCTGGGGATTTCTGGGGAAGAGGTGCTTCAGCCAGTGCAGCGACTACTCAGACACCTGTGGATTATCCCATGGAAACAAGTGGAATAGAACAGATGGATGTGACGGTGAGTGGAGAGGCATCAGCACCACTTCCAATTCGACAGCCTAATTCTGGGCCATACAAAAAACAAGCGTTTCCTATGATCTCCAAACGGCCAGAACACTTGCGTATGAATCTATGACAGCAACATTTTCAACAAATTTCAGGCAAAAAACAATGGGACGTGAACATCCTACAAGCTGAAATTATATGAGGGCTCAAAGGGTGACAGCTTCAGAGGGCCAGTGTCATATTGCACAGGACGGTTTGGAAAGAGGAAAAACCTGGGTGTTTCTTTTCTTTTCTTTTTTTTAAAAATCAATCAATGGTGCAAAAAGACTTAAGAAAAATAGTATTGCCGAACTTTAGGCACATCAGTTAACTGATTCCCAGTGACATCTTCTCACCTTATCAAGGATTTTCATGTTGATGGCTTCCAACTGACAGTATTAAGGGTAGGATGTTGCCTCAGAATCACTGTTGTCATGATTGTGTCAAGAAAGGTTAACTCCTTCATGGGGCAAAATATGAAATGCCTATACTTGCAAATGAGGACAAATTAGCATGCAAGCTTGGTCAAACTTTTTTCCAGCAGCGTGGAATCAAAGATAAGAGATACAATTGATGTTTTATGTGCAAAAACTTAATCTTTTTTTTATATAAATATATATTTTTCAAATAGATTTTTGATTCAGCTCATTATGGAAAAGCATCCCAAACTTTAAAATGCAAAATGATTGGTTGGTGTGAAGAAAGCCAGACTACTTCTGTTTCTTTTGGTGAAATAATAAAATGGTAAATGAATCACTGTTAACTACAGCTTTGGCTCGTTGGAGGGATTGGGGGTGAGCTTAAGATTTTCTTAGGGCACTACTCATACTACTAGGAGAAATGGATCCATGCAGTCATTTCCACTGGCAGTGTTGCTGTGTTCTAAACTTAACTGGAAGCCATGGGATAGACATGAACTCAGCATCCTGTATTTCATCCTTATCCTTGGCCTGCATTTCACTGGAAAAAAAAATTTCACCTAGTTTTATTACCAATATTTGGTTCAATACACTATATGTGGTTAGTCTGTGGTGCCCTAACGAGAGTCTGGATAAAAATAAGGGCAGGCAGAGTCAGGGAAGATGGGACTGGGGATACTTCGGGGAATGAGTTTGCTCTCCAGGTTTTAGGTAACCTCATTACAGCTAACTGGTAAGATCTTAACATTTTTATTTCTTCTACTGTGTACGGTGTTTACCCTCCATTTCCATTTTTCCTCAACAGTTTAAAAAGTGTGGAAAAAAGTATACTTTTTTCCTCTGTTGGGGCTTAAGCATTTTCTGATTGTAAAAGTATTAGATGGCCTTTTGATGAATGTCTTCCACAGTAAAGAGACCTTAGTGGCTTAATTTAAGAAACATGTTACAAAGACGCTGGTTTTTTAAATTGTCATAAATTCTGTACTTACAGGTACAAAGGATAAAAATAAAGGTAACTTTACCTTACTTAAATATGTCCTGCCTTAAAGAAAGCATTTCCATGATTTTAGTTGGTTTTGTGAAAGGGTTAATATCAGCAAAGCTTTATAAGAGTGTGTGCTCAGGTGCATACTGGTGTAAGATGATCCATGCAATTTTGTCTTGTCACTCTTTTGTCATGTCTTGTCGTTAGTTAGCCTGTGCAAAGTCAACTTAACAATTCACAACCATAAGAATTTTTTTTTTAAATAGACACTGCTCATGCCAAACCTTTTTGAGCCATAGGATCCAAGCCATAAAATTCTTTATGCATATTGAATCCAGTCAATAAAAGGCAAGATTTGCTTTGTTTAAATTCAGTAACTCAAGGTGAAATCTTGCCACTGTATCCAAAAGTGGATTTAGAAGGAATTTTTTTTTTCCCACTTGTGGCAGTAACTGAAATGATTGCTAGTTCCACTTTGAAGATACTTTTTGGATCTGGAAAAAGACCATTTTTTTCTTTAAAGTTTTTCTATTGTAGCAGGTATTTTTAAGAACTTCCAGTATTGCTCTCAATTGATAGTAATAGTTCAAGACAAATTCAACTTCAGTGGCAACACCTTTGTTTTTTGGTTAATTTGTGGCATTTGGCAACAACGTAGAACTCAGTGATGGTTATATGTTGGCAGATGGGTTTTATTTTGAACTTTTGATATTCTATTGATTGTACCCAAGCATATGAAAGTGTACTGTCATGTATTTGACCAAATTCCAGTAATGTTTTCCCACTGCAAGTCTCCTTCAGTCCTACTTACTTAGAACATTTGCACTGTGATTGGCTAGTTATAACCATCCTATTCATAATTTAGCTTTTTAAAATTAGTACTAGTGACACTAATGGCAACCTGTTATTTTCTGGTCACATAAGAAGTGTGAACTATATATATCCACATATACTCTGTGTGTGTGTGTGTGTGTGTGTGTGTGTGTGTGTGTGTGTGTGTGTGGTGTATGTGTATGTGTAATCCAGTTTAATGGCCATTAAAAGTGAACTTGACTTCCATGCTGTCACATGCTAAGAAAAAAATCATACTTCATGATAGATATCCCTGACATGACTGTGAAAACATGGTGTCACAGACAGTAAGCACACACCTATGCAATATGGCTTATCCTATTCAATTCAACAAACATTTAAAAGGATTTGTTGAATTGAATCCTATATTTATTTGTAAAAATCCAAATGTAGTTTAAAGCCTAGTGTCATTACTAGTCTTAAATTTTCTAGGAGGAGCTTCAGTCTAGTTTATTATTATTTCGGGTAAGTGCTAGTATGTAGAAGAGCTTATCAGTGCTTTCTTTTGGTCATTAAAAAAATTTTTTTTTAAAGGCAACTATAGAATTTTTTTCATTTAAGTTTTTTTTTTAACCACAGTGTAATCACTGAGCTTCATGTGCTGATTTGATTTTATAGATTTAGTGCGTCATAGCTTTATTAATCTCAGCAGTTTACAAACCCTACTTTAACTCTGTAAAGTATTAAATCTTTAACTTGTACCAGAATTTTTTAGAAAAAAATTACTAAGATTTTTAGAAAGTATCCATTCCTTTCCCTTTCTAACTCCTTGCAATTAAGCTCATTTAATCCTTATAACTTGTTGGTGTCTTCCCCCCAATTCTATTTTTTGATGTAGACATAACTGGGGTAAGATGCATGTTTGGTATGCCACAATTTCAACTTTTATTAAAATCTAGGTAATATATGGTTATATCGTGAAAGGAATTCATGTACAGAGAAATGGTGAAGCAACAAAGCAACAAAACTTCATGTTTAACACAGGACACAGTATTTAGGGGAATTTTTAGTTATGTGGTCACTAGTTAAGATTTATTTATATAGCCCAAAGGGTTATTTATATAAGAAACACTGAGTTTATGAAGGATTGGCTCTTTGATGCCATATTTAAAATAGTGAATTTTTTACTTAAACTCAAGGAGTGGGGGGAGGTGGGAAAAGGGTGGTGTTGAAGAATAACCATTGAAGTTCAAGTCTCCTTTTCCAAATGAGTAGTAGTCACTAGCAGTCTGGAAAAAGACAAATATATACTAAAGTATTTGGATCCATATGTCTCTTGTTGGGAAAGAATATGCAGAACTGTTCATTTGTCTTAATTCATGACAGCACAAGATTTGTCTTAAAGGGATATGGTTGTTACATATAAGGGGGATGGTTCACCTGTGTTGTGTTTGCTCTTTTCAATGGTTCTTTTTTCTGCTATCCCAAGTTGGCTTTGCATCCATCTATCAGAATAAATTATTCAGCTGCCTTACTAGGAGTGGTATGAGGGTAACACCTTTTCTGCTTTTCATCTTGTATTTAGTTTACTGTAATAAAATATACTTTATTTCAGAATGAATGGATGTAAATAGCAATTAAATGCGAATTTGAATGAACATGAACTAGAAGTCATTTTATTTATTGTTCTAAGTCTAGTTAGAAATAATTGGAATGTATTCAAATTAGACAGATATGGTTAATATATAAGCCAGTTTTACTATGCATGTATGGATTGTTCAAATTAGACAACTGGCTTTTCTGACAAGAAAAGGCAACTACTTATTAAAATTCTGGTTCTAATTGCCACCTAATCCACATAAACAGTGCTATTTGAAAGTTAATTGTGCGCTGGTTGGTAGATTTGAATTGTTTGCTTGCCTTTTTAAAATGGAAACACTGTCTTGCTAAGATAGCTAGCTCTAAGTCCAGTAGTATTTTCAGAAGGCCTTGGATTAGACTTATAGATTCAGAACTGGTACCAACCTCAGAAGACAGTCATATAGTCTAACTTCTTCATTTTCAGGCGCAACTAAGGTCTGACTTTGTCTAAAGTCACACAAGTAGTAAACGTTAGAGGGATTTAAAACCAGGGCTCCTAAGGCTAGTGCTTTTTCTACTCTTGAGTCAGTCTCACCCATAAGAACAGCAATTATTGACATGTATGACAGACTACTGATAGAAGGTAGGCAAGTCTCTAGTTAAAGGAAGTCTCACTACATGACTGATCTCAGTTGTCTGTAATTCAGAATGTATTTTCACAAAGAAATTCCATGCTTTGTGTAGTTAGGTCAGGCACAAAGATTTATTTAACATCACTTATATATGTGCATTAAAACATTTCTATGGGGAAACATTCAGGGTTCCAACTTGGGAAGCCAAAGAATAGATCTCCACTTTTTGGCAGCGGTGCCAACAATTAGCACACTATCCTGTTCTTGGAACAAGGACTATAGATCTATCAGGTAGGAAACAGATAGATGAATGAAGATCAGTTAAGGGACTATCGGGAGTTGGCCTTTACACAGGTTTTCAAGTCCTTTGATTCCCCTTTTATCACTACTACTTTTTACTAGGGTCTTTTCCTTTCTTAACACACTTTGAAGACAAGAACGAAATCTTAACTTTGAAGTTTTACAGAGTGTTTTTTATGTTGATGAGGATGGTGGTAGTGCTGGCAGTAATTTTGAAGGGGATTTGGGGAGAAATGAGTGAAAAGAGAGGGGAAAGATTTAAGCTGCTTGAGGCCAGAGTGCAAAATTAATTTAAAAACAAAAGCTTTCCCACTCCACTCACCTTTCCTTTTTACTTATACTATAAAAATACTCAGGAGCTAAATCACTGAGACAGTACAAAATGGCTCGCATAAAATACACTTAAAATGCCTACCGTGGGCACTGCACTGGGAATAAATAAAAAGATGAAATAAGTCTATTTTTTTTTTGGAGGGGTAAGGTAGGGCAATTGGGGTTGTGACTTGCCCAAAGTCACATGGCATGTGTGTGTATGTGAGAAAGAGAAGTGTCTGAGACCACATTTGAACTCAGGTCCTCCTGACTCCAGAGGCAGCACTCTTCTTACTGTGCCACCTAACCCCGCCCCCCCCCCCCCCCCCCAATAAGTCTACTTTTAAGGAGTTTACAATGAGGATGAGATACATTTGCAGAGCTAATAGAAGGTAGAACACAGTATATGAAAGTCCAAAGTGTTAAGAAAAGTTTTGAGGACTAAGTCCAGTGTGGCACCTTGGACATCTGATCTCTAATAGGTGATCTGGAAATCCATTCCAGAAAAGTCATGCAAGATGAGGTTAAAAATAAGATGGGTAGGGTATGAGACCCTGACCATAGCTACAGAGAAAGGGAAGTTCTGTGCTTATCTAGGGGATGTTTGTATATGAGGAACAAACCTCTGGTAGTCTTAGCATTCAGATTTTCAACAAATGACAGGTTTACACATGTGACATCCTGCAGAGACTGCCACATATTACCTTGCTTTTAATAGTCCTAAAGTGATATCACACCTTTTTCTGAAATAATGGGAGTCCCTTCATGAGGCTTGTGTTGAGAAAAAGAAGGCAGACTTTGTTTCAGGGCTTGTGCTTCAGTTCTGTATGTTTACCATTCCCCTAAGGGAAGGCCAGCATAAGGGTGCCATTACTTCACCAATGTGTTTATGGTCCCATGTCCCATCCATTCTCTTTTCATAATTGTTTTAGCAAGGTAGGTACAGGTATGGCTTGTAATTGTTGGTAGTTGAAGTGACTTGGGATTTAGCTGCATTATGGTTGCTGTAGTAATGCTTTCTTAAACCAGGAAAAGTTAAAACAATGTTAAATCATGTGCTGTTTGAGGTTTTTTTTTAGTCCCAAACTGGCTTCAAATTCAAAATTTATTGGTCACCCGTGTAACAGCACTGAGCTACTACATTCCAAGCAGTTTAGATAAGGCACAGTCCCTGCCCTCAAAGAGCTTACAGTCTAGGAATGGGCTTAGACCCAAACAACTGTAACATAAAACAATACACAAGTGAAAAGGTAGCACAAAGTGTAAATTCCAATGGGGAAGAAAATCATTGCTGATGTTAGAGGGCAGTAGTGGTGCTAAGGTAGGCATTATTTAAAGTCTAAGTAGTAATTTTACAAGGTGGGAGAACATTCCAGAAAGAAATTGAGAATTAGAAAACAATATGTGTTCCACTATAAACCCTCCAACTGTTGATGCTTATCCCCGGCTATAAGAAATCCATCATACAATCCATTCCAGGACTTTTAACCTTTTTAGTGTCACAGACCCTCCTCATAATGTTTTTAAATGCATAAGATACATAGCATTACAAAGGAAACTGATTATATTGAAAGTTATCAAAGTATTTTTAAAAACATGTTCATGGACACCAATTTAAGAACCTATGAACCTAGGGGCAGCTAGGTGGTACAGTGGACAGAGCACTGACCCTGGAGTCAGGAGGAGTTGAGTTCAAAACAAGCCTCAGACATCTGCTGTGTGACGCTGGGAAAGTCACTTAACCTCAATTGCCTCGCCTGCCACTTTCCAAAAAGAGAACTATGTTCTAGTAGCTGGATGTACCTTCAATCAGCCCGATCTAATCTTAATTATCAATTTTCTCTACATTCCTTTCTTCAGTAGGATTACTCACACCAGTGGGGCAGATAGGGGAGTATGCTGAGGAATATTGGCTGGTAGGACAGAAACACTTACCCCAACCCTCCCACTCCCTCAACTTGTAGCAAACTCTTAGGGAAAATTGAAGTGAGGAAGGAAGTTCCTTCACCCAGTAAGGCATACTGCAATTTAAAAGACACCATGGGTGCAAACTCTAATTAAATACTAATTAGAACAGAATTTCAGTAAACTCCCATACTTTAACAAGCTTTAAACTAAAGAATTTACAGAAAACTGATTTAATAAAAGCCAACATTGGAAAAATACATTTAAGTACAAATATTACCCCTTGAAATACAGTGATGCAGTATGATGTGCTGCTTTTACAGAAATCATAAAACAACTTAGGAATTTGTAGCAGCAAAAATAGAAAATTCTTTTGATTTATATACAACTAAAACCAAAGGGAAAATAATTTGATAAAAAATTTAAACTTTGTTTACAAACATAACCTCTGTGTAAAACTTCTCTACTTGGTTCTTTAATCCAGTTTTCTTCCAAGAATAATAAAAATATCACCACTAATTCAATATATGACAATTTTTCCATTTGTGTAGATCTTGACTCATTTGCTAACACTTCAATGCCATTTCATCAGGGAAGTAGAAAGACCAAATATGCTTTCCTTTGATATACTGACCAAGTTAAGTCAAAGGAAACAGCCTTTGTGTAACCAAAAAATAAGTAACAAACTAATACACTAAAGTAAGAATGCCTGATTTTTCAAGGGCACAGTGAACTACAGAGGTAGTGCTTTAAAAACAGAATGGATAAAAAAGATTAAAAGAAGCTAAATAATTGTAGCTTGAAGTAAATATGTAATGAAGAATCTTTTCAGATTCAGGTCAAGTTTATGGAGTTTGCTCTGGGTGTAAAAAGCCTTCATAATCAATGAATATTGTTAACCATTTTAGATGATCAATAGTACTAGATAAAAGCAAAATAATAAAACACTTAAGTTGACAGCAGCATATATATATATGTATATATGTATACATGCGTGTATAACGCCCACCAAAATTTTTAAATTTCATTTATTCTCACTGGTTGCTAGTCAGAGGGACAGTTAACAATACAGGTTAAAATATACCTTCCCTTAGTCAGTTCCTCTGACTTGGAAAATCTGATTTAGACAAAATATAATATTTAGAATTTTACATTTAAAAAATATAAGTTTTACAAAATATTTTATAGGAATTATTCCTATTATTCTTAAAAGCCAACACAGGAAAAATACATTAAAATGCCTTAGAGTGGCATAAAAATTCTAGGAATAATTCAGAATTGGATTTATAAAAGTCAATGCTCTCTAAAAAGCTAGAATTGTTTTATATACATGTACCTTAAAACCATGAAAAAATAAGATTTTGATTCTAGCAGGAAACAATGCCTGAGTTCCTCAAAACAAAACAAAACAAACTACTATTGTCCTGCTACATACTGAGAATGCCTAATTATTTTATCATTATACAGATCTTTAAATACACACAGATGAAAATGTTTGAACAATACTGAATTAGAAGAAAAGTCAAAATAACACAGGGTTGCTTTTTACCCATTTAATTCTTAAAATTTCATGTCTGTAGACAGAATTTTCTTTGTTTCTAATAGTCTAAAATGTCTGATTTGGATGCTTAAGTTTAGTTTTTGAACTAGAAACACTGGAAATCCATTTAAAATTCAGTTATAGCAGTACCCACATTACTTAGTCAAACGTCAAATGTCAAATGAAAACCAGCATCTTATAAACACCAAATAGCAGTTGACAGGATTTAATAAATCTGAAGATGTGATGAAGTGGCGCCATCTTTCCATTTGTTTACATGGTCTGAAATAACAGTTCTGCAAAGTGGACATGTTTTCTCTCTATTAAACCATAACGTGATACACTCTTCACAAAATATATGCTGTAATGGAAGCAAGAACTGGCTTTTACACTTGGTAAACATTCCACCTAACATTTTACTATCTAAAATGCCTATTACATTTCATAGGATTTTCAGACCTACTTAAGATGATATCCTAAATTTGGATATAAATGTGAGACCCTTAAAAGTCTAACTATATAGTGGCAGATAAAATAAGTCTCCTGACTCTGAATATGTGTTCTAGAATATCAGCCACATGAAAGTTTAATAATTCAAATTACAGTGATCTTAATGATGGTGATATATACAACTTTTAAAATTACACTTTAGCCCAAGTATAGGTATCTTTCAGGACTGTCAAAAGGACAATTTAACTCAAATTTCAAAATCTAAAAAGATTTGGATTTTCTCCCCAGAATTTTCCAAATTGCTTTCATTTACATCTCCAAAAAGCTTCCCATGCAATTCCTGCTATTATCTTCATAAATTAACTAAGCACTGGAGGGAGCTGGAAGGATAGGGGCTGGGGTGCACTGGGGAGGATTTGTATGGTTTTAAGAGGCAACTTATTCATAGTTACCTGACAGATGAGAAGGATAGGCTTCTGGAATTCAGCTTGACAGATAGAACAAAGATCATCAGCTTCTGAACACTGTCTCTTAGAGGCTGTCACCCCATAACTCTATAAAAATGAGAAATTTTACTTTTAAATTTCTCATTCATATTAATTTCCAAGGTCTTTACTACTCCACTCTTTTCCCCCTAAAATCTATGTGATGTTCAAATCTTTAGCAGTCTTCCTAGAATCAGACTGTTTTTCAAACCTCCAAAGGATTTATCTAAAGGGCAGAAAGCAGTGAAATCATAGAACAGAGGGGGCAGGGAATCACTATCTCAGTAAGGGAGATTTTGCAAGGTGATTTTCATACGTAAAATTGGAGTCTGAGTCAGGAAGACCTGAGTTTGAATTTTATCTCAGACACTTAATAATTGTGTGACCCTGGGCAAGTCTCTACTGGATTCATTTTCCTCATCTGTAAAATAAAGATGATAACAATACCTACCTCACAGCACTATTACGAGGATAAACATGCACAAAGTGTTTTGTAAACCTTAAAGTGCTATGTAGTATTGCTAGCTATTATAAAGTGAAAGAATGTTTAATCTTATGCTATGGGAGCTAACTGGGAATTGATAGTATTGTGTGAGGCAAACAGCAGATCTAGAAAGGGAAGGGAAACAAAAGCTCATAAAATTTTTAAGGCAACATTAATAAACTCTTGAAAAACCTTAAGTTTTGGGGACAAATACCTTATCTAAAAGGAGAAACTCAGTAAAACTCAAAACATTCACTAGATCTGACAGGCTATGCAATGTTCCACACTTATAGAGTCCACTTCTGCAAAGAAGGCTGAGGCATGCAGTTTTCATCTCTTTGGGCATTATTTTCTATGACATCAACTGCCATATCTCATAAGGTTCTATCTGCTGTAGCTCTTTTACCTGGTTATATATGATAAGTTTTATCCATGAGAGATCTATTTTAAAAATGTATGTAGCACAGAGCATCCTTAACTAAACTTTTACTTTTGAACACAATCCTATCTGAAATGCACATGCACTGTAGCAATCAGCATCTAGTTGTGAAGTGTTAAAACACTTCTCACTTGAATTTAAATCTTCTTCAATTTGGCTTCTGACCTCATCATTATACTGAACCTGCTCTCTTCAAATTACCAAAGGTTTCTTAACTACTAGATACAAGGTCTTTCAAAAATGAAGCTTAAAACTTTGTAACTCAAATAATAACGGCCTTTTCTTAGCCTTCATTGTTCTTGACCACCTCTCTGCCTTCAACATTTCTACTTTCTCCTCCTGGATAGACTCTTCTGGTGCCACTACTCTATCTCCTTCCAGTATGACAGCTCCCAAGCCTTCTTTGCTGGATCTTCCTCTAAGTTATATTCACTGGATTATCTCCCAAGGCCCTGTTCTGGTCCCTCATCTCCTTCTTATGGTATCTTGCTTGGCGGTCTCTCATCAGCTTCCATGGGTTTAATGATCATTTCTATGGAAATTATTCCCCAGATCTATATATCTAGCCTTAACTTCTCTCTTAGTTTCTCATCACTACTTACTATTGGACATTTCAAAGTTCTGGAGACACCTCAAAAGCAGTATTTCCAAAATTGAACCTTTGCTTCCAAATCCTCCCCTCTTCCAAACTTCCCTATTACCACTGAAGACACCATCATCCTCCTAGTCACCCAGGCCTATAACCTCAGTGTCATCCTTTGCTTCTCTCTCACACTCACTCTACATATCCAATCTGATGCTAAGTCTTGTCATTTTTCTGGTTATATCCCTTTCTCTCCATTCTCACAGCTACCTGGTGCAGGCCCTCATCACTTCTTGCTTGGACTACAGAGACAGCCTTCACATCACTTCTTGCCACACATCTTTCCCCAACTCCAACCCATCCTCCACTTAGCTGCCAAAATAATTTTCCTAAAACACTGATTTCACAATGTGTTTAGCTGCCAAAATAATTTTCCTACAACACTGATTTCATAATGTGTTTTTATTCAACAAATTCCAGTGGCTCCCTATTAATTCAAATGTTTAACATTTAAAATCCTTTCAGGACCTGATCCCTTACGATCTGTTTTCTTGTGCTTTATTCCCTTCCATATACTCTTGCAATCTAGCTATACTGGCTTTCTTGCTGTGGTTGGCACACACCACCATCTCTCACTTTTCACTGGCTGTACTCCACACCTGGAATATCCACGCTCATCTATCTCCTGGCTTCCAGTAAGACTCCAGACTTACTTCCAGTAAGATTCAGCTTGGCTTAATACTAAGAGGCCTTTTCTTTTTTTATTATTTGGAGGGGGCAAGGTAGGGTAATTGGGGTTAAGTGATTTGCCCAAGATCACATGGCTAGTTTTTGTGTTAAGTGTCTGAGGCTGGATTTGAACCCAGGTCCTCCTGACTCCAGGGATGGTGCTTAATAGAGGTCTTTTCTGCTCCCGCCCTATTCTTGCATATACAGTTACTTGCGTATTGCCTCCCCTGTTAGAAAACTCCTTGAAGACAGGAACCATATTTTTGCCTTTCTTTCTATTCCTATTGCTTAAGCACTTAATAAATTCTTGCTGACTGCTTAAAGAGAGAAAACCAGTGTCTATCACAGTTCCAGTGACACAAAAAAGGGGGAAAATGCAAACACTGTGAAACAGGAAACCATTCAATGACTTACATAAAAAAATATTCTTGAGTACTTCTTGGAATATGCTACCAAGATAGCATTTTCTAAGGCAAAATCCAAATAGTATTTTTCTGTAGCTAGAAAATGGAATACTTACTGGTCGTGTTAAAAATATTCGTAAAGCCCTCCTGAAAGTTCTCAGATGCCCAAAAAAGTCTAGAAGCTGAAATAGAGAGTAAGTGTGTTTAGTGCAAAAACCTACATCTTTCCAAGCTTTAATGCAATTTTCAGTGATGTGATGACCCCACCTGAATCCCCAAAATCATCTAGTTCAAAATCTAATAGATCCTAGGTCAATTTCCTGAAAATGTACCACAGATTCCTTTAATTCCATATTAAGACTGTCTCTCAAATTTGATTTCAATTTAATTCACTAAATCTTTACTAAATTTAGTTAAAACAACTTTTGCCAAGCTGGTGTGGTCCACCTTGGGGTCAACTGAAATCTAAAATGACAAATCAAATCCCACCTGAAGCTTCTTATTTCATCATACTTCATACATCATCATACATACATCAACATACTCTGTCCATCATACTTCTAATCTTGTAGCAAGTAAAAATGAACATGATGTCAAAAACCAAAAAGAGAAAAGTGTAGTTTGTCTTGATATATTTATTATTACCATAGTGGTGGAACAGATTAAAGTATGGAACCCTCAAGTAAACGCTGAATAGTAATACTAATAGGTGCAATTTCTAACTTTTCACACTAATTATTGTTAAACTAATTGTCTTACATTTATATCCCCTTTTTGAAGATGAGAAAACTGAGGTTCAGTAAGGTTAAGTGATTTGCTTGTGGTTTAGTCAGTAATGGGGTCTAAACTCCAGCTATCCACCCAATCAATAGTCACTCTCCAGAAATATTTTCTACAAGATTTTGGTAAACTTATCATAAGCAAGTTAAATATTACATACTTTTAGAATGAGGTAGAGTAGACCCAAGAGAATCCCAAGACTCCATCCTGTTACACTGCTTCCTAAATCTCCATAGCTAACAAGGTAACGAAACCAAACTGGAATAGGAACAAAAGTTCGATAATACTGGCATAATTCTTCTATGAGCATATACCAATAGCCCTGAAGAAGGGGAAACACACATAAATCCACAATGAGCTTTAAGTACATTACTTTATATACAGCTCTATACATCATAATAAGGTCTTAGATTTAGAGCCTAAAGAGATGGTAAAGGTCATTTAATCTAGTCCCTCCATTTCTCAGATTAGGAAATGAGACCCAGAGAGGTAAAGAGGTTTGCCCACAGTCACATGGGCAGTTAAGGAACAGAACTAGGACCTGAATCATAGATTCAGATCCCTATCCAGTACTCTTCCTACTGTCTCCTATAAATAATAGTGAAGTCCACAGAGTGATAGTTTACCTAGGAAATTAACAGATACAGATTCCTATACTTGAGCTTATAATCACAACTTGATCCTCATATTATGTAAGGAATTTGTTTATTTTAAAACAGTACCCAGAGTAATTTTAGTAAAGTGCTATTACATATAGTAAAAATATTAGCCAGTCTTTAATGAAGACTAAACAGCTCTACAATACTGTTTTAATAAGGAATAAAATATAGCTCAATTTTATATACAATATAATTGAGACAATTGTTAGATGGGAAGACAAACTAATCATCATTATCAAATCTTAAATCTCATCATCATAAGACTTCACAGAATCATATTGTCAAGAGCCTGGAATAGATCACACTTTCAAAACCCTCCACTCTCACTCTTGACTTCACAAATGAGAAATCAGGTCCAGAAAATGCTCAAGGACAAATGGTACCAGAGCCAGGATGGAGACCCAGCAATCCAGCTTTCTTTATTCTGCTACTTAAAACAGTCAGAAAAATTTGTACTATGTAAATCATCTAACTCTAATGTTAAATTTTAGCATGAATATCTTCACCTGGGAAGTATCAAAAACTGAAATCAACAATAAAGTGATCAGATATGAAAGAATGAAAAACCTCAGAAAAGTTTTAATTCTTTTTCTGACTTAAGATTTTACTGAAGAATCAAACATCAAGAAAAAAAGACATCTAAAACTCCTCTTAAGTTCAACCTGTATTTTAATTTAGTCCTACTTTTCTTTGTAGTAGATGTATTACTCCTCTATTGCTCCTTTGGCCATTCAGTTTACATTTTCCAAACAAATCCCAGCTAACAGTAGAGAGTAGCCTGCCAGAGATGAAAGCTGCTGCAAGATAATCCACAAAATAGAGACTTCACATACAGATAACTGAAGTAAATGCATTAGATTTTTCATATCTGATTCTTTTAATTAAAGAAATTATCGCAGGAGGAAGGCCTTTAAATCCAATCCTTTAACATTTTCCTCATATGAACAGAAGTTACTTCCTTACCTTGGATTTAAAAGACATCACAAAAGAAGGCACCAACAAAATAAGGCATTTGAAGCCCATGAAGAGGAATTTAAGGATGAAGTCTGTAATTCCCACAATCCAGAGTACCTCCCAGAAGCTTGAAAAATCCAAAGTCGGATTTAAAAAGATTAAGCTACCAAAAGAAATGCATTAAGTTATTATTGAGGACAAAATGTCACTATATTTAAAAAAAAATCTGCTAAAACATTTTGTTTATATAGAATAATAATTTAAAAATACATATTTTGATTCTAAAGGATAGTAATTAAAAATTTAGATTTCTTAACAGTAATTTAAAAAATGAATGTCTGGCTTTATTTCTTGACATAATCTAGTTTTAATCTAAGATCAAGCCACAAGCCAACCTGCTGAAGTATCTTACACTCCTTCAAAATGCAACTTGGATTTCACTTTATTTAAGCCGAGGATATGACTAAAACCAACAATTCTGTCTACTACCTCCATTCTATATTGTGACATCTCACAAACTGCCCTCCTGGTATGAGGTCTCTAAGTGCTCTAAATCCCTTAAGACATCTGGAAAGCAGCCTATAGGTCTTTGTTGACACCTGAAAAACTAACATTTCCAGTAGATACTGACATGCATAAAAATGGACATATACTCCAATTACCTGTAATAAAGTGATTGAGACTGAAAGGTATAATACAAGAGAATGGAAGATCCTGCTAAGAATACCAGTAAACAAGCGCACTGTACCTTTGAGCACCTTTCCTGTAAAATAAAACAATTTCATAATTTACAACCGAATTTTTTCCAGAATTTAAATGCATATGAATAGTATTAAATGTAACAAGCCAATTCCAGATTTTTCAAGTTATTTTTATGGAGTGATTTGCTTTAAGTACAGAGAACATCTGGTTCATTTGTATCTCATTCTAGTCACTATCATTTGTAATTTTAGTTTTTAGTAAAGCAATAAAATTGATTTTAAGACAAATTTTGCAAATACAGGTTTTCAAGGTAAAAAAAAAAAGTATCTTAAAGCCTATTTTCAAGTAGGTCAGACCACATGTAAACTGCTATAAAGGACTTCTGGCCAAGTACAAAAAAACAAGTTACACTTGGGCTAGGTTTTTAAAAGGAAGCTAATTTTTAAAATATTAGAATTTTTAAAATTTACTATTTTAACTGAGCATTAAAGTCAATGAAAATGACTTTCTAAAGGTCATTTTAAAAATTATTTTTAACTCAAAAATATTTTGCAAATTAACTAAATGGGTTGACTCATCTTAAATGTAAAAAAATTTAATTAGTTTTATTGGGTAAATTTTATATGGGGCTATTTTTTTTTGCACTTGCAGTTCTCTTTGCCAAACTACAGTTTCTGCCTGTGAGCCAAAACTGAAATGTGTTATTTGTAAAATTGTCTTAAAATGAAACTCAGTAAATTAATTCTACTTTCTCACAGATTAATATGGGGACATACTTTCTAAGCAATTATCTACTTCACCAGTTGTTATGATATACTTACTAGGTTTTCTTAAAATTGGAAAGACCAGTAAAAGTTCGACATATTTTTTCTGGAAGTAGCATATTTGGCAAAGTGTTTAGGGGTAGTTCTATAATTATAAATATGGTCAGACTGGCTCACAGAACAAGAGGCACTTACCTAGTTAACCCCTTCTAGGAGGTTAGAAGGTATTTTCTAAAACCAAAAAAACATTCAACAAGCATTCCTCCACTATCAGGATTCCAGCCACATACTCTCTTCTCAAATCAGATAAGGAAATGCAACATAAGAATAGGCAAATTATCCATGTAATGTGGTTGAGAATGAAATCTTATGAATGTCAACAGTGTTTATGTCTGCCAAACATGATCTAGCCTTCCCATTTCTCTCGAAAGTTAGCATGAAAATCTAGAGAAATTTGGCGTTTCAAAAAATGTTTAATTGCTGAATGTTGTACTTACTCTTAGAAAAACCTGATTTACAATGCTTTTGTTTGCATACATAAAAGTTGTTAGCAGCCCAATTCCAAGAGAAATGCCTGTTAGAAAATAAGTGCCAGTTATTTGGAAGAAAAAAAAATCAAAAAGGAATTTCAAGATAGCAAAATGAAATGTTCAACCTCCAAAAAGTATTCAAGCTAGCAATGGACTATGGAAAGCTAAGACAAATTAAAACAAAATATACGACATTGTAAAAGCTAACAAAAATAACTGAAATGAATTTTAAATTATCCAGTAAATAAATGAAATTAATTTAGCAGTAAAAGTTAGTTACTTAATAATCAGTTATACCTGTTATATGCTGCATTACAAGTTTGACACACAAAATCAAAATATATGGAAGACTTTTCTGCAACCAATGGAAGAGATAGCGAAACTCAGAGATAGAGCTGCTGCCATTTTCTCCTGGCTCCATGGTAGCATCATCAGGTTGCCTTGCTTCATTGTGTGAATGACTTCTTAATCGACTATGTATGCAGCCCTGAGTATTGCTTTGGGAACCAGACCTTAAGTTTCTAGGGCTCGGACTTTCACCACACTCTCCAGGTGCAGAGCTTATCTGGATGTGAATATCTCCAGGATGATGGCAGGAACCTTCGCCAGTCATTCTTACAGTATGGACACAAGGAGAAGTTGGGGCAATCTCACTGCTTCCAGTTCCTGGAAGATTGTGAAGGTGATTACAGCTGGCTTGCATGGCCTTGGACTGCTTTTCCTTTGATCCAGATTTATTTGTTTGAGGGTTATGTCTCCTAAGTAAATAGTAAAAAATACTTTTAAAATACATTTCAGAAGAGAACTAGTAAACAGAGCAAATGATATACTGTACACTAGAGATTTTTATTTGCCAGAACTCAGTATTTCAGATTTGTATCACTTGTTACTAGAGTCCTTCCTTAGTAACAAAGATCTACAACCACCATGTTTTGTTTTGGTTTTTTTGCTTTTTTTTGAAAGGCAACTTGGGTTAAGTGACTTGCCCAAAGTCATACAGCTAGTAAGTGTGTCAAGTGTCTGAGGCTGAATTTGAGCTCAGGTCCTCCTGACTCCACGGCTGGTGCTCTATTCACTGTGCCATCTACCCCCCCACCCATGTTTTCTTATGTGAACTTCCTACAGCATAAATCCTTATGCAAACATGAAGTTTTAGAATACTTTTAATGGAGGGCAGCTAGGTTGAGAAGTGAATAAAGCATCAGGCCTGGAGTCAGAAGACCTGGATTCAAACTCTGGCCTCTTACACTTATTACTTGTGTGACTTTGGGCAATCCAGCTAATCTTGTTTGTCTGAGTTTCCTCACAGTAAAATGAGCTGGAGAAGGAAATGGCAAACCACTTGAGGATCTTTGCCAAGAAAATCCCAAATGGGGTCACGAAGAGTCAGAAATGACTGAAAATGAATGAATAACAACAAATCAGTCCTACGAGGAAGCAGTAGATTCTCTTAGAATGGATGTCCAACAAATGTTCACAGAAAAGAGAGTTGAATTCTGGTAACAACTCTGATTCTTATTATATTAGTTTTCAATACCTTTTGCTAATATGTAATTTTGGAACAGTATCATCTAGATTATCTATATCTCACTAGACCATGAGGAGGGCAAGTGATATATAAAGTATATGCAAAAACACCTGGCATTTATAGGAAAAATATAGGAAATAATGTCTTTAATTAGCATCACAGTGGTAAATAAATATATCCCATAAAAAAAGGTAAACTTGGTGCTCAGTTTAGTTATAGTTCTACCCCATGCAGTCTTCTGGAAGACTGGAGCCAAATAATGCTTCATGATTACTCATAATTAATACCCAAGTCAACAGCAAAGCACATTTATTTCTTTAAGAGAATGCAGCTAAATGACTACTAACAGCTCATAAAAAAGTCACTTGTTGACAAGTCACAGATTAACTCTGTCAGATCAACCTTCAGTTGGAAGGGAGTAAAATGACAATATATACTCTTTAAAAATGCTGTGGGCGCAGAAGCGGATCCATCGGAGCAGAGGAAGAAAACGCCGGAGGTGACATCTTCATACGAAGTACATAAAAAGCCACCTCGGAACCAAAGGCCCCGGCTGGACAGCTCTGGCTCCTCCATGGCAAGGAAGCCAGGGTGGCGGTGTGGTGGAAGGAAATCTCCCTGGCTCTGGCCCCTAAGCTGACCCCGTCCCAAGGGAAAGTGCACTGCGGGGCTCCTCTGCAGGAGTTGCCAGCTTTAGTCAGTCATGCAGTCAACGACCACTCATTAAACTCCTATTTCGTGCCAGAAACTGGGCTAAATGCTGGGGATGCAAAGAAGGGCAAAAACTTCGAGCTCACAGTCCATCAACAAGCGTTTATTAAGCCCCTACCAGGCACTGTGCTAAAATCTGAGAATACAAAAAAAGAAAGCAAAAGACAGTCCTTTGTTCTTGAGGAGTTCACAACATACAAACAACTATGTACAAACAGGCTTGCAGAAATGAGAGACTGGAAGTAATCCATACAAGAACGGCATAAGAATTAAGGAAGTGCCCGGGAAAGGTGGGATGTAGCTGGGACTTGAAACCAGGCAAGCCACGTGATAGGGTGGACAAACACAGGAAACAGCCAATGCAAAAGCACGGAGTCGGGAGATGAAGAGTGGCGCTCTAAGCCCTGAGGTCAGTGTCATAGGATAGAGGAGGTGGCGTAAGGAGCGAAGCCTGGAAAGGTGGGGAGGGGGGCAGGTTAGGAAGGGCTCCGAAAGCCAAGCTGAGGATTTTACATCTGATTCTGAGCATTAACAAGGAGCTACCGGAATCTCTAGAGGAAGGAAGGGTGACTCGGTAGGCCCTCCCCAGATTCCTCCCTCGAGAGAGCCAGCCGGAGGGAAGCCTCGGGTCCCCAGCCCCCGGCTCCACCCGCCTCCGAGGAACTCACCTCTCATGTTGAGTCTGACGAGGCCTCGGTGGCGGCTGCGGTGGCGGAAGGAGAGGGAGGAGGCGCTGCCGCGGTGGGCCCGTCACGCCCGGCCGTCATCACCTCCGCCCTCCCGCAGCCAACGACTTACACTGGCTGCGCCGGACCTGAGGAGGAGGTAGCGACGGCGCGCGCGCTCCCGGAACGTGAGGGCCGCGCGCGTATCTACGATGGTCACGCGGCGAGTCGTCCCAGGAAAGGCGGGGGCGGGGGAGAGAGGGACTGTGGCGAGGGAGTCCGGGTGGCCGGCCGAGAGGGTGGGGTTAGGGTGGAGTCGAGACCGAAGCGTTAGTTCATAAACTGCTCCTCCCCCTCCCCCAGCTATTTAAATCTGTCAAACAATAAGTAACTGCCCCCTCGCTGTAAAAACAAATGCTCGGAGATTCGGTTACCAAAGTGGGTCGTGGGGACCGAGGGCCGCAGACTGGATGCTGCGGCAGAGGGAGGGGCTTGTTGCTATTGGTGACGCGGCGGCTCCCCGGCGGCTCAGTGGCTTCCGTGTTCTGGGTGTCTGTGCTGGGGAAGGTGAGGCCCTGACCCTAGTAGGTCTTTGACGAACCTCCTGGCATTTGTCGCTGGCTCTCGAACCGGATCCCAAGGGCTGACTCGCCACTTCCTCGGCCCCAAAGCTTCCGGACTGAGGCGGGCCACGGAGGGGAGGCCTAGCCAGACTCTGCTGGGGCGGAGCAGCCTTCGGGAGGCCCCGGCTCTTGCTCGGGCAGTGGTTCCCGCGGCCCCCCACGAAGCTCGTGTACCCAGGCTCTCAAACGAGAGGACTAGATAGAGTTCGGGACTGGACTCGGGGTTTAACTGCCATGTGAGGAAACTCTCCACCAAGGCAGGTTGTCACCCCTTCTGCAGCGAATTATGGGCATCCCTGAGAGGTTTAGTGACTTTCCCAGGCTCACACAGCCAGTATGTATTAGAGGCAGGACTTGAACCCAGGTCTTCCTGGCTCTGAGACCAGCCCTCCCCATCCCACGTTATAAATGTAAATGAATTTAATAACTGACTCCTCTCCTGTTTTTTTTGAGTAATTTTTTTTCTCCTCATGTAATGCAAAATGTATTTGCAAGCATCTCGCAACTTTTTAGTCTCAAGAATGATTTTTTTTAATTGAGAAGTTGTAGTTAAGTAAATAGAACTTTAATTCATCCTATGCTAAGAAATACCCACCAATTGTTGGAATTGTGTTAAATATATTTTGTGGACTGATTTAAACGTCAGATGGCTAATTTGTTGTCATCCTATTAAAAAAAGGGGGAAAAGGGTAGCTTTATGTTTTGTGAGTTTTATGTCTAGAACTTATCTGTGGATTTGCGTTTGAGAGTTTAAAATAGCTTGCATTTCCTAATGCAACGGGAGTTTATGGGGAGTTAAGCTGAAAAAGTAAGTTGGAGTCAAGAGGTAAAGAACTAGAAATATCAAAAAGAAGTTATATTTATCATCTAAATAGTGAGAAGCCAAGGGGAATTCTTGGGTAGAGAAATGAGTTGGTCAGACCTGTGCTTTAAGAAAAAACTTACCTGCATGAGTTCCTGGGAAAGAAATCCTGAACAAACTGCTTCCACCATGCAGCCCTGGAGAGGAACTAGTACCTGGCTATCCCTAATGAAAACCAATTAGCTGTCCACTTCCCCTGGTTCATATGCTCAGCTAAACTCTGTCCTCCCCCAAAGTTTTTTTTAAAATACTACACATTACACCCACCTACAATAATAACCACATGCTGCTTCTTCGATTGGTAAGAGAAGTGCCACTTCATCAGGCCTTACTGTACCAAAGATAAAAATGTTAGCTACATGTGATTAATAGCAAAAAGGGATCTAGTTTTTCCATTTTTTGTATGTTGATAACCTATTGACTTGTTTATTCACTTTTTAAAAAAGATTTTTGATATAGAAAGTATCGAAACTTGAAGTCCTGAAAGCATTTATTAATGAGTGTTTCTTATATAGACATTTTTATATATGTGTATATATACACATGTGAATATAGACACATGTGTTTATACACACATAAACACATGTATGTGTATTAGAAGTATATTGTATGGGACCAGCCCTGTGGTTTAATTATTATAGGCAAAATTTTCCATGGTTGCACTAGCTTAATCTATCCATTATATAATGCTGCTGCTGCCACTGCTTTTGTATGTGTATGTGTGTAAAACTTAGAAGGCAGCTCCCCACGTATGTGTCATGATATTAGGAAGCACTCTGTTTTCCAGAGTTAAGGCCTAGCAAGAAAGCTTTTGCCCTGCTCTTGGCATAACAACAATCCTTTGTGCTCAGCTACAGCAAAATCACAGAACTGTTTTATATAATTATTGTATTGCTTTGAGTGGCAGCAGGTGTTCTCTAAGATCAGACAGGCACCAGACAAATTTGGACAGGTACTCACATTCTGGTCATAAAATCCTATAAAATCAAACTTGTCCCATCCTTGTCAGGGTTACAACTCACTAAGTAGCCATCGGTATAAATATTGAGATCACCCCATGCTACTTTGGGTCCTCCCACTAAGGACCAGACTCTGGCACATATGTCTAATTCCATGCCTTGCTTATAAGCCATTTCTCTCACTTTGAAATTAAACTTCTATTTGATTCCTGACTCTCCTGTTTCTAGTCTGCTCTGTTTGTCTTCACATCCACAGGTTAGAGGCTAGTTCAATCCAGTTGACATATGTTAATTTTCCTCCATGTGTTAGAAGAATTTACTGTGGTGCATACAGTATCATAGATGAGGAACCATACAACAGGGAAGGGGTGGAGAAGAAGCCAGGAGTGTACTTGGCCATCTATAAAATTCATAATCATAGGATTTCAGCAGTATTCTAGGGGAAATTTTTGGTTTGGATTATAAATCACCTTCTCTGGTGTTTATTTCCTATTCACCCATCCACTCTCTTTATAACCTTGGACCAGTTTAGAAAACAGTTGTAAACCAGTTCTTTGGGGTTGACAAGTTCCCAGGGTTGTCTTTGCCCAAGGCTGGATTCCACATTAAGCATTGGATCTATATATTGCTTTTATTCCAAACCAGCATGCTCTATCTTTACAACTCCATCCTTCCACAGATAATCACATAACCACTGTTAGCTCCTTAAATTAATTTTATGTATCATAAACAGTAAGAACAGAAAGGGGAGAATGAACAGAACATTCAGTTGATCAGCACATACAGTGGAAATACAATATAGCTGGTGATTGTCTGACTTTAGGGAGCAGGAAAGGGCTTCCTGATTAAATACTGGATGTGAGTGCTGTTGTTAGTCAGAGCCTTCCCTTTTTGCTTGGAGCCACAGAAGGGAAAGGGGAACCAAGTGATAGAGTGGGGCTTATGCTACATAAATTGGATCAGTCCTCAACAGCAATCTATCTGCAATCTACCCCTCTCATAGTGGGGCAAGGAGGAGGTACTGTCTCAGGATGAAGAGTATGTCCCATACCTCTCTCTTGTCTTCTGCCTCTACTTTTTTTTTTTTTTTTGGAGGGCAATTGGGGTTAAGTAACTTGCCCAAGGTCACATGGCTAGTTTTGGTGTTAAGTGTCTGAGGCCGGATTTGAACTCAGGTCCTCCTGACTCCAGGGCCGGTGCTCTATTCACTGCGCCACCTAGCCGCCCCCTTTCTGCCTCTACTTCTGAGGATGCTCCAGGAACCAATCTCAGTTGACTGCACACAGTCTACCAGAGACTTGTCCAAAGTAATCAGGTTTTCTATACATTCTGGAATTACAAGACCCGATTTCTTATATTATTTGTGTTGATGTCAAACCATTTCTACATGAGTAGTACCAACATAAAAATAACAGCCATCATAGGACAGAAAGAATACTATCCACTTGACTGGAAAACCACAAACTATTCATTCAATGTGAAAAACTCGTATGTCACTGATTGTGTGGCATATTCTGTCCGTCTGGATTAGTAGTGTCTTGGTTATTCTTCTACTGGAGGTGACATGTTCAAAATAAGGGAAACACACCACTTAACATTTATAGAAGCACATTTACACATAAACCAGTCTGTTTTCAGAGCCAGGTTCATATGGGAATAAGTAAGAAAATTATCCCAATCTATAGAAAATAAAGACGTCTAGTTATTTTTGCTTCAAGAATGAGGTTTTATATTTAATGGAGATAGGAAATAGAACGGAGACTTAATTTTTATACAGAACTCCCAGATGAGTGAACTCCCTTTACCAGTGCAGGTTAGCACCTTCTCTGTACTTTATAGTCTTAGATAATTTCCTAAAGCACTTGGAGACTAATGGCTTCTCCAGGATCAGATAGTAAATAATCTACCGAAAAATTGAAGTGGAGCTTAGCTCTTTTACCTTTTTCTTTTCCACTCCAAGACTGATTCTCCATTATGTCATGCTGCCTCTTCCCTCATAAAATCTATATTCAACGAAAAGGGCGTACCAAACTTCTATTGGAAGACAGATTTCACTAACAGTGGAGTCATAACAGTACTTAATCCAACTGAACAATTTTTGAAATTACTACTGGCTAATAACTTAAGTGAAATTCAATCCACATTACAGTTTTAAATTATGCATTAAATATGTTATGCTATTAAAAAGAAAACTGAACTAAGTAAATGCTTAGGCACTAAATAAATCATGTTTTAGACACATTGTAATTATATAATTCTATGATAAATTATTCAAAGTTCAAACAATCTGACATTCAAATAACTAGAAGCTTCACTCCCATGTTTTGTCATCTGTATCTATGAAAAAGAAAAGAAAAAGTTGCCATTTGGGGGCTGTTAAACAATATGACAGCCTTAGGTTCTATACCTCTTTGTAACAGATTCAATCTGGACTCCTAAACCTTGTTTGTAAGGAAATTGTGATTTTATCAGTACAGGGTAGGCTAACTCCAGGGGGTGCAAATTCTTTCCACCAATGCCAATAAACAACTTTTTTTTTTTTTTTTTTTTTTTTGTAATTTATAGTCTGAGATTGTTCCTTGGGGCACTGAGAGGTGAAATGCTTTGTAAATACTTCCCCATAGCTAATTTGTATCAGAAGTAGAATTGAACCCAAGTATTCCACACATTCTATCTACTATACTGACTTTGCCTCTTAAATCTTGTGTAGTAGTAGTGTTTGGGAGTGGAAAAGTGAATAAGTTTGTTGAACCACTTTTGTTTGTCCCTCCTCCTACCTACTGACTCATTGTCTAGATGAGTTTCCCAGTATAATGTTCCTTCTCTCTTCTGGGAAGTCATATAAAAAGATCTGTATTTTCTCTCTCTCTCTGTCTCTCTCTGTCCCTCTCTCTGTCTGTCTCTCTCTCTCCCTTCCCCCCCTGTACCTTTAACCTGTCTCTGTCTCTTTCCCCCTTTCCTCTCTCTCTTCTACCTCCTTCCTTCTCTCTCCCTCCCTCTCCCCCTCCCATTAATTCCCCCCCAGTCCCTCTTTCTCTATTTCTCTCATTTCTCTCTCACCCTGTCTTCCCCTTCTCTTGCTCCCAAAGAGGACCAACCACATCACAGGTGCTGTCCTGACTTGTGCAGGAATAGTATTTAAGTGAGGCAGGGTTGCACAAAGTCCTCAACCTCACTCCATCTTCCAGAGTTATCAAAATCCAGTGGCAAGACAAAAGTCAGGATGCCTGGGGATGGCCTGGGATGTAGTGGATGACTTTGGCATCTTCATGTCTCACCAGGCTCTGCTTCAGCCACCTTCATGGCTGATGGAACAAATTGTGTTCTCATCCGCCCATTCTACCAGGTGAAGTCTACATGAGGGGGTAGACATCCCCCTCACTCACCTATGGATCTGAGCCTCATTGGTTACCCTTAACCTGGTTTAGCACATCTGCTGAGACAACTTTATGGGGTGTGGCAGCTGCACGTGTTACAGCTTGCTTCAGCAGCACATATACTAAAATGGAAAAGATACAGAGATTAGCATGGCCAGAGATAGTCATCTTGCAAAATATCTCAGTATAAATTTTTTTTTTTTTGCTCCTAGAATATTCTTCCTTCTATTCCCTCCTTCTGTTTCCTCCTTTCATTCTCAATAAGTACACTCAGACTAACTAAGGCCTGGTGGTTAGTACTTTATAAAGACAAAGTACATTTCTAAAACAACAACAACAACAAAAAGATAAAAGAGATTTCCATGTCTACGGGAAGAGGCTTCAGACTCCCTGAAAATAGACATAGGAGATAGAGAGTTATAATTTTGGGGTCTGTAGCCTTCGGAGGTTTTAACCACACAGCTTTTGTCTTGACATTCCTCATGGTTAATTGACCCATTACAAGCTTGATCTCAGAACCCTGGCCCTACTTCTTATGGTAGCTGCCTTAGCAGTTCCATGTAACTTATTGTGGCCCTTATCTTTTCCCATTCCAGGGTCAGCTACAAGCCCTGGCTGGTGTACTACTGTGCCTTTTCAGAAAGATCAGGAACCCATACCCAAGGGATGGCAAAAATTTCCCCAGTTTTGTTCCCTCAGGGCTGTTCCCTAAGCATTAAGGCTTTTTATCTTCCAGGCCGGGAGAATAGAGGTTTAGCCTTTTCTTTTGACAATGTTTTCTGGATCAAGACTGGGTCCCCTAAGTGAGGAATCTCACCGTAACTTATCATGATCGTCCATTCTGTTTCACTGCAGGCTAGGCCATAACCAGATAATAGCTATTTGCCTAACAATCACCAAGCTATGGTGCTCAGGGTCCCCCAGTTTTTCTTTTTCTTCTTAACTCTAAGGTTCTCTTGGTTTGTGCAAATGAATGATTAGGGAAAAGGTACAAAGGCAATCTATGTAATTTGAGGGGAAGTTCATTGGCTCTGTTGGCCATGTCCATACATGTACATTTTTTGCTTGTGTAAAGTACAGCATTACTTTGATACTTGGAGTTATAATTTCATTGATGTGGGCACTCCCTCTAACGATTCTGATTAACCAACCACTAAACTTTTATTAAGCACCTGAAATATGCCAGGCATTGATGCTAAGCAATGGGGATATGAAAAGAGGCAACAGAGAACTCCTGCCTTTATTGAGCTCTCAGACTCATGGAGGAGACAATAAGCAAGCTATACACAGGTTAAGTAGGAAATAATTAAAAGGGAAAGTCCTGCAATTATGAAGAGTTGGTAAAGGCTTTCATAGAAAATGGGATTGTAGTTGGGATTTGAAGGAGGCCAAAGAAGCCAGAAAGGGGCAGTGAGGGAGAACATTCCAGGCATAGGGACAGCCAGAGAAAATGCCCAGGACTCAAAGATGGAGTATCTTTTTCAAGGAATAGTAAGGAGGACACTGTCATTGTATCAAAGAGTATGTGATGGGGAATAAGGTGTTAAAAGATGGGAAAAGGGATGGGTAGGTGGAGACTAGATCATGAAGGGCATTGAACATCAAACTGAGGATTTTGTACTTGATCTTGCGGTGACTTTTCTGTGTGTCCCGTAAATCTTCTACAGGGGGTCCAGTCAGTATTCTGGGATCCTTCCTTTAGATAACTTATCATTGTGGAGTTACTAATGAAGATGGGAGGTATCTATCATTTAAACCTAAGTCTCTGCCATCCTTTCTACCACTTCTCTGCACAGTTCTTGGTTGACAATGTGGCTTGTGGTGGGCATATCTTCTTTATGTGCCCACCATGCACCTCTCTGTTATCCTCATCTTTGATTCTTCAGAGACTGTTGTATTCCATGACTTTCAGCCAAGTGGCATTTCCAGAAAGCCATTTTTGTTTAAAAAGATGGGCCATGGTTTCAAGGAGAAGCTTAGGATTATTAAAAGTACTGCACAATTTCTGAGAGGCAACTTAGATCACTCTCTTCCTGTTCATTTCTGCATCTGAGCAACTCCATTCATTGTCCATCCAACTGCATATCATAGCCTAGACAATAGGTATTCTTCATTCACTTGGTTTTTCCTTTATGTAAAAATTGAATTCTCTTAAATGATTATGAACATCATTTAGGAGGCTCTGCAGATTTCTGGTACTTGATACAGTCAATATAGTCTTCTGCAAACAAGAACATTTGTAGAACTTCTTTCTATAGGCAACCCATCTTCCATGGTTCTCTGTCCTGTACCAGCCTCTGTGACAGCAGCAACCTCCTTTTGACAAGAATACATCTCCCTAGGGGCGGCTAGGTGGCACAGTCAATAGAACACTGGCCTTGGAGTCAGAAGGACCTGAGTTCAAGTCTGGCCTCAGACACTCTTCCCAAAAACTAGCCATGTGACCTTGGGCAAGTCACTTAACCCCAATTGCCCTCCAAAAAAAAAAAAGAATGAAAAAAAAAGAATGTATCTCCCTGTTTTATATCTTGGTTGATACTAATGGTCAGAGGGTCACTGAATAAAGTTGTCCCTGCTGTTGTATCTTACTTTAATTGGTTCTAAAACTATGGTAGTCCTTCAGGTTTCAACAGAAATTATTAGAGGATTCATTGATTAGTTACTGCTGCCTATCATACAATTGATGCAGAGATGGGGGGAAATGTAGTTCATTACTGAACAAAATGTCAGTGAGCCCCCAAAATAATTTTTAGCTATAGTCTCTAGGATTTAATACCTAAGTAGGATGAATACAATGGAATTTCAAAGCGCAAATAAGGGAATATTTACATATATGTATGTGTATATGTACAAACATATATAGGTATATACTCTACTCATTGTTCCACTGCACCTCTCCCTCAACATTTTCTGTTTACATAAGAAAGTTTTTAATTCATATACACATATGGTTCATAAAATAAAGGTGGGGATGAGAAAGAGAAAGAAAGAGGTAGGGAACTATATCACCACCACCCTTCCCTGCCCATCTCAAACTCATGGGTTAAAGAAACACAAGGGAGGGGGAAATTCTCTGTAGCTCGCCAGTTATAGGAATTCTATTAGTTATAGTTCTCGCTAATTTTGGATGATACTGATCAGTTGTGTGCTATCTATGCCTTATCCAAAATTGGCCTCCAACAGGAGAGTGAAAAGCTTTTGTATAAGCAAAATAAATGTAACTGGACAAGAATGGAAACAGTTAATTGGGGAAAAAATCTTTATATCAAATATTTGTGGTAAAACTTTGACATACAAGCTATATAGAGAATTAAGATACACGAGATACATATAGGCAATTAACATATTTGTTGTTGTTCTGTTGTTTTTAGTCATGTCTAACTCTTCATGACCCTATTTGGGGTTTTCTTGTCAAGGATACTAGAATGACTTGCCATTTTCTTCTCTAGCTCATTTTACAGATGAGGAAACTGAGGCAAGCAGGGTTAATTGAGTTGCCCAGGGTCACACAGCTGTTAAGTGTCTGAGGCCAGTTTTGAACTCAAAAAGAAGAGTCTTCTTGACTCCAGGTCTAGGGCTCTATCCACTGAGACACCTGACTACAACAAATATATGAGACTAAGCTGTTCACCAGTGGTCAGAGGATATAAACAAAGAGTTCTCAAAAGAGTAACTGTAAACCTTTGGTAATCACATAAGGATTTATCTCTATCACTAATAAGAGGCCTGCAAATCAGAACAGCTCTGAGGTCTTAACTCACACTCAGCAAATTGGCAAACCTGACAAAAGATGAGAATAATAAATGTTAAAAGAGATTGTGGAAAGACTAGCATGCTAACAAGGTGCGTGGAATTGTGGTTTGGTCTAAACGCACTAGAAAGGAATTTAGAATTACACTAAGAAAGTCATTGAAATGAATACACCCTTTGACACAGAGATCTCTCTGCTAGGCGTACACCTTAAGGTAGTCAAAGCTAGAAAGAAAGGCCCCATTTATACCAAAATATTCCTAGGAGCGGTTTTTTTTTATAGCAGTAGACAGCAGTAAACAAAGCTAATGCTTATCACTTGGGAAATGACTAAACAAATTATGGAACGTAAATGTAATTGAATATTACTGTGTCGTAAGAAATCATGAATGTGGTGAATACAGCACAGCGAGACTTAAGTGGACTGATACAAAATGAAGTAAGAAGAAGAAAAAACGGAAAAACAACACACACAATGATTATACTAATGTACATTAAAAGAACAATAACAAAACATTGAACCTAAACACTATGTGTTCACTCGGGTAGCATGTTAATTATAATAATCAACTTAGCCCCAAAGAAGAAATATAAGGATTTATTTTCCTCCCTTCTTTGCAGAGGTGGGGAACTATAGATACGGAACATTGTTGTGAACTTGATCTATCAGTTAATTTTATTGGCCTACTTTTTTCCTCTTTTTTTTCTATTCTTTATTATGAGTCGGCTCTGGGTAGGAGGGGAGATTTATTGGCAAGCGGAAATGATATAAAACAAATAGGATCATATGAACATTTTACATATGTATTATATATAAAAGTTTAAAGGAAAAAAATGACACCTGATTCCATCAGCGTCTCCGCTAGTTACTTTGAAGCTAATATGACCATGGCTTTTGTCTCTACCTTCAGTGCCACCGTAGTAGAGAAAGTCGCAGTCACATGGTTAGAGGAAGGAAGATCAGTGAAAGCGGGAGGGCACACAATGCAAAGGAGGTTCTTTTATTTTTCGATGTAACAAAAGCAGGAAGATCATTACGATCCCACGTGGTGGAGGAATATCAACCAATTTCCTGTCACTGGATGATGAGAAATCGTTGTGCTGGTCTCTGTATAAATCATCTCTTAGGCCCAGAGGAAAATAATTCAAAGAGATAAAAGAACCAGGAGAATTTTCCCAGGCTACTTTACTTTCTGCTTTTTTCTTGACAATTTCCTTTTTTCATGCTTTCTTTTGGTATATTTCTTTACTCATTTTCTAACTTTCATAAATGCCATCTCAGTTTGTTGAATTTTTCTTTTTTCTTTCTTATTGGTTGATATATCATTCATACTTCAAGTCTGCCTCTAATTACTGATTTAGTTGTATTCCATAAAGTTTAATGTTGTATTCATGCTGTCATCATTTTTGAAGAAACCTGTATTGCTCCTATAATTTATTCTTGAACCCAGACATTATTCAATATAATTTTTATTTCAATTGAGACCTGTGGCTTTTGAACATGTTATTATTGTTTACGTCTAGTTTTATTGCTTTATGACCTATAAATATGTTTTAAAATTTTGTCTTAAGTTTACCTATGACTTTGAACATGATCTCTTTTGTGAATCTTATATGCATATTTTTTAAAAAGTAAATAAATCATGCTTAGGATAATCACATGGAAAATGATACGTGACAAAGATAGCAGTACAATGAACCATCCTGTCTCTAGTAGTCTCCTTGATAACCTTGTCACAGCTGGATGGAGCATCTTTCTATGCAAATCCATGATTTAACTCTTCAATTTTTTTTTTTTTTGGCTTTTTGGAGGGCATTTGGGGTTAAGTGACGTTTTTGTGTGTGTGTGTGTGTCAAGTGTCTGAGGCTGCATTTGAACTCAGGTCCTACAGACTCCAGGACCGGTGCTCTATTCACTGCGCCACCTAGCCGCCCCTAACTCTTCAGTTTTGTCATATTTCTGACACTGTGGAAAAACTTGACTGTGGATCAGAGTACCAATGGTTCTGGAACACAATCAAGGAATAAAACTCAGAACAATCCACACTTTCCATGGATATTCATATGTTAAGATAATAAAAGATGCCCAAGAGTTAACAGACATGACGTTCCACAGTCAGAGGAAGAGACTTATATCTCATTTGTATGAGAACCTTTGTGTACATGTGAGGATTGTGAAGCCTGAACCCAGAAGCATCTGACTCTCCTGCTCCACCGTGATAGTACCTTCGGATGAATGAATGTGTGGACTGAGGCACCAACCAACCAATTCCTGTGTCCTGCGCTGGGGCCTGAGACTGCATTCTTGCTGCATTTTCAGGTCTACTCAAAAAGCTGTTTTTCTCTACAATGTGTTCTTTAAAATCTTCTTGACTGTCTATTGATTTATATTGATTATTGATTTGCTTGACTTGTTATTTATTTATTTATTTTTTGCTTTTTGGAGGGCAGTTGGGGTTAAGTGACTTGCCCAAGGTCACACGGCTAGTTTTTTTATGTTAAGTGTCTGAGGCCGGATTTGAACTCAGGTACTCCTGACCCCAGGGCCGGTGCTCTATTCACTGCACCACCTAGCCGCCCCTTGTTATTTATTTTCAAAAGAATACTTAGATTTATTCAGAAAATTATTGGGGCTGAGCCCCAATTTTTTTAATATTATATTTTCATTCAGTATTTTCTATTTAACTTCTGTCATTTCTGATTCTTAGAGGAAAAAAAACTTATGAGTTCAGAATTTAAGTTTTCTAATAGGTGATCTCTTTTTCCTTCTGAAAATTTGATATTTTCTTTCTCCTTGTCATTTTCAAGTTTGACAATAATATGCCTGGATGAGCTGAATTCAGAGTTTCTTTTTGTTGGGATTTTATGAATTCTTTCCATTTCCAGTTGTCATCTGTTCCTCATACTCCTGAACAAAACTGTCATATCATTCTCTAAAATCTCAAAGTGGTCCAATTTTTTTTCTTTTCCTTTATTTTCTGGACACTAAATAATTCTGAGGTTTCCTCTTCATCATCTATCTTTCATCTGTATTACTTCCCAATATTTTTCTAATTGATTATTTTCTGAGGTTTTTTTTTTATCTTGCTCTGCCTTCTGCTTTTTTTTGTCCTTTCCTGTTAATTCTATCCTTAACTGTTGCCATTAATACTTTCCTGTTCTTTGTGCTGATTTTCATACTACTCAGTTTCATCTTCATTCCTCCCTGAGATTCTTTAGCTATATAAATTTCATCCCCTAATTCCTCTTGCAATTTCTTTGTGGCTGGTCCCACCTCTCCTTTTAGTTCCTTGTACATAATCATTACCCATTTAATTGTATTTTTTCTTTTTTTTTTTTTACAATTACATTTATTCATTTAATTGTATTTTCAAGAATTTCTTATGTTGTTTCTGATGCAACTATTGATGTTTTTTCTGTATATCCTTCTTTTTATCTTTTTGTCCCTCTTCTTATTCTTTAGTATTCATTGTATTGTGTATACTTCTTGTTTACTGGTGTGTGTGTGTGTGTGTGCACGTGCGTGTGTGTATGTGTGTGTGAGAGAGAGAGAGAGAGAGTGATTTTTTCATTTCTTTATGACAATTTCATTTATTTTTGGTACTTCTTTTTTTTTTAGGGGAATCAGGCTCCTTTGAGACCCTTTACTCCTTCACTTAACAGAAATTAAGGTCTTGCCTTTTGTAAGAGCTTTTTTCAGTTGTATCCCACTATCCTCTTTACATCTAGATTATAAACTCTTTGAACACAAAGACTGTTCTATATCCTGTTTTGCCACATAAGTTGTATCAGCCAGATAGACAAGTGCTCCAATGAGAATACTTGTAAAGACAAGTCAAGACCCATGGTTCATATCTCAGTGATCTAGTAGTATGAATTGAGAATGAGATGTTATGTTTTCTTAACGGTAAGGCTGTAATTGAGCAAATCAATCAAGTCACTCCTCCCCCAATGCACACTCCACTTAAAGTAAATGATAAGATGTCCAAATCCCTTAATAAGGTGAGAGAACACGTCTTATTCAATCAGTCAATCACTCATAGACTTTCAACTAATTTCTAAAAGTCTTTGAACTTCAGTGATATTGTGCAGGAATCTGGTTTGGGTAGGCTGAGGAAACTTGGTCATGTCATAGGAAGGTCAAATACAAAATATCTAGTTTGTTGAGAACTGGAATTATTCCAGATGTTAGAGCAAGTAATTACTTGAGGGGGAAGGTTAGGCCTTGGTTTAGAAGTCTTTCCCTAATTCCTCATTTGCCCTCCCCCAAGTCCCTTTGAGTAGGAGCAGAATCTTATGTCTGGAGCATTTTAGAGTTCCCATTTTCCCCTCAGTGTCCTCCAAGTGTCCCCTATTCAGATGACAGCAATGCCTTTATTGGGAGCTAAAGAGAGCTGGAATGGATGGACATTTAGAACTCTACTAAGAGCCCAGGTTTATGCCCCAGCCCTAAGGGAAATTTCTTGGGTACAGAAAGGAGGAAAAGGACTTCTAGCAACCAGACCCTGTTATCCCTTGGCCACATGTGCTTTTTAAGCCTGTCTACTTTCCCCTAGAGTCTTTATGTACTGGCAGGAGAGTGTGCCATAAACTTTTGGAGGGAGGGGAGAGGTTTTATATTAAATCTTACTGCACCACCTTAGCAAAACTATCCCTTTGTAAACATGGATTGAGCCTGTATGACTAGATTTGTTTCCACCCTGAGGGGGAGCACGCTGGCATGGGGTGCTTGTGAAAAGATACATGAGCTTTGGGGATCTGACTCCTCAGTGGGATTGGGAGTTGGGATAGCTGACTCAGAGACTATCTGTGATAAATACGAAAATGAATTTTGCTCCTGAGGGTGCTATTAGTAACTTATACCAAAACCCTATAGCTACTACCTGAGGATTCTTAATCCTAAACTCTAAAGCTCCTCCTATGTATAATACAACAAGAGAGGTTCTCAGAGCTACCAACAACATACATACAAGCTCAAAGAGTGCTCAATTATTCTTTGATTATTGTTCTCACTCCCCATAAATGGACTAACACTGGCAACGCTACTAAGGGCTGTGGGAAAGGAAAGGAAGGGAAAGTAATGAAAAGGAGGGGGATGGTAGGGATGGGAGAGGAAAGGAATAAGCATTTATTGCCTACTTTGTGCTAAATACTTTACAATGATTATCTCATTTGATTCTCACTACAACCCTGGCAGGTGGGTGCTAGTATGACCCCCATTTTACAGTTGAGGAAACTGAGGCAGATAGGGGTTATGTGACTTGCCCAAGGTCACACAGTAAATATATAAAGCAGGATTTAAACTTTGGTCTTCTTAACTCCAGGCCTAGTGTTCTTTCTACAGAATTTAAGAAGAGGATGAAATTAGGGGCAGGGAGTGGATTGGAAAGATGAATAGGAGAAGAAGAGAATTAAATTCTTTGAAGACAAGGACCAAGTCCTATTCTTCTATATGTCTTGGGAGAACCTAGCATAGTACTAGGCACAGAGGAGATCAGTAGCTATTTGTTGATTAATTGAAAATATACATAACTATTTACAAAGATACAGCACATAAGGCATCCCCTCCTGACATTCAAGATCCCCCTATATAATCCACCCCCAACCTAAGACATTCTGTGAAACCATATAGGCCAAAATAACAGCTCATGAGCCACCACTAATGAGGTTTACTTTTGCTAGTCAATCAAAAGACACAATGAGTTGAAATCAAAGTCATTTAATGAAGTCAGCATAGTAAGAAAAGCAGCAATAAAACATTTTCTCCATAAAACTTGAGTCACACTCTGTCAAAAATACACATACCATCACTGGGAAAAACAGAACCATCTAAAGAATGTACTGGTATGTATACATGTAAGGGAACATTTGTGACCAGGACACACAGAGGAAACCTGTCTGGCTAGAGTTTACATGTGGGAGGGGTAACTCATGCTTCTGATACTGCAGGGTCTTCTGGGTGAAGTCCTTTAATTGTTTCCACTACATCTGTTCCCTGTTGGTCCTTCATGGCATGGAATCTCTACACCAAGACTGGTGGTACTCCACTAGTCTTGTTATTGTTCCCAAGGTTACCCATGGGATCCTGGACCATCATGGGTTGTCTTGACCTTTGTCTTACCATTGGACACTGATAACCTGGAGGACAACTTCACTCAAATCTCCCTCACACACAAGTCAAGACATTATGCTCATGATGTCAGTCATTGGTCTTGTTCAAAAAAGAAGGACCAATGACAGC
Organism: Pseudocheirus occidentalis; assembly: GCA_028646575.1. Taxonomy (NCBI): domain Eukaryota; kingdom Metazoa; phylum Chordata; class Mammalia; order Diprotodontia; family Pseudocheiridae; genus Pseudocheirus; species Pseudocheirus occidentalis. The sequence continues at coordinate 139,578,044 of CM053593.1, read as the reverse complement.
AGGGCCAACCACAATATTGCTGCTAGCTGCTGCTTCTCTGATCACTTGATGAAGAGCCTCTCTCTGCTTCCAGTTTCTGATTACAGCTGGAGTCTTCAGCTGAGGTCCCACCTTTTCCCCATAAAACAAAGAAGGGACCCTGACAAGTCTTTTTTGTCTCAATCCTAGAAGTTTAAGCTTCAGCTTTTTTAGGGAGAAAAGCAGGCACTTCATAAGCCCAGTATCCTAGTCTCATTCTAGGGAAAAAAACAACACAAAAAACCTAGCTATTTTTTTTTTCTTTTTTGTTTGTTTTTGGGGGTTTTTTTGGAGGGTAGTTGGGGTTAAGTGACTTGCCCAAGGTCACACAGCTAGTTTTGTTGTTGTTTTTTTCTTTTTTTTTTTTTTTTTGCCTTTTTTGGAGGGCAGTTGGGGGTTAAGTGACTTGCCTAAGGTCACACGGCTAGTTTTTTTGTGTGTGTGTTAAGTGTCTGAGGTCGGATTTGAACTCAGGTCCTCCTGACTCCAGGGCCCGTGCTCTATTCACTGCACCACCTAGCCGCCCCTTGTTGTTGTTTTTTTGTGTGTATGTTAAGTGTCTGAGGCTAGATTTGAACTCAGGTACTCCTGACTCCAGGGCCAGTGCTCTATTCACTGTGGCACCTAGCTGCCCCCCCTTTTTTTCTTTTTTGAGGCAGTGAATAGAACTTGACCCTGGAGTCAGGAAGACCTGAGTTCAAATCCAGCTTTAGACACTAGCTGTGTGATCCTTTCTGCCTCAGTTTCCTTATCGGTAAAATGACAAAACCACCCCAGTATCTTTGCCAAGAAAACCACAAAACCATAGAGAGCTGGACATGACTGCATAACAAATTTCTTTTCCATAAGAAGAGGAATCTCTCAATTGACAGTATTTTGGGTGTATGAGGTATTTTTCTACAGAAGATGAATCTTGCCTCCCGAGGCCAAGATTCTTTTGGAACACAAATAGCCAAAGAGCTATGTGAAGCCCAGAGGCATTTAATCTGTCTCTGAACAGCCTTCTGCTCCTCTTTTTTACAGGGTAAGGCTCCTGGAAGTTAATTAAAATCAAAGGATCATAGATCTGGAGTAGGAAGGGAACCTAAAGCCTATATAATCCAGGTCTCTTTCACTTTCTAGATGATGAAACTGAGACTGAGAGTGGTCAAGTGACTTGCCCAAGGTCACACAGATAGCAAGTATGGCTGCTGATTGTTAGCCAAGCTGAATTCTACTGTTACTTGCTATTGTTTTCATGCTGGGCAAGTCACTTATCTTTGTATGTCATTGTTTTCTTTCCCTTTCTTTTTGGGGTTAAGTGACTTATCAAAGGTCACACGGCTACTAAATGTCTGAGGCTTGGTTTGAACTCATTTTTTCCTGACCCCAGGGCCTATGCTCTATCCAGTGTGCTGCCTAACTGCCCCGAAAGTTTTCTTCAGTGTAAAATAAGGAGGTTGTACTGAATGACTTTTAAGCACTCTTGCTTTTCATATCCTAGGATCCTAAAATCCTAATGAGATTTAAACAAATATTTTAAATATTTTTTCCAATTACATTTAAAAACAACTTTTTTTAAATCAAGGGGATGCCCATCAATTAGGGAATGGCTGAACAAGTTGTGATATATGAATGTAATGGAATACTGTTGTGCTGTAAGAAATGAGGAGCAGGCAGACTTCATAATAACCTGGAGAGACTTATATAAGCTGATGCTGAGTGAGGAGAGCAGAACTAAGAGAACTTTGCACACAATTACAGACACATCGTATCTGTGATGACTGACTTTGATAGACTGGGCTCCTCTCAGCAATGCAAGGTTAGAAGACAACTCCAAAAGACTCATGATGGAAAGAGATAACCACATCCAGAGAAAGAACTACAGAGTCTGAATGCAGATTGAGGCAAACTACTCGCTCTCTCTTTTTTGTTTTATTTCTTCTTTCTCATTGTTCACTCCACTCATTATAATCCTTCTTTACAACTTGAATAATGTTTAATGTGAAGGTATTTGTATATTCTATATCTGATTGCATGCCGCCATGGGGGTGAGGAGGGAGGAGAGGGAGGGGAAGAAAATTTGAAACTCAAGGGATTGAGGAACTGAATGTTGTAAACTAAAAGTAAATAAATAAATTTTAAAAAAAGAAAGAATTGCCAGCAAAAAAATAAACACTTTTTTATCTTTTGGTTTTTTAAATTTTGAGTTCCAAATTCTCTTCCTCCTTGCCCCCTTCCCTCCCTGATGCAACAAGCAATTTGATACAGGTTATATGTGTGGAGTCAGGCAAAACATATTTCCATCTAATGAGGTTTGTAAAACCTGCCTTAATACTCTAGAATAAGTTCTGTAGCTTCCATACATTTTCCCATTTAGTGATACAGTAATATTTATAAAGTAATGTTTATCACTAAATATTAAGGTGGGACCTCAACTGAAGACTCCAAACTGTGACACCTTTATGAGTCTTGTTTTTCTCACCTGTGTGAGTCAGTTTTCTCATCTATAAAATTAGAGGGTTGAACCAGACAACTTCTAAGGTCTCTTTTAAATCTAAGTTGATGAGTCTTAATATTTCTAGGGAAATCTTCTGTAGGGACATAAGCCAAAAAAAGTTAATTAGTAAGATGACCTCTTATATGATCAATTTTTAGCTACCTATATTTGCTGATCCATCTTATAAATCTAAGATACCCCAGTTTGTGAAGTACTAAAGCCAAAGCTGGGATTGAATGTCAATTTCTTTCTTATACCTGTATAGTTAATGTGTTTTGGAATCTGGAGCCTAGATTAATATGTAACCAGTTCTCACTGGCCTTCACTCAGAGTCAAAATACAGATCTTCCTGGTCATAATCAATCAATCAATAAACATTTATTAAATGCTTAATATGTGTCAGGCTCTGTGCTAATCAATGGAGGTACAAAGAGAATCAAAGGACAGTCCCTACTCTCAAGCAGCTTATGATCTAATGAGGGGGAAACAACATGCAGACAAATATATAGAGAGCAAGCTATAGATGAGATAAATAGGAAGTAATTAATACAGAAGGTAGGCACTAGAATTAATATGGGTTGGAGCCGGTAAAAGAAGGGGTTTTAGTTGGGACTTAACAGAAGGGGGGCAATGCTAGGGGGAAAGATGATGAGTTCTGTATTAGACACATTGAGTTTAAGATTCTGGACATCTAGTTCTAGATGTCTGAAACGAAGTTGGAAATGCAAGACTGGAGGTCAGCAGAGTTCTGGGCAGAATAGGTAGATTTGGGACCCACCAGCTCGAAGATGGTGATTAAATCCCAGGGAGTTGACAGGATCACCAAGTGAAGTGGTATATGGGAAGAAGAGAGCCCAGGAAAGAGCCCTGCGGGACAACTGTAGTTAGAAGACATGGTCTGGAAGGGAACCCAGCAAAGTAGCGGTAAGATAGGTAGGAGCAAGATCAGGAGACAGGGTGTCCCGAAAGCCTAGAGAGAAGAGAGTATCAAGAGGAGAAAGTGATTAACACAGTCAGAGGCTTCGGAGAAGTCAAGGAAACTGAGTCGTAGAGAAGAGGCCGTTGAATTTGGCAACTAAAAGAGATCGTTAGGAACTTTATATGAACTAGGCTCTGAAGGTTAAATTAATGTTATTCTAAATCGCGTAAGTATAAATTAAAAAGAGGTGTGATACCATTTAACAGCAAATGCTCTCTAAATGAATCATTTTTGATAGCCTTTTTTTTTAAAGGGAAAAGGGAAAGAGAAAAGGAACAAACATTTATTCAGCACCTGCTCTGTGCCAAGTGCTGTGATAAGTGTTTTACAAATATCATATTTGAACTTGAAAATAATCCTGGGAGATGAGTGCTATCATTAACCCCATTTTAGTTGATGAAATTGTTACATTAAATAATAGCATTAGTGACTCCATTTTGTCTTTATCCACCATTTTCTGAAGCTAAGTTTGAACTTCTTGTAAGTCATCTTACACTGGAGAAGTCACAAGATTATACCCCCTCCCAAAGATCACATGTTTTCTTGATACCCTCTACCAATGAAAAACAAGATATCTTGATCCCTATAAACCTGTTTTTCCTGTTTTTTACTCCCCCCCCAAATTGCATATTAACTATGTAGAAACCCAATTTTGGGGTCATTGGTTTACGATGAGCCTTGAACCCAGTTTGTTTTACAACTGCATGCATCGCTAAATAAATCCCTTGTCTGGATGAAGCTTGATTTCTTTTATTCTACCATAGCAAAACTGACTTCAGACATCAGTCATTTTTCAGTCATGACCAACTCTTTGTGACTGCTTTTGGGGTGTTCTTGGCAAAAATACTGAGGTGATGTGTCATTTCCTTCTCCAGTTCATTTTACAGGTGAGGAGCTGAGGCAAACAGGGTTAAGTGACTTGCCCAGGGTCACAACCCCAGGCCTGGCACTTTATCCACTCTGCCTAATTGCCCCAGCAAAACTGAGGTAGACAGTAATTAAGTGCTTTCCTCAGGGTCACACAGTTAGGAAGTTTCAGAGGTTTGAGATCAAGTTTTCCTGACTCCAGACTCACCGTGCCACCTCAATGCCTCATTTACAGTCTACATTAACCTCAGTAAAGCCAGAGTTCTTCTAGTTTGTGTCTTATTTTGAGTTTGTAGATCGGGAGGCAAGATGCCTGAGATAGTTTCATTTTTCCTTTATGTTTAGGAAGGGTCTCATTTCTGATGTGTGTCAGTGATTTTTTATCCATTTTCCTCACTTCCTAGGGGTCCTAGGTGTTATATTTGAAAATTAAGGTAAACTGAGAGACAAAGTTCCAGGCATGATACATTTGTTAATTAGGCTAATAGTAACCAATAAATTGGATCAGTGGCCTCTCAGTGACCAAAGACCCCCAAGTGAGGAATGACAAGTTTTTTTATAGCAATTAACAAAATGACAGAGCAAAATTTCAGGCTACATAGATGTGTCTTCTGATTGGTTATCAATGGCATAGTCAGAATTGAGATTATGTCATTTTGGACCTCACCTGTCTGAAAACACAGACAAGACATGTGATTCAAGTCACAAAACAAAGGTTCTCAGACATGGGAGTTGCTAAAATAGTTTAAATTTATGAGATTTGATGTTTTAGGCTATTCAAGTTTCTCTTTTTGAAAGTAGATGACAGGTGGAGTTTCAAAGATAGAGACAAAACAAAAGCTTGACCTTTTTTCTCTGGGATGTGGGTGGTGGGTGAAATTTAAGTGATGAAGGAACCAGGAATATTAAAACTAACTCGATTAACTCTTAGCAAAATAGAATTAAAGTCAGTTTTCAGTTTATCATCAGACAATGATCAGTGGGGAGGTAAAGTATATTCTGCTATTTCCACTCCTAGATCTATGCATTGAGTTCTTGAACATCATAATTTGTTGAGGGACTAAAGTGGGGGTGAGGAGGAGAAAAACAAGTAGTAGAACAGGCCCGCCTTTCTTTTTATCCCCAGGATAGTACCTGGGATATAGTAGGATTTTCATAAATGCTTATTCACTAACCAACTGACTGACTGAGCCCACAGATGATTTTGAAGATTTATTGGCCCCTGTTCTCATGATTTTGGCTAGAATCTGAAAAATGTTAGCAGATTTCATGCGATCCCTCCTTCACACAAATTAGATTTGATTAGATAAAGCATTTATTAAATACTAGCTATGTGCTGGAAATACAAACAAAACAAAAAAGAAAGTCACTGCCCTCAAAGCAACTTACATTCTCACAGGGGAAGACCACAAATAAAAAGGGGGCTGAGAAGTTGTGTGTAGAGCATGTAGTGGAGAAAGGGAAATTATCCCCATGAAGGCAAGGTATAAAAGTCCTGAGAGTCAGGAACTGAGTTGGATTAGAAGGGAGATCATGGCTGGCCTAGGCACTTCCTTGAAGGGAGATTCTGGAGAGGAACTCTCTAATCAGAAGAAGGGATTTCAGGGTGTAGACATGTCCATTGCAATGGCCCCGGGCAAGATGGCTGAGGTATCAGAGGAAGGAGAGTCAAGTGAGTAGGGTTAGTGTGGGTGCATCAGAACAAGATGGAGAGAAAACTGGAGTGTAGCTGGATTTGTAGTCAGAAGAATGGTATCCAAATCTTCCCCTTGCCAGTTAAACCTCTCTGGGCCTTAGTTTCTTCATCTGTGAAATTAAAGGGTTGGATTAGATGACCTTGGGGGTCCCTTCCAGCTCAAAGTCTAAGATTCTTGATAGTTTAAATTAGCTCCATATGAGTTTGGATGTGGTGTTTCATGGCTTAAAGAATGCAAGATTGGCAAAACAAAGAACAAAGGTGTCATTGATTTTGTTCATGGCCTGATTTTCAGATTTAACTCTTGACTGTCCTGAACCAATCTCTAGATTCTAAAATATACCATCAATACAGGTATAGTAAACAGATTAGCATTCATTCAAGGCTTTTTGTTTAGTGTGTCATAAATTTGGGTGTTTATATACATACATACACACACATACATATATACATGTATATGTATATGTATATGTATATGTATATGTATATGTATATGTATATGTATATGTATATGTGAAGGATCACCAGACTAATATGGGGGCTCAAAATTGACTATAAGAAGAGCATCTCACTAATGACATCTTTTGGTTTATAGTTCTAAATAATGTTCCCCTGGAAATATTAGGATCATAGATTTAGAGCTGGAAGAAACCTCAGAAATAATCTAGTTCAACCTTCTCTTTTTATTAGATAATAAAACCGAGTCCCAGAGAGTTTTGTGACTCGTCAAAGGCTACAGAGGCAGTAAGGATCAGAGACAAGAGCTAAGACCCAGGTGCACTGACACCACATCTACACAGCAAAGATTAAAGGACCTGTTCAGGCACTCACATTACCAATTTATCTAATACATCTAGGTTTTATTTAACCTGGAAAAACCATAAATGAAAGGACAAATGAAAAAAGCATTTATTAAGTATTTACTATGCACCAAGCACTGTGCTAAGCCCTGGACTCTGAGGTAGCTGGCGGCCCATTGGTAGAGTGCTGGACTTGGAGTCAGAAAGACCTGAGTTCAACTCCAGCCTCAGACACTTCCCAGCTGTGTGACCCTGGCCAAGTTACTTAACCTATGATTGCCCAACAAAATGGATTCACTGGAGAAGGAAATGCCAAACCACTCCAGTATCTTTGCCAAGGATTCTCCAGATGGGGTCATGAAGGGTCAGATGTGACAGAACAAGAACAACAGAAGCACTGGATTATATATAGAGACAGAAAACAGCCCCTGCCCTCGAGGAGCTTACATTCCAATAGGAGGAGAAAACACATTTAGGAGGTTTCAGATGCAAGTGAAATGAAAAGATCCTATGGCATAATGGCATAATAGATGGAATGAATCTTCTTTAATGTTATTTCCACTGATAAAATCATATCCACTTTTGATGTAGAACTATTTGAGAAGACTTTGGTGGCAAGATTTTTTTTTCCCTGTCTTCAGTAATTACAACTAATGAAGGGGGCTGAAGGACCTTAAAAATGAGCATTTGCCAGGTTGCATATCAAGGCTTGATTGCCTAAATGATGACTGCAGGCTGGTAGTAGAGCTGGTGGTCTGAGTGATGTTGCTATTCCTGGGATTCCTTGGCTCTGGGTGGGGATGAAAGCTGTGGGAGTTGGAAACAGTAGTTTGGGGGAATGCTGCTGTTCTCAGGGTTCTTGGGCTTAATTAATTGCTCATACTGAGTCTCTATTTTCTCCAACTCAAGGACACTGAGGCCATTCAACCCAAAAAGATGAGTGAAAATATAGACGATAGTAATAGAAGAGAAAGGGCCAAACAGTGAGGAGACTTGATACAGTTTACTGGGAGTAGTAAAGAAAAATTAAAAGCATAAAAGACCAAGAAAGAAGGCAGACCTCAAGCCAGTAAACTAACAGTTGTTGATTTGTTTCAGGTGTGTCTGTCTCTTCATGACCCCATTTGGGGTTTTCTTGTCAAAGGTACTGGAGTGCTTTCCCATTTCCTTCTCTAGCTCATTTTACAGATGAAGAAACTGAGGCAGACAGGGTTAAGTGACTTGCTCAGGTCACACAGCTGGTAAATGTCTAAGACTGGATTTGAGCCCAGTTCCTTCTGACTCTAGGTCCATTGCTCTATCCACTGTGCCACCTAGCTGTCCCCAAAACGAACACAGTCATAAATAAGAAAAAATGATCAAGCATTGCAGAAGAGCATTCCATGACACAATTAATGAATGGATGTCATGCTTTGAAGGAAAACAAAAAATCTCGATGAAAAACTGAGTAACATAGTATCTTCTGCTATACCATCAGAAATAATGAAACCAGTAAAAAAGCAAAACAAAACTCCAACATAGCTAGAAAGAGAGAGAGAGAAAGAGAGAGAGAGAGAGAGAGAGAGAGAGAGAGAGAGAGAGAGAGAGAGAGAGAGAAACTTAAAGGAAGAAATTGGAATGGAAATTACATCAGAAATCAAAGCTTTCAAAGAATTAGTAAGACAAGCAAAAGACAACATAGAACACATTACAATTAATCCCTCCAAAACAATAGAGGCTCTGGAAAAAAAGAATATTAATTTTAGAACTCAAAAATGCAGAAGTGCTTAGAGTGGCTAAGTGTGTAGTGAATAGAGCACTGGCCCTAGAATCAGGAGGACCTGAATTCAAATCTTATCTCAGACACTTAACACAAAACTAGCCATGTGACCTTGGGCAAGTCACTTAACCCCAATTGCCCTGTCTTCCCCCTCTAAAAAGCCCCCCAAAAATGCACAAATGAAGGAAAATTTAATAGAATGGAAACTAAAAAATTATAACTGTGGAAGATTGTACTTATTCTATATAAGCCAAGGTGATTCATTGTGAAAACAAGCTACACAGAAATGTTTTAAGGATCAGAGTTGTCCCAGAGAAATATGATAAATTAAAAGGTCTGAATACCATGTTGTAAGAAACAATACAAGGAAATTGCTCAGAAGAATTAAAAAAAAACCCAAACCCAGAAAAGTATTGATACATTTTCACCAACAAGAAAGATATGCCAAGCTTAAAATATTAAGGAATTTCATTTTTTAGTGGTCACATTTTTAGTGGCCTATTTAGTAGTGGTCATATTTCAGTGCAAACAACAATATTGCTACCAAGAGAAGAGCTTTTAGCCAGAAAATCAGTTCAAATGGCCCACTTGCTGAATCTTGTCACCTTTCCCTTGTGTACAAGAAATCAGCAAAGAGATTAGAATATTAGATTTAAAAAAAAAAGAATATCAGAATACCTACATTCAGAGAAAGATCTAGAAAGAACAGAGTTTAAATGGAAACTGAAGCAATCTACGTAATATCCCTCTTTTCCATGTTTGGTTTTGTTATCTTTTTCCTATTGTCCACTCCATTGGTTACAACCCTTCTATACAACCAGACCAATGTCTGATGTGAAAGTATTTGCAGATTCTGTACTCGACTGATGCCACCATGGGGGGAGGAAGAAAGGGGGAGGGGAGAAAACTTGAAACTCAAGGGACTCTGGAACTGAATCTTGTAAACTAAAAGTAAACAAATCAATTTTAAAAAAGAATTAAAAATAGGTAAATAAATATTTTTGTGTATATATACACACACACACATACACACACAAAAGAATATCAGAAATAACCCTAAAGTAACATCTTCCCAACATGAGCCTAATCACTGATAAAAAGACAAGTGATTCTTCCAAAAGAAGTTCTGAGCAAAGGTGAGCAAAATATTGAATTTACAAAAGAATTTACATTTCAAGAGAAATGTAAAAGTTAACAAGTACAGTTGACAAGAAAAAACTCTGCTAGTGATAGCAATAAGACAAGAGATAGAAATTAAAGCTATAAATATAAGCATAGACAAAATTAGCCCTATTCATAGGCCACATGATAATACACTTAGAAAATTCTATAAATTCAGTGAAAAATTCATCAAGATAATTACTAGTTGTAGTAAAGTAGCAGGATATACAAGCATGAAACTTCTGAGTAGCCTATAAGGCTTTGGCCTCTTTCATTTCTTAATCTACATTCTACAGTGATATTTTCCAACATTTTCACTATCCTGTCATGTGGGATGGATACACACATGAGCACACACATACATACACAAATGTAATGGTACATATATGTTTATATGTACATATATGTATACAGGATATCTCAAACAGTCTTACTGAAGTTTTAAGCATTGATAGCTCAGAGATTTCTATGTGTGTGTGTGTGTGTGTGTGTGTGTATGTATGTGTGTATGTGTACTCCTCTCCCTACTCTCCTCCTATCTCTTCCCTACATATTTTCTGCCACACATACATATATTTTATCCATTTAGAAGATCTTGTCATGTTCTTCATCGAATTTCTCTACTTCTTCATCCTTTACAACTTGCCAAATCTTGTCCCTCTTCTCATGTCTATAAGAAATGAGAAAAGAGATTAGAATATGAAATTCCAAAAAAGCAAGGGAAATCAGAGACAACCACAAAACAACATAATTTCACAACACCAAACTAGAAGTGGTAGAATGGAAGCTGTCATTATGTTCGTGGTGGTGTTCTGACTATGTTCAACTCTCTCCCTCCCCTCCTTCCTTCCTAAGACAGTAAGCAACTTGATATAGATTATATATGTGTAATCGCATAAAATGTATTTCCATATTAATTGTGTTATGAAAGAAGAAACAGAACAAAAGGAAAAAAATTATAAAAAAAAATAAAGTAAAAGCAGTCTGCTTTGATCTGCATTCAGACTCCATCAGTTCTTTTTCTGGATGAGAATGGCTTTTTCCATCATAATTCAATGAATTATCTTGGACCGTTGTTGTATTGGGTTTTTTTTCATATTTATACATTTGTATTCCCTTCACCTCTCCTTCATACTAAGAAAAGATTCGTAAGTCACTATTATTGTTTTTCCATGTTGGCATGTAAATAGTTCAGCTTTGATAAGTTCCTTATGATTTCTTTCCAATGTTT